>WHPX01001156.1:0-551230 GCA_011057435.1 Actinia equina | reverse complement strand
ACCAAAAGCGATCAAACCATGAGATTATAGTCTTATGCTTTTTTCCCCAAAACATGGGCACAAACACGACGTATTCTATCATGCTTCATAAATCATGCATGTAATTTCAAAAGGTGTGAAATAGACCAAAATCGATCAAAACCATGGGCTATAGTCCATGCTTTTTGACCAAAAAATGTCCAAAAATGACGTTTTTTCAAGGTTCATTAAATCATGCATGTAATTTCAAAACGTGTGAAAATAGACAAAATCGATCAAAACCATGAGCTATAGTCCTATGTTTTGTGCCAAAAATGGCCAAACATGACGTATTTTATTCATGCTTCAATAATCATGCATGTAATTTCAAAAGGTGTGAAAATAGACCAAAATCGATCAAAACCATGGGCTATGCTTTTTCCCAAAAAATGCCAAAGATAAACTTAGTTTTTATTCTTCATAAATAATGAATATATAGTTTCAAAAGGTGTGAAAATAGGCAAAAAATGACGTATTTTTCAAGGTTCCTAATTAATGCATGTAATTTCAAAAGGTGTGAAAATAGACCAACAGCGATCAAAACCATGAGCTACAGTCCATGCTTTTTGCCCAAAAATGTCCAAAAATGACGTAATTTTCATGGTTCATAAATAATGCATGTAATTGCAAAAGGTGTGAAAATAGACCAAAATCGATCAAAACCATGGGCTATAGTCCTTGCTTTTTGACCAAAAATGTCCAAAAATGACGTTTTTTCAAGGTTCATAAATCATGCATGTAATTTCAAAACGTGTGAAAATAGACCAAAATCGATCAAAAACCATGAGCTATAGTCTATGCTTTTGCCCAAAAATGGCCAAACATGACGTATTATTCATGCTTCATAAATCATGCATGTAATTTCAAAAGGTGTGAAAATAGACCAAAATCGATCAAAACCATGGGCTATGCTTTTTCCCAAAAAATGCCAAAGATAAACTTATTTTTTATGCTTCATAAATAATGAATATAATTTCAAAAGGTGTGAAAATAGGCAAAAATGACGTATTTTTCAAGGTTCCTAAATAATGCATGTAATTTCAAAAGGTGTGAAAATAGACCAACAGCGATCAAAACCATGAGCTACAGTCCATGCTTTTTGCCCAAAAATGTCCAAAAATGACGTAATTTTCATGGTTCATAAATAATGCATGTAATTGCAAAGGTGTGAAAATAGACCAAAATCGATTAAAACCATGGGCTATAGTCCATGCTTTTTGACCAAAAATGGCCAAAATGACGTATTTTTCATGGTTCATAGATAATGCATGTATTTGCAAAAGGTGTGAAAATAGACCAAAATCGATCAAAACCATGGGCTATAGTCCATGATTTTTTCTCAAAAATGGCCAAAAATGACGTATTTCTCATGGTTCATAAATAATGCATGTTATTGCAAAAGGTGTGTAAATAGACCAACATCGATCAAAAACCATGGGCTATAGTCCATGCTTCTTCCCAAAAATTGCCAAAGATCAACTTATTTTTTATGCTTCATAAATAATGAATTATAATTTCAAAAGGTGTGAAAATAGACCAACATCGATCAAAACCAGGGCTATAGTCCATGCTTTTTTGACCAAAAATGGTAAAAAATGACTTAATTTTCAAGGTTCATAAATAATGCATGTAATTTCAAAAGGTGTGAAAATAGGTCAAAATTGATCAAAACCAATGGGCTATATTCCATGCTTTTTGCCCAAAAATGGCCAAAAATGATGTATTTTTCATACTTCATTAATAATGCATGTATTTTCAAAAGGTGTGAAAATAGACAAAAATCGATCAATACCATGGGCTATAGTCAAAAATGGCCAAAAATGACGTATTTTTCATACTTCATAAATAATGCATCTAATTGCAAAAGGTCTGATATTAGGCCAAAATCTATCAAAACCATGGGCTATAGTCCATGCTTTTTGCCCAAAAATGGACAAAAATGACGTAGCTTCATGGTTCATAAATAATGCATATCTATTCAAAAGGTGTGAAAGTAGGCCAAAATCGATCAAAACCATGGGCTATAGTCCATGTTTTTTGCCCAAAAATGGCCAAAAATGTCTTTTTTTTTCAAGCTTCATAAATAATGCATGTATTTTCAAAAGGTGTGAAAATAGACCAAAATCGATCAATACCATGGGCTATAGTCAAAAATGGCCAAAAATGACGTAGTTTCATGGTTCATAAATAATGCATTTCTATTCAAAAGGTGTGAAAGTAGGCCAAAATCGATCAAAACCATGGGCTATAGTCCATGTTTTTTGCCCAAAATGGCCAAAAATGTCTTTTTTTTCAAGCTTCATAAATAATGCATGTATTTTCAAAAGGTGTGAAAATAGACCAAAATCGATCAATACCATGGGCTATAGTCAAAAATGGCCAAAAATGACGTATTTTTCATGCTTCATAAATAATGCATGTAGTTTCAAAAGGTCTGATATTAGGCCAAAATCGATCAAAACCATGGGCTATAGTCCATGCTTTTTGCCCAAAAATGGACAAAAATGACGTAGTTTCATGGTTCATAAATAATGCATATCTATTCAAAAAGTGTGAAAGTAGGCCAAAATCGATCAAAACCATGGTGCATAGTCCATTCTTTTTGCCTGAAATTGGCCAAATATGACCTATTTTGTATCCTTCATGAATAATGCATAATTTTTTTGTGTGAAAGTGGTCCAAAGTGGAACAAAAACATGGGCTATAGTCCATGCTTTATATCTGAAAATAGCAAGAAATGAATTTTTAGCATCCTTCTCAAATAGTACATAATTTTTTCAACAGGTTTTGCTTATTGACATTTGAATTTGTGATAGGTAAATCCTAAATATTAGAAAAGTTGTAAAAAGGTACATAATTGATCAAAACCATGGTGCATGTATAGGTAATGCATTTTAGTTAGAAAATGTAATATTTATCTTTTATAATTAGTGATTAGTTATGTTTGATAAGTACAATTCATTAATTGAATTAATATTAAATTTTATAAAGGAAGAAAATGGTTCATGAATTTTTTATTAATTCAAATATGTTTTTTTTTTGATACTTATAACATTATATATTTTTGCGTGCTTTATTTTATACCTAATTCAAAAAACGTCGATCGTCGTAAACCCTAAATCTGAGACCGAAATAGATATTGTGCTACGAAGGCACTACCTTTGCAAATTATCCGGCCATTTTGAATTTTTTAATTCTAAACAGTTAGTCTTCATTATTCTTTTGGTAACAATCTCCAAACGAGAACGTCTTTTGATACAGCAAAACAAATATGATATGTCAATAGGAAATGTCATATATTTTGGATTGTGGGTTGTTCTGGTGCCTGCTTAATACTTCAACTAAAAGCATACAAGCAATGCGCTCCAATGCTTTAGTGTGTAAATGATTTGTAATAATTCTCAAGAAAATTAAATAAAAATTTGCTGGTCGGTTGATATTACAAAGAAGACTAATAGAAACTTTTTTCAAGTTCAACCAAAGTTGTGGCTATGTAAAACAATTATGCATCAGTTAATACACGTGCAGTAATAAATATATATCAAACTTTGCCAGTTTGTGCGATCAATATACAGTCAACTCTCGTTACAGAGGACACCCCTCGGGACCGTCACTCCATGTCCTTAATAGCGAGCGTCCGCAATGCTGTAACGGTCATTTCTTTGTCAGTATTTTTGTCTGGGATTTTTATCCTGTCCGTAATAGCAAGGTGTCCGTAATATCGGGATGTCCACAAGGCGAGAGTTGACTGTATTTCCATTGGTTAAAACCCTGTCTTTCTTTATCAGTATACCATGAAGGCTCTGTAACTCTATTCATTATATCGATTCCTTTTCTTATTTTTGACCACAAGAAAACCAGGAAAATGCATACATACTAAATATTTCTTATTGGCTTAGACCTTCTGGCCGTTAAAATTATTTGCTAACAAAAACATCGGTGATTTAAGCAGGAAGTTATTTATCGACAGTAGTGAAGTAGAATTAACTACTAGCCCTTGAAAATTAATTGCTGATTTTACGATTATATATATATTGATATAAGGCAGGTTATGATCGCACGCCGTTCCCTTTCAGCCTGTGCACGACATCCATTTACGTTTTGGAGCTACTTGGTACGTATTGTCGATCAAATGAAAATATCTAAAAAATAAATAAAGAGGTAGCAAGAATTATTTAAGATGAATAATTAACTAGAACTCAAAGAATCGGTAAAACTAAAACTTGATTTGCGATCACTGGATGCTATATTGAAGCTTTTACGTTGATTACGTTATTTGTTACATCCATTTTGAAATCACTACAAAGTCCTGCAATCTGATTGGTTCCCTGCAGCAGTGATTTCAGACCAAATTGCACTCCACTCAGTTCAATTACCATTATTAACAAAGTAATTTAAAATGTTATCAGACAATGAAAAAATAAAATATTACGTTGGGAGAAATCCTATTAAAAATACCCTGAAACGGAAAAAAACCCAAGTCTTTTTCATTAAAGATAAATACACTTCAGCTACTTACTCTGTTACTTTCGCTAAACAGGTCTGAGTCATCGTCATCATTTTCAAAGGTACCGCCCGATCCTCCTCCTCCTCCTCCTCCTCCTCCTCCTCCTCCTCCTCCTCCTCCTCCTCCTCCTCCTCCTCCTCCTCCTCCTGCTCCTGCTCCTGCTTCTGCTCCTCCTCCTGCTCCTGCTCCTCCTGCCATACCACCTGCACCAGCGCCCATACCTCCACCACCACCGACACTCATTCCTCCTCCACCAGCTCCAATTCCTCCTCCACCAGCTGCTCCGCCTCCTCCTCCTCCCATTCCTCCTCCTCCTCCTCCTCCTAAAACTGTTGAAGAAGAGCTCATTGCTTCGAAAGACGAATACGAAGCACCACCTCCACCGCCACCTCCTCCTCCGGTTAGCAATACGTCCGCTGCTCCTGCACCACCTCCTCCACCTCCTGCGCCTTCTTCAATATCAAACCTGGAAATAAGACAAAGATAATGAGTGAGATAGTAGTAACTTAGATGTAAGAATTTTCTAATATAAATAGCGTCTAAACTTATATTGGTGGTCAAATATTTCAATGTACTTACGCTACGTCCACTTCTGTCATTCCGGCTTGTAATGGCATTTCTTGGAACATGGATGATGAAGATACCTGCGATGACTCGAAGTAGGAATACCCGTATGAGACTCCTCCACCTCCACCTCCACCTCCACCTCCACCTCCACCTCCACCTCCACCTCCACCTCCACCTCCACCTCCGCCTCCACCTCCGCCTCCGGCACCGAATGCTGCTCCCGCTCCAGCACCTGCTCCGCCGGCTCCTCCACCGGCTCCTCCTCCTCCCCCTGCTGCTCCAAACGCTCCAGCTGCACCACCGGCTGCAAATCCACCACCTCCTCCACCACTAAAACGTAAAGCAAGATTTAGTGTATAAGTTGCTTTCAAATAAAGTTAGTTTTTTAAATTTAGTATTCAATGAACATGACTGTATTTACAAATACGAACATGGTACTTACGGTGCCATTACTGTGAGAGCATGCATTCCACCTGCACCAGGAGCATTCTCTTCTCCAAACTCTATTGACACGGTTTGAACCTCATTATAGGGATTAAAGGCTGGAGGGTTTTGCCATGATTGTAACAGACTTTCCTGACCTTTTCCGCTACCTCCTCCCCTATGAAAAAAAGTCAGTAATTTTAATCTTTTAGCTTTATGTACAATAGTTAACTGTACTGCGCCGTCTGTTTATTTGGTTTTCGGTTTCAACTTACCTTCCAAAAGGAAAGAATCGCAACAAAAGTCCAAGGAGCGATAAGCCAAGGATTAATGGGAAGATAACCATAGGAATTGCTGAAAATGAAACGACAACATCATTAAGAAAGGAGTAAAAAAATATGAATCATGGAAAAATAAAAGCATATTGTTTGTTCAAATCAGTCCAACTTACCCCAAAGTTGTCCTCGTGGGTTATTGAAAGGCACACTCAGTGCCGCAGCTTCTACGCCGACCGGTGGGATACCAATCATGGCTCCTAAAAGCACAAGTCAGAATTCCATTTCAATTAACAAAAGAAACTATACATTGTACTAGTCGGCCTCTGCTCCACAAATGCTAATCAAATAGTTGACCCATATAATTTCTTTCGGGGAATACTCTCAACTAAGTTGACCTTAATTGATATCGAGGTCGTTAATACTACTTACTTGGATCACATCCATAGACAGCTGCCTGCATACATGGAGAACCCTTCCAAGTAAGTGGATGGATTCTAAGGTATCGTGCTTTAACAAAAGATGTAAAGTTGTTGGCAGTTGGAGAGCGGCCACTAGTAAACTGCAAGAAAACGGTATTACAAAAGCTTTAAGTGGATTGCCAGATAGATAAACTTAGAGATTTTGGCGCAAATTATTTATAAAAACTTAGCATCGTTCATTTGCGAGGAAGATATTTTGTTATTGTCAACAGTTATTCAATTTAGATTTCACAAGAGTTTTTCCTATAGTTTATATAGTAACTCACAATATGCTTCTGGCCATTCTTCTGGTACTCTGTCCAGTTCCCATTAGTATCGTTAGCATAGCTCACATAGAAAGATTGTACGTACGAGTCGCCCACAGTATTATCAGTAATTCCTTTTGTCTTCAATGTTGTAAAAGTAGTATTTAGTTCTATAAGAAGAAATACGGATATACGTTCATAGAAAATACTTGCAAAAAATGAAATATCAATAGTTTATTGGAATGACGACGTTTGTTGCAATTTATATCATCAATGATATATATCGAAGAAATAGAAAACGCGCGCGCGTGCTGTGTGCAGTTATAAAGCGCTCGGAGGTTTGCAGAACACGAGAGAGCTGTCAGGAGAAGCACGACGCGTAACGGAGTGCTTTTCAACAATTCTCTAGTATTCCGCCAATCCCTAATCTACCAAACTCATAAAACACGCGCTCCCAACCAATCAGAACGCGAGGTTTATAGCAGTTATTTTATAATTATCTAAACTCACCAAAATCAATCTGAAGATGCGGCGTAAGATCGTTTTCATTGGCGCACCATCCGCTACGATATAAGGCGGGATCTCTCCCATGTTGAGCCTGCCTCTGTGAGGAGCATAACTTGGGTCACGCTGCGAAGATGCAGTCATTTGGCTGTCAGAGAGACGTAGATGTTCCTTACCGTCATTTCCTGGTACCATGATGCCCAGTTCTTTGAGAACACAGCCTACACAAATGGCAAGAGTAGCATTCATTAGCATGTCTTAGTTGTTAGTCATCATTTATTTATTATTGGAAATCAATATTCCTCAAGTGTGCAGTTCAGCCTAGATTTCAATGAGTTGGAATTAAGATAACCAACTACTTTTAGTTGCATAAGGTTATACACAAAAATGCCCGCAAACCTCGGCTGGGACTAAGGACTGTTGAATGTAAGCGAGGTACTTGAGGCCTCATTATTAAACAAAGTCTACTCTGTAGGATATTTTGTGTCAAAGTCATTCATCTCACCAATTCGAGTTCTTTTAAGTATCTTTTGAAGTAAAGGTGAATGACTTTAACACAAAATATCCTACTGAGTATACTTTATAAGTATAATTTACCTATTTGACAGTTTCTGCCAAAATATCCCGGCAAACATTTGCAAGTATACCCAATATTGCTCACACATGTTCCACCGTTAAGACATGGGTTAACACTGCATGAAGCTGAAATACAAGAAGAAAAATTTAAATTACCAATTCATATAATAATGATTTGATATCATTATAACTACATTGCAAATACACCAACCAAGACCACTCAGACAAATTTGTATACATATTAGCCAATCACGTTTGATTATTTAAACGATTCTGTACCAATAGACCTATCCCGTATTCGCTCGACAGACCACGTAACCATGGTTTGAAGTCGAGATTGAACTTGATTCTTTTTTTCATTTTCAAGTTCCTCGACTTGAAACCATTGTTTCGTGACCAGTCAAGCGAATTCGGGATAGGTCTATGTATGATATAGTGAACAAAAAAGGTTTAAAATCCAAAATTTACTTAATTTATTCGGCGTCAAAACAGTGTCTGTGAATTTGATTTAAAATTTGTTTGGGTGGCCTTGGTTAACGCAGCCGCACTGTAATATGTTTTCTCAAACTCTAGTTACCTTTCAATATTACATCCATTATCCTTTCAGCGTCGTCTACAGGATTATTGCCAATGGAGGGTGGAACTACATGCTCATTATTCGTAGATATGTCGTTCGCCTTAGAATTATTTGGGCTAAATGGAATAGGGATAACGAGAATCTTTTCTTTTTCCAGGCGTTTTGTTGCCTCGCTTAATATTTCCGGTTCTTGATCTGGTGTGTGGTCATACATGATAACGGCAACCTTATTTGCATCTTTTCTTGCCTTTGGCCCGTTTAGCATTTCACTTGCGGTGTTAGCTACTTTAGTGATATTCAGACTGCCTTTAGTCGCGTTAACAGAATCAATGGTTGCTTCAAGCTCTTGCTTGGTTGGAACATCTGAAGATAAGTCTATTCTTTTAGAGGTGGTATCTCCAAAGGTAACAAATCCGTAATGAATTTTCGTGTTGCCATACCGAATGATGATATTCTTGATGATGTCTTTGATACGATTCACGATTTCGGTGCTGTTTACCGAAGAAACACTGATTGAAAAGACGATATCAGTTTTGGGGACGCCATCTAGAAAAAAAATTGTAACGGATTAATTTTTCAAAATATAATTATATGTATAATGATAGAAGATCACACCTACCGCCAATAATTCTTTTTAAGATTTCATCAACCACTTGTCTTGGTCCATCATCATTTGCAGGCCTGATCACCTTTCTATCTGTTCTGGCGATTTCTTCCATCTCTTCAGAACTTGGAGCACTTCCAATGCCAACGACGAGTGGAATAATTTCTTTTTTGTCGAGAGGTTTCAAAGCATTATTAATAACTGTTTCGTTAACACCAATTGTCTTGTGTACCATAACCACCAAAGCTTTCTTTGATTCTGGTTTTATTGGTGTTTTATCAAAGACTCTCTCCACCTCTTTCATCGTTGCATCGAAATTTAAAGGAGCATCGGACTTTGGGAGCTTGTCGACTTCCTTAGCCAGCGTTTCTTTATCAGGTAAGGTTTGCTCAAAATCAAATAAGGTCTTTGGTGGGTCTCCAAACGTGACAATGCTGTAGTGGATTTTCTTCATTCCATATTTATCTCCAAATAGTTTGACAGTGTCGGTCATCAGCTGGTACGTTTTGTTGTCCATGGCCGCTTCAGTTGTGATGGCGAATGTCAAGAAAATCTCGGGCACTAAGAAATAAAAGTTTAAAACGGACTTTAGCACGAAAAAATATGAAATACTCGGAAACTAAACACTTGTCAGAATGCGACGGAAAAAGTCTTTCAATGTGAATATTTGCTTTGGTAATGCATGGTGTACTATATACGTATGTACTATATTTTCGTTGGTTTTGGAAGTCAAAATATTTACAAGATAAACTATAAATGATCCTTCCATATACTTACGTCCAATAATTTTAGAGATGATTTCCTCTCCTATTTCCCAGGATGGTGTATTAGCAGGATTCTTGATTACATTGTCTTTGAAGATGGTGATTGATTCAATCTGATTGTTAGGTACGTCGTTACCGATGACAATAGGGATTTGCGTAATTCCAATATTCTGTAGCTCTTTTGTAGATTTTTTTAGCACCTCCTCGGTGGAGTCAGAAGGTCTATCAATAATGGTGACTAATACTTTTCGAGAGTTTGGACGAAGTGGTACCTCTTGGAATAATTGTCGAACACCATCCAAAGCCTTCTGCAGATTTGGGGTTTGTGTTGTTTCGTCAGTAGTAAGATTCTCAATCGCATCAAGAATGTCTTTTTCGTTAGGAAAATCATAACCAAAGTGGAATACTGTTTTTGGTGTTTGACCAAACACGACAATACTTGTTCGGACTCGGTCGTCACCATAACGATAGATGATAGATTTGATAATGTCTTTCATTAGT
Source organism: Actinia equina (assembly GCA_011057435.1). Taxonomy (NCBI): domain Eukaryota; kingdom Metazoa; phylum Cnidaria; class Anthozoa; order Actiniaria; family Actiniidae; genus Actinia; species Actinia equina. The sequence goes on along the minus strand of WHPX01001156.1, from coordinate 541,187 downwards.
TTTGTGACGTTTGGTTTCCCCACCGATGCACTGATGGCAAACATGATGTCAATTTCTGGAATACCATCTGAAAAAAAGTCGTATATCGAAATTATTAAAACGGGTTTTTTTTTAATATATATAGTATTTTATATTATAAGAAAAGATACACTTACATTCGTTTAAAAATAGGATAGACAAGTACAAAATAATATATATATATGTATTTATTTATCTATAGTTAAAGTAAAATATAAGAAAGAAAGAAGAGGGAAAATAAATTATAATAATAATAATAGCTATAGTAGAAGTAATAGTAAGGCGCGGCTAATACAATTAATTAATTAAATTGGTAATAAAAGGTTTCATTTTTCCTGGTGATACTTTACTCCATTATTTTCACTCGCAATAAATATTTCAATATCATAGGCCCTTCTTTGCTTTGCTTTAAGGATTTCTAATGAGAGAAGTTTATCATTCAATTTACAATAATAAATAAGATATTTTGCTTCTAAAATCATATGATTGACAATTTTACGACTACGTTGATATTATTGGCATTGAAGGATTCCAAAGAATACTTCGTTAAACGTTACTGTTCCCTCAAAAATATTTTAATCGTTTTTATGTACTTATTGACTGAGTGGGAGGACCGTACGGGAAAATATTTGGCTCGAGGTGATGCCGTACAGACTGAGCGCACCCAACCTAACTCAGTCAATAAGCATTTTATCATATGACCCCCACGAAAATAAAAATAATTAAAAAAAGAAAGCGCGCGGATTCGAGCAGGGCTGGACGGATTTTTCCGGCCCACTTACGTCAACCCGTCCGGCCCCCATCACGTGACTTTTTCCTATGGTTTTATTAGAGCGCGAGGGTCATATGATAAAACATTTTACTGACAAGGTTCCAAAACGTTTGGACTTTTTCACAAAAGAAGAAAAATGTGTTCCAAAGTTTCTACTTCTTTTCCACAAAAAGCACAGGAATATGAGTCTACTTTGCCAATTTTGTAGAGTAGTTGATTCGTGAAGATAATTCTGTTCAATAATTGGGATAATATTTTAGCATTTTAACATCAACTGGATTGTCTGAGCAGAAATTTAATGTGGATTAAAAAAGGTATTACTGATTTGCTTAAAGTGCTTCTAAGCCTTTACACAATATTTTCAGAATCGATTTTTTAAATAGTGAATAGTTGATTGTGAAAATAATTCGTCATTCGAATGTCGAGTCTTTGAGATACGAAGGTTTATATTCCCAATATGTTAATGACTATGACGTAACTTAAGGGATTTGAGTTATTTTGTGGCAACTTTTAATATTGAACGCTGGGCATTTTTTAAAACAAATTTGTAAGAACCTTAACGTGAGTCACGAGTAAAAGGGTAATGCTTTTAAAATACTGTATTCCAGAACGAGTGCAGTGTTTTATGTTAAATGATCCCTTATGTTACGTCATAGTCATTAACAAAGACCCGACATTCAAATGACGAATTATTTTCACAATCAACTATTCACTATCTAAAGAATCAATTCTGAAAATATTGGGCAAAGGCTTATAAACACTTTAATTTTGCATTACCTTTAAGGATTCTTGCAACAATTCTGTCACCAAGGTAACCACTGGTATCGTTATTAGTAACCTGAATTACGTCTTCTTTTCTGGTTGTCAATGCTCGTAGTTCTTCTCTTGGTGGAGCATCACCAATGGACGACGCAACAACGATTATTCCTTGGTCGTGAAGTGGCCTTGCTGCTGATTCAAGAGCCGGTACAGTTTGACCAGACGATTTGTCTGAGATCACAACGATTGCTTTTCGAGAAATTGGACGGTCTTTTGAGTTAGTGTCTAGTATTGTTATGGCTTCGTTAAGACCGTCTATCAACTTTGATGAACCAGGAATGATAGCAACTTTATCAACGTTGGTAAGGAGTTCTTTTTCAAAAGGAGTTTTAGTGTCAAAGTCAAATTCCTTCTTGATGCTGGCGTCACCGTATACAACAACGCTATAGTGGAACCGATCAACTCCAAATTTGTCAGAAATCTGTTTGATTGTGTTTTTCATTGTCTGGAATGTCGTGTCCTTATTAACAGAGTTAGCATTAATGACAAACACAACGTCGACAAATGGAACTGTAAAAGATAAAAGAATGGTGATGTAAATACAATATCAATAATGCTCACTGAGTGTAGTCATTATATATATTAATATTAGACTTACGTCCAAGGAATTTCCTCATGATCTCCTCTCCAGTTTCTACAGGATTTCTGCTTCTTGTCACAGTCAGAGGATGGTCTTCATAAGCAGTGATCGTCTCAATTTCTCGGTAGCTTACATCACTGCCGATTCCAACAGGAATAATACGAACCCCAATTTCACGGAGAGGTGAAGATACGTTTTTCAAGACGTTTTCAGTAAGGCCAGATCTTTGATCGAACAGAATCACTACAATTTTCCAAGAATTAGATCTTACATGGTTCGTTTGGTAGATCCGCTTAGCTTCTTCCAAAGCCTTGTCAAGTGAGGTTCCTGGGTCATTTTTGGGAAGTTTTGAAAATGCTCTTAAAAGGACTTCTTTATTCGGAAACTGATTGCCAAAGTCATACTTAGTCGTAGGCACGCTTCCATAGAAGATAAAACTGTAGTAAATTCTGCCATAGCTGTACCTCTGGATTATTGATCGAATGACATTTTGTATGTAAGTATACGTAGCATCAGATTCAGCTGCGACGGCATTGATGATGAAAGTTAGGTCAATATCCGGCATGTCAACTGGGAAAGCAAAAAAAAAAAACATTTAATTTCGCCATATTAATCATTGTCAGTATTGATGAAACGGTCACGTGATATAAGCCATGTTTCCAAATAATATTCGGGGTTTTTTTTCCATAGTTTCGTCTACATTCCCCTTTTATGTCTTAATAGATTACCACTTATACCAGAATCATCCACTTTTCTTTTGTTTCTTTAAATAACACCATTATCTTATTACTACCTAATCGAATCAAAGTATTTAAAGCTAGTAGTATGTTATAGTAACGTAGTAGTTGCGTTATTTTTAATTTTGTTTTCAAAATCTTTGTTATTAAGTGCATTGGAATTGGGTACATATACATAATGTTGGATGCTATATTTGTCGGAAATTTGTGATACATATAAGATAAAAGTAGGTAGCCAAACGAAATACCATTAAAAGAGTTGATATCAAGTTTAGTAAACTTACGTCGATAAACCTTGTGCATGATTCTTTCTTGAAGATCATTTTTAGTAATTCCTTTGTAAACATGGATTACGTCATAATTATTAGACGTCAGCCCTTGGAGTTCTTTTGTTGTCACTTCATTTTCAATACCAACTGGGATTATTCTTATGCCTTTATTTTCCATTGTATTTACACGAGGTTTCAAGTTCAGATCTTTCGCAGTATCTTTATCAGTGATAATCACAACAACATGGTCGGCAGCTTTTCGTACTTTCGGGTCATTAAAGCTATCTTCAGCCAATTTCAAAGCCTCGTCGAGAGCGTTTGGAGTTCCTCCATTTGGCATATCCTCAAGAGTGTCAAAGGATATGCCAAAGGCGTTTTTGTCAGCAAACTGGGATGTGACTTGGGTGAAGGTCCTAACTACTTTTGCCGGTGAACTTGCTGCTTTGGAACCGAATATAATAATGCTGTAATAAATAGTCTTTATCCCATACGTGGTGGCTATATCTTTCAGCGTTTCTTTCATGAGCGGATAGATTCGTGCCGTTCCAGAAGAAGTTGAGCTGATAACGAATGTAATGTCAAACTCTAAAAAAAAAGCAAAAAAGCAAAAATTCAAAAAAAGCAAACTTTAAGCACTGAGGGACATATTTACATTAGAAAGACGATCTGCTTTCTTTGAGGCAGTTGGAGTAATCCTCTTTCCCTCGAGTGTGTCAAAAGACCCATAACTTATCTAGCTATTTTGATAGGGGTTTATCTAAAGTGTATATAGGACATCCCAGTTTACCTACCTTTAATGGCTCTTGTCATGATACCCTGTCCAAAATGCCGAGGTTGTTCTTCATTGGCAACGTGCATGACGTAAAACTTGTTAAGCGTTATCCAGTCCAGTTGATTTCTGTCTATTTCCGTACCGACTCCTGCACCAATAATCTTAATCTCTTTGTCTGTGAGTTCCTTTACTTTGCTCTCAACGTTTGCCTTGGTAGTACTGGTATCCTTATCTGTCATGACGATCAATACTTTCCTAGCATTTGGACGTAGAGGATTTGCATTGTCAAACATTGTCTTTGCTTGGTTCAAAGCGTTTTGCATGTTAACGGTTCCGCTTCCTGAAGTTGCCTCATCGATTCTAGAGGACACATATTCTTTGGAAACTGAAGAATTAGTAAAATCAAAAACAATGGTTGCAGTTTCTTCAAAAGTCATGGTTGCATATCTTATCCGATGTACACCATACAGAATGACAATGTCTTTGGCCGTCTTTTTCATTAGATCGAGATTCTGTGAAGCGTTTGTAGGAGATGTGGCACTCATGGCAAACAAGATATCCATGTCGGGGTACGCTGTAATAGAAATGGTTATTTAGTAATGATATGTTCGGTCAGTCGGTCAGTCGGTCAGTCGGTCAGTCGGTCAGTCGGTCAGTCGGTCAGTCAAGAAAGAACACTGACTCGCTTTGTTAACTTACCGTCTATGCATCCATATGCTTCAATTCTAAGAGAAGAACCCCCTGGTTTCAAGGAAGCATCAGGCTCTACTGGCATGTATTTGATATAGCGAGTATTGACTGGGTCACCCTTATTAACCTCAACATACGAGACATGAGTTCCAGGCACTGGTGGTTTTTTAGTACTATAGTATCTCTAAAAACCAAAGTTGCAAGAAATAATAAATATCATGCTTCTGGTGGTCACACAATCTACTAACTGCATCATCAGCCATAATGAATTCAAATCGATCATAACTATAATCAACCATTGGACCTTATTAGACCTTATTAGACCTTATTAAACCTTATTAGACCTTATCCCGTTTCAATCTATGTGCCATCACCATTTAAAATTCATTCCATTCATATATGTTTCAAACGGTACTGTTCAAAGATATGTTTTTATTGGAGACACGTATTTTATAAGAGCCCAGCACTCAGCGTGCGTTTTCTCTTTCTTCTCTGATTATTTGAAGTAATAATTCTTACCATGCAGGCGAGGCCAGTTTTCTTGCATGTGTAATTGCTGTTGTCAATACTAAACTCTAGAGTGAGTTGGCTTGGTGAATAAGATCGAGCTTTGTTCCCACCAAAACCGACCCTTGTGACCTGGACATTCTCCCCTGTAAATGAACATTAACATCAAAGAAAGGAAAAAATTTCGAATATAAGAATTAATTAATGGGTTTCAAGATATATGTGTTATAGAGGCTTTTCACCATCACGTTATTGCACCCATGACAGAAGACAAAAACAATTTAATCTGGTCTCATCTGATTTACACGAGAAGGAATTCAGTGATGGTTCGTGCAAAGCCTCTATTGCATGATAACGTGAGTGTGGAAAGCATGTGTGTTGCGTGGGAAGAAGATGCGACGTCCTCTAAGAACAAAACGCACGAAACAAGAAAGACAGTTGGCGATAAAAATTAAGAGTTAAAAGGGATTTACTGACCAAAAAATTGCAGTTTAGGGCAAACAATTTGATGAAAACACTCACCAAGATCAACAGTCAGATGTTGTGGTTGGTTTGTTATTGTAGGATCCCAGGCAGAATTTGCTAGAAGAGGGATTCCAGGATTTCCTGACGTGGCTTTGAATGAGGACGAAGTGATTTCAAGCAAGTAGTTATCCAACAATGGACCACAACCAACTATAAAAGAGAAAAATATACATATTCATTTGGTAAAAATATAGGTAAACAATATCTAACTATAGCATTTTCTTCGCTTAAAGAATATTTTAAAATAATCAAGCCATCATCATCATCAAGCCATCAAGAACCTGCAGCAATCTTGATTTACAAGAAATGCAAATTAAGAATATTAGAATAGCAGCTCACTCATGGACACGCGCAAACGACGGGAGAAAGATATCGATTGCCCCTTTATTTCGAAAGTAATAAAGGCTTGATAACCGGTTTTTATCGGCCCAGTTGTTAAGTAAAATAGCATGGTGAGATCTACCGGATCTTACTATTTTAAAAGGCTCCAAATGAGTCAAATAATCAGCGTTAATGGATTTAATTCTAGATACAAATGAAGACATTATTTTTCTAAAAGAAGTTACTCTAATCAAGCTACTTTATTCTCATCGATCAAGTATCATCAGTATCAACCTCAGTTAGTTTTGCGCATGCGTCGTAAACTTATAAATCGAAAGATTGGAAGTGGTGTAAAATTTAACGATATATAATGTATATTCGCAACATTATCTAGGGATGTACGCTCATAGTTAGATTGATTCAAAACTTCGTCCAAATGTTATGCATCAAACGGGAAAAAATGATGTTTTTTTTTCAATATTCCAGGGTTACGGGTAGAGACTCATTCATCAGAGACAGAAGGAGGGGATCAAGCGAAAGATCCTTGTCACGTGATAGAAACAGACGTTCAAGATGCAGGCTAGTTACGTTATAGTAAAAGGTTTAAATGAATATCCGTTCGGTTGCTTTGCTTAGATTTATTAAAAGGAACAACATTAGGGAATTAATTGGAAGTATCTTTTATACCTTATACCATAAACAATTCGAGCAAATGAATATCCGTTCGGTTGCTTTGCTTTGCTCGTTAAATATATTGTCAGTGACAATGTAGTATAACACACAAAAGCTTATTATTTCTAAGAAATTTTTAATTTGAAGTCGCCAGTAATACGTAATCGCTTGACAAAGATTAACAAATCATTAAATGTTTTTGGGGGTTTTTAAAGAGAATAGAAGATTGTTCTTGCGGGAAATTTCTTAATGAAGCGAAATTCAAAAACGTTCTTACGATATTAATTGAAAAGCAGCCCCCTTTGGTTTTCGATTCTCAAAGCATTATAAATTCACGCCAATTTGACTTTAAATGCAAGAAAAAATGGCCGGGAGGTGACAGTTAAAGAGAAAAAACTTCCAACCCCGATAAAGCTTTAAATTCGATGTATTAGGTGTCAAGATGACGTACAAGTGATTTTTTTCTCTTAGGTCGGTCAAAACGTCTTAGTAAATAAAGAAAGGACTAAACCATCTTTCCGAATAATAAGAAAAATTATGGCATAATTAATGAATAAAAGTGGTGGAAAAAATACTGAGTTATTATTAAAATAAGGTAAAATACAATTCCAGGAATAAGTAGTTGCTAGTAGTAACAGCGCCCCTACTGAAGAGGTCTTCTGCTCAGTTTATCAAATGTATTGAATTTAGGCACGCTGATCTTTTTTCGCACTTGTGTCTTGAATGTCTAACTGGAACGACAAGAAAAATCTCGGGGGAAATGCACGGAAACGAAACAGAAGAAGATTTGTTTGAATATCACTGGACATACTCCATATACGATGCATTTACGCATATAATAGGAGTTCTTATTTGTGTTCTGAAAGCCGGGGAGATTTTTATAATTTTCTTTAAGCCATCGTTAAGAACTGTTTCCAACTATCTTCTTGCCAGCCTTGCCTTTGCAGACTTATTTACTGGATTGGTAGGGATTCCTCTTATCTATGTATGCACATTTCTTCTCTATGGGCCCGTATGTATACTGTCATCGATTTTCTTTCGTTTTATTTCTATTTCGACCAGTTTACACATCTTGCTATAACAGGAGACAAATATATTGCTATTGTGCATACTATGCGCTACGAACACTAATTTTACCGCCTGTACGGGAAATGGACTCCCATAGTCCTCTGGTTTGTACCTCTTGTTTCATCAGTTGTACAACTTTCTTGTTCAAAGCTGCACGCATCGCCACTAGACGAAGACGATCCCTTTACTGTACGTATTAACATTATCTACCATCTTATCTGCATCATTGTATTCTATGCTGGGCCTATTTTAGGGATGCTATATGCGTATTTAAAAATATTTAAAGAAGTTAAAAAACAATGCCAACTTATAATAAGACAAAATCCAACGTCAAGATATGACAAGAGTACCTTAAAAAGAAATGCAAAGGAAAGACGAGCGATAATTGTGTTCGTTGTTAGATTAATTTTGTACGCTTTTTTCTGGTTACCCTATTACGCGGTAATATTGCAACATCATATCGGAAACAAACTTTTTAATTTACCCGAATGGCTAGAGGATTCATCACATCCTTGCTCGACCCAATATTCTTTACCCTTTGTAAACATGAACTCCAAAAAACCGTGAGAAACCGTCCTAAACGTCAGTACGTTTTTTCATCTTTTTCACGGTGTATAATAAATAGTTTACCTTTTTATCATTACTACTCACCTTTTTGTTTTCTTAAATGTAGAATTATAACTTTTTGTATATAATTAACAAAATCGGAGGATCTAAACCTCTTTCCACAGGGAGCCCAAGCTTGGTTTCTGTGGTGTCATGTTATTATGAAATGTGTGGGGATTCATAATCTTACTAGTGGGGGGGAAATCCTTAAAACGAGTTAAATTAAAAAAATAACCACACAGAGCGAAAGAGGTGTTATTTCTTAATGATCGGGTAAAATTTCAGGCTTTATTTCACATTTCAATAATTTTATTGGAGTGTTTGATGAATCCCCATACAAGTCCTTATACTATGGCACCACAAAAACCAAGCTTGGGCTACCTGTGCTCTTTCCAATAATTTTTAATTCGTTTACTACAAAATGGCATAGAAATTTCCGTGGCATTTTGTGATGTTAATCAGTTTAAGGCCCAGAAATTTCTGTGCCAGATTTCGATCGATTTTTGGCATAGAAATTTCTGTCCAAATCCTTGATCGATTTGTGTGCTAGCATTAACTGTCGGTTTACTCTGACAATATGATAGGGGATGTGTGTGGAGGGGGGGGGGGGGGGGGGGGAATAAATCTTTAAAACAATTATTATTCTGTCTTATGGAAATAAATAATAAAATAATAAAATGGCAAGACATTCCTTTATGAATTAAATATCAAAAAACAACTTGCTTTTAGTCGTTTTTTTTCTCCAATTCTAAGCCTTAGTTTACGAAAGAGCAATATTTGCAATCATGAATCAAAAAACCGACAAAAATGTAAAACTTCCAAATATCCTAAGTAGCTTTGTAACGTGTTAATTGTAATATTTGCTATTAACTGATTATTTTCTTACCATCAAATGAGTCAACATTTTCACAGTAGGTACCAGAGAATCCTTGTTTACAGATGCAAGTGTTTTGAGAGCACGTTCCACCGTTGTTACATGGGTTCGTTTCACAAGGATCTGAAACAATATCGTGTGTTAAAAGTATGAGTTTTGGACATGCTTATTTTTTATTCATATACACAACCGACTTTGTATAAATTTTGTCTTTATTTCTTTCTTCCTTGTGATTTTTTATCTTTCTTTTTTTTTTTTTTTTTTTTTTTATTCTTTTTCTATTTGCTCCTACACTTTCGTTAACTTACGATACACATTTACGTCGTTTTGATGATATCTTAAAGTGTTATTTTCACTCTCCTTACCTGAAAGTATGACGTCCACGATCTCCTCACCAACACGTGCAGGATCCGCCTGAAGGGAATTTGGTATAACCTTTTCTTTTGCTGGATTCGCCGCATCAGCTGCGCTTTGTGGATCTGAAATCATTGGTACAGAGATGATACGAATGCCACTACTGGTTATATTTTTTGCTGTGGCTTTAATATCTGCAGCATTTTCCGTTGAGTTTTTATCCCACATAAGAACAATGACTTTATCGGTTTTTCCAGTAAAGACAGCATCTTTGAATAGTTGTTCAGAGTGAGTGAGAGCATTGATCAATGAAGGATCACCAACCACTGGGGATATGCTATCCAGCTGTCCTGCTAAAGCATCTTGATTGATGTTGTCTGGGTTGAACTTGAAAGCTGTGCTTGCAGTTGGCCCAAACACTACTACGCTATACTTGAACTTTTTGGGATCGTATCTTCTCACTATTGCTTTAATATTTTCCTTCATTGTTTGAATTGTTTGCGCAGCTTGAGGACTAGCTGCGCTGACTGCAAATGTCACGTACTTTTCAGGGATTCCATCTGTTAAGAAATTAAAGATATTCAGAATATAAGCAAATCATTTAGAAATTCAAAAGTCGTGGATAAATTTATACATCGAATTGATTCCTTTATAGTATAGTTGAAGACGCGGGAGGTGTGGGAAGAGAGTCCCCGCCTATTCAGTTTTCAATTTTGTATTCTGTTTCTATGTTGCCGAGTCCATGACGGGATATAAGTAAAGGCTTTCGCGATGCAATGCCTATCTCCGTTTTCAATTTTGTATTCTGTTTCTATGTTGCCGAGTGCATGACAGGATATAAGAAAAGGCTTTCGCGATGCAATGCCTATCTCCGTTTTCAATTTTGTATTCTGTTTCTATGTTGCCGAGTCCATGACGGGATATAAGAAAAGGCTTTCGCGATGCAATGCCATCTCCGTAGCTTATATTGCCGATAAAGCGTGCCCAAAACGCGAGCTTATGCCCCACTACGCATTCCTTCAGAGCATCCAATACCATATAATATGAATTTGAATTCGACATTCAATTTTAAACCAGTACATTGTCAATACTCACCATTCAAAATGACCTTGAGTATTTCATCAGCCACTTGTTTGCCTCCATCATTACTGACTGGGCGTATGACGGCTCTCTCAGTACGAGTGAGATTTGTCAGCTCACTTTGTTCGGGATCGCTGCCCAAACCCACAGTAACGATACGAACACCTTTATCATCAAGAGGTTTAACGGCATTTCTAATGTCACTTTCACCAAGATTGAATTTTCGATGAGTTATGACTGTTAAAACCTTCTTTGAATCAGGTCGAACGGGAGAATAATCGAAGATTTCCTGTGCTTTTTTAACAGCAGCTGGTAAATCAGGGTTGGAATTGAGCTTCGTCACCTTTGCAAGTTCTTTAGACAGCGATTCCTTGTCTGGGATGGTGGTATTGAAATCAAAGACTACTACTGGTGGAGTTCCAAAAGTGACCAGACTTACGCGAACTTTTCGTGTACCGTACTTGTCGCCGATAGCCTGTACTGTTTGTTGCATGATATTGAATATCTCAGTTGATGTGGTAGAATCTGCTGTAGTTGTGAATACTAAATCGATCGTAGGAACTGCAAAATAGAAATAAAAAAAATTCCAATATAATACTAATAAAACAATCAATATGTAGTGAGCTAATTAATTAAGTAAAGGACTAGGAATGCAGGATTTTGCTCCAATGCAATGCAATTAATTGAACCAGGAATCAAAACTTTTCCCTAGTTCGTTTCTGATTCCCATAAAAACTTATAATGGCTTTAACCAATTAAATTTCCTTACGTGGTACTTTTCGGATGATCTCTTCAGCAGCTTCTGCAGGAGCAGAACCAACAGGTACTTGCGTCACGTGATCTCTAAACACCGTTGCATTGTAGAGTTTTTCTGGATCCACGTTTGGACCAACAGCAGCAGGAATGATAGTAACGCGTTGGTCTTGCAAACTCCTTTTGACTGTCTCTAGCTCTGCTTTACTAGATGTCGTATCCTTATCCATGAGAATAACCAATACTCTTCTCACATTTTCTCGAACTGGACCATTTTCAAACACTTCTTTAGCTTTGTCCATGGCTAACTTTAAGTTAGGATTTGTGCTCTCGTCAACTTTTTGAAGTCCCTTGACTGCATTAACGATCGATGTCTGATCAGGAAGAATGCTGCCAAAATCAAACTTGGCTACGGCTGTGTCGCCAAAAAGGATGACACCATAGCGAATGCGATCGATTCCAAATCTTTTGATAACGGATGTGGAGATGTCTTTCATAAGACTCTGAGTGTTTGTATTGACTGCAGAAAGACTGATGGCAAACAGCAGATCAAGTTCTGGGTAACCGTCTAAAATGGAAAGAATAATATTGGATATCATCTTTGGTTTTTGGTAAATTATTAAATTGATTCACTGCATCACTTATTTTCTTATATGATCTATGATTCCCTTGGTCTACCAACACCCTATCATAAAGGACTCCATGTCAGTCTAAGCCTCACCTTCAAGTATTCTTGCCACAATTTTGTCTCCTAATGCACCCTTCGGCTCATTATTACCAACACTGATAGCGTCTTCATTTCTGGTTGTTAGGGCGCGTAGCTCTTCCTTTGGCACCCCTGATCCAGTACCTGAAGCAATCACTATTATTCCATCGGAGAAAAGAGGTTTTGCCATATTTTGTAAATCGCTCACGCTCGAGCCAGTACTCTTGTCTTGAATGACGACAATTGCTTTCCTTGCATTAGGACGAGCTTTGCTTCCATTAAGAACATTCACTGCTTCTGTCAAGGCGTCAGAAAGTCTAGATACTCCAGAGATTTTAGAAATGCTATTGATCTTTTCAATCAGAGCAGCTCGGTAAGGAATGTTCTCGGTAAAGTCAAATGCTTTTGTAAGTGTATTTCCATAAACAACCACAGCGTATTGGAATCTGGAAACTCCAAACTTTTCACCAATCATTTTTGTAGCATTTTGCATCAAGCCAAAGGTGGTGTCAGAGCTGGCGGAGTCAGCATTTAGTACAAAAACGACATCAACTTCGGGAACTGTGAAAATCATTAATTATTGTTGATATTGGTTAGTGAACATATTTCATATGTGCTTAAGAAGAAAGATGTAATAAAAGGTTCCAGTCTAACCTTTTAAAACCTAACTAGATCCAGAATTTACTTACTTCGTACAATCCTGTCCATCACTTCTTCCCCATTGTACACATAGGATTTGTCAGGCGACATAAGAACAACTTGATCCTTATATGCTGTAATATAGTTCATTTCTAATACGTCCGACTCGCTTCCTATTCCTACAGGTATCACACGTACTCCTGCGTTCTGAAGAGATGAGAATGAACCACGTAAAACAGCTTCGCTAATACCTGATCGCTTATCTGTGATAAGTACTACAAACTTCAGAGCAAAAGAACGCACGTTGGGCGATTCGTAATTTGTCTTGGCCAATTGAAGAGCTTTGTCAAGTGACGAACCCCCAAGGTTGTCCATTTTTATTTTCTTTAGTGCTATAGCGACGATTTCTTTGTTTGGGAAAACGATTCCAAATTTGTAGACAGTTGATGGTGTACTTCCATTGACAATGATGACGCTGTAGCGGATTTTACCTACGCTGTATCGAGCAGTTATAGATAGCATTACATTCTGCATGTAAGTGAAGACAGCATTGGCACTGGTAGATGCTACATTGAGGATGTACGTCAGGTCGACTTCTGGCATGTAAACTGGGGGGAAAGGAGAGTAGTTTTAAAAATCACGAGAAAAAATATGATTAATTTTTAGATGATTCTTTCTCATTGTTTTGACATTGCTGCACTAAAAATGAACTAGTGGTTTCAATTTAATGTACTCTCGTCTGGAACTGGAGCAATCGATGCATTAAAAGTATAATCGTAGAAATTCATGTACTAAAATTGAAATGTATAACAAATATAGAAATGATTAGATAGGTTTCTTACCTTCTATAAACATTATTCATTATTGTTTCTTGCAGTGCAGGATTTGTGATGCTGTCTTCAATGTGGATTATGTCATAGTCACTGGTGGTAATCGTCATCAATTGCTTTCTTGTGACTTCTTTTCCAATTCCAACAGGGATGATTCTTGCTCCTGTCATTTCTATTGAATCAGCAAGTGTCCGTAAAGAAGCCATATTCTCAGTCGAATCATCATCAATCATAATAACAATGGTCTTATCAGCAGTTGGTCGAACCTTTGGATCATTAAAAGAGTCTTTACTCTTACTGAGTGCATTGTTCAGGGAAGGAGCGCCAGTGCTCTGGTCTAGGACTAACAGTATCGATGTAATTACTGAATGACAATGTTGTGGAATAGGTAAGGAAGATTGTATAGGATTTCTCGATGACTCCACTTGATGACCCGTAGTTTACGACACTGTAATGGACAGTCTTGATTCCATACTTGTTGATGATGTCTTTCATTGTATTTTTCATCAAGGCAAAAGTGTTTGCTTTGTTAGCAGAATTTGCGCCTACTGCAAACGTCAGGTCGATTTCTGGAATTTAAAGCAATTTAAAACACATCATAAACATATTCTGAGGAGAAATCTGAGTTTTGTTTTATATATTATGTTTTCGTTAGAGTATTTAATGAGAGTTTCCAATAATAATCTAAAAAGTCTGGGGGTAATCTATGTAGATAGCTGACTAATAATATTATACATACCTTTAAGAGCTCTAGACATGATGCCAACGCCCAAATGTCGAGGGTTTTCATTGGATGGCGCCATCATTACGTAATACTTATTCAAAGTCATCCATTCCAGGTTCTGAGCAGGAATTTGTTTTCCAACCCCCAGCGTAACTATGAGTACATTTCCAGATCGCATGTCTGCTGCTGCAGATTTGACAGCGTTTTCCACCTGGGACGGACTCATATCCATCATGACCACTAGTACTCGAATGGCACCTGGGCGACTTTTACTGTCAAAAATGGCCTTTATTTTCGTAAATGCATCTGTTATTGATGGAGTACCCGTTTGACGGGGTGCACTATCGATAGCTGTAATTACGGCAGCTTTATTTGCAAATGTCGTGCTAAAGTCAAACACGTTTACAAAGTTGGCAGAAGAACCAAACACCACTGTAGAATACTTGATATCAGTTATTCCGTAGAGATTGACAATGTTCTTGGCTGTATTTTTCATTGATTGTGAATACTTGCACTGCATCAGGGGACGTGGCGCTCATTGCAAACATGATGTCCATAATTGGAGTGACTAATAATTAAATTGAAGAGGTTAATCGTTATTAAGTGTTTTTACCAAAAAAAACAAAATTTTCTTTCTTTCGAATTCTTATCAAATATATACATTGAACGTTACCTTTTATACATCCATGAAGCTCCACACGAAGAGATGCTGTTTCAGCGCCTTGTACCGATGGATCTGGTTCAATTGGGTTGAACCTAAATAACGAGCTTCTACTACTTTCCCAAGATCAACAGTGCTGACATGAGAACCTGGAACTGAGGGTGGTACTGTAGATGCAAACCTCTGCATAAGAAAATAAGAAAACAAATGAGCATGAGATAGATTTTGGCGTTCTGTAGGTAGTTTTTAAATTCCATCCGTGCATATCCTCTACGATGACGCATTTCCTGAGTGTAGACCGCTAGCCCTCAGTAGATAATTCCTTATAATATATATTTATACCGCGCAAATTAAGGAAACATTTTCAAATGTTTTCTAACAGATTCAAAATCGATAACAGTCCTTCAATAGGTTGTGAGTGAGTTTTTTTAAATATTCAAGCATAGTTTCATTATCAGCACTTGGAGGATGGTAGATAACACATTTTTAATAATGCTTTGGATACCAAACGAGAATCTCAGGTTGAAGATATTCCCAGAGGGCTTCAGCTATCGTAATCGCCGTATTTGGTTCTGTGTTCTAAATTGTTATCATATCCTTGCTTACCTTGCACGTGTTTATATTCAATATGCAGGTGAATGTAACACCATCGTTACTGAAATAAATCTCCATCTGACTAGGTGATTTGGCTTTCGTTGGGTCACCACCAAAACTAAATCTGGAGACACGTACTAAACGACCTGTTTATAGGGTGAAATCACAAACATGAAATTATAGTTTCAAAAGGGAGTCACATGGTATAGCCATAAATTTAAACTCAAAGTAAGTTACCTGCATCGATAGTGAGATTTTGTGAGAGATCCGCTGTACTTGGAATCCAAGGTTGGCTAGATATTAAGGGGGTTCCAGGCGTCCCGGATGATGCACTGAATGATGCACTTGTAATGTCCAACAAGTAGTTGTCAAGCAGTGGGCCACAACCGACTGAAGATATCAAACAAGATTAATCGATGAGTCCATTAAAATATCCACGTTTCTCTTAATTTATCCAAATAACGAGTAATGGCAATATCATCATTTATAACATGAATATTTTATGGTCTAAAAGATGGACATGTTTTTTACCACATAATTCTAAAATGAATCTAATATATATCAGTATACGTAAAGTTAGAAAGGAATAGACAAACAGACAACATACCTTCATTATTTAAGTCTTGTAGTTCTTCGTTTGCAATGACTGTAAGCAAGAGAACACATAATGTAAAAAAATCATAAAAAATGTAACAAGAACTTGGAGAAAAATGAAAAAAAAATGCTTGCTCGACAACTAGAAGATTTAACTTCATTTTGATGAGAAAATATTTTATTTGTCCGGTATATCTGCCAATGGCTAGGGCAATGATACATCCCCAGATAACTGGTCTACTGCATGACAAAACTATTGAAAATTTTTGCTTTATTATTGAAGCCATTTTCAAAAGGTCTAAAGCTAAAGAGCGCATCAATAATCAGCTATATTTGTGACATCTTACCAGCTTCTGCCATGACTTCTTCAGCAGCTGCAACAGGGCTATTACTTGGCGTCACACTAACTGTGGGTTCTTCTTCCCCACTTAATACTTTACTATCTTGAGCAGCTTCAGGTGTTAAGGGAGCCGTGTTGATCTTGATTCCTGCTTGTTTTAGCGATTCTACCGCCGTTTCCAATGCAGCTGGAGTATCAGAAGCTTTTTTGTCAGTGACAATAATGATCTCTTTATTGGAATCTTCTGGTATGTCTGGAGCTGATTTGTTATACAGATTTTTGACTTCATCAAGAAGATTAGCTATTGAAGGATCTCCTGATGGAATGGTAATGTTATCGATAGCATCAAGAATAGCCTCTTCATTGGGGAACTTAGACGTATCAAGTGTGATTGGTGAGGAAGCAGTAGGACCAAAGGGAATAATATTGATTTTGACCACGTCATCAGGACCAAATCGGCGAATGGCAGCCTTCAGGACATCTTTGATGAATTCTTCATTTTGAGGAGTAGTTGCAGATACACCAAATGTCAAAAATGTGTCCTCGGCATCATCTATCAATTGCAAGAATAAAATAAAATAGGTAAAAAACTTCTATCTATTTGATTTGTTATTGCTTCATCTTCTTAGTTGCATTGCTACTTTGTTCATCTTTTTCTACGGTCTAATATTACTCATTGAAACTGTATTTGGATGAAAAGGTTTACAAGTTTGATTCTTCGTTAATAAGTGTTATTTTCCAATCATTCCCTCCCTTAAGTTCGTTCCTTTGCATGATTGTTTGTTGTTTGATTGTCAGTACTATTAAAACCGTAAATAAAGATTTCATTTTTAATTCCTATGACCAATTTAGTTAAATCTAATATTTCAATTACCATCCAAAATAATTTTCATCACTTCATCTCCTGCTAGTGAAGGTGTTGTTTTGTCATCGTCTAGCAATACAACTGCTCTTTCAGAACGCGTTATTGTTGTGAGCTCCCATTTACTTGGTTTCGGTCCAAATCCAACCGCTATATTGGTGACCCCTAGCTTATCCAATGGTTTCATGGCATTTGTGATATCGGTTAATGAATCATGAAATGGTCGATCGGTCAAAATTAAATTGATCTTCCGGGCATTTGGCCGAGGAGAAGATTCATTGAACATTTTTTCCACTTCCACAAGAGCTGGTTTAAGGCTGGGATTTCCAGAAACTGGAGAGATTTTGTCAACTTCTTTTTCGAACTGATTCTTTGTCCGGCAGTGCAACACCAAAATCAAACACCCTAGTTGGTGTTGGTCCTACGTTGATCAGACCGAATCTGAATTTGACTGGACCATAGGTGTCTGATATGTACTTGATAGCATTTTTCATGATATCTTTAACTTTTGGAGAAGTTGTATCAACATAGGTGGCCATAATGGTCATGTCGATTTCTGGCACTGTAAAACAGCAAAAGCAACATTATTATGATTTTAAAAACACACACACACAGTTAGTTAATAAAAGCTGAAATATACTATATGCGCCAAGGAAACAAAAATGAATTTCTCGCATAGTGTCCACTTTTTTTTTCGAATTTAATCTGGCATGCTTATAAATTACGTTGAAGAAAAATGTCAACAAAATTATTATTTTTTTCATTTTTTTACCTCTGGTGACTTTCTCGACTATCCTTCTTGCCACATCGAAGCTGTTCACTGGCAGCGAGGGTAGAAAGATCACATTCTTTCTGAAGATGGTGTATTGCCTCAACTGATCCAAATTTGGTCTACTGCCCATCCCAACATTAATGATAGTTACACCAATATCTTGAAGGCTCCTTCTGGCTGTATCCAACTCTGATTGGGAGTTAGCTGAAGCTTTGTCATTCATGATTACGAAAACCTTTCTGGCTTCCTCTCTGGTTGGTCTTGATGTAAAAATAACTCTTGCCTGTTCAAACACGACTTTATCATCTGTTTGCTTTGCCTGGTCAAATCGTAAGAGACCATTAGTCGCGTTAAGGATAGCCTGTTTGTTTGGTAAAATGCTTCCAAAGTCGAACGTAACTGACTGAGCACTACCATATCTGATGATACTATAGCGAAAACGATAAATGCCGTAGCGCAAGACCATCTGACGCAAAGTGTTTCTCATCAAAAGAGTGGTAGCATTACCGGTTTCAGACAAAGAAACGGCAAAGACGATGTCGGCCTTTTCAACGCCATCTGAAAAAGAAACAGCAGTTTTAAAGCTGGACTAAGTGACACCTGTTTATGAGTGTTTTTACTGTCTGCTCTATGTATAGCTTACCGTTTACGACTTTTGAAGCAAAATTATTAGATAACATAAATGGAAAGTAGCTAGTAGGCACTTGAAGGACATAGCTCTTGTAGATGGTTAGTGCTCGTAGCTCTTGGTAAGTAACTTCACCAGCAACACCAGCTGCTAATATGAGTACACCATTTTCATGAAGAGGTTTGGCAGCATTTTGTAAATCAACGGCACTTTGTCCTGAGGATTTGTCCATAATTACAGCTAAGCCTCTGAAAGAGCGAAAATCTAGACCGCTGAATATTGTGTTTGCTGCTCCCATAGCAGAAATGATAGCTGAAAACCCGCTCTGACTAACCAAACCATTGACAATGCTTATCAAAGCATCTCTGTATGGAAAAGTTGTGCTAAACTCCACATGTTTTGTGAATGAGGAACCATATATGATAACAGAATATCGGAATCTGTAAACTCCAAATTTCCTGATCATCTTCAGCATGCAATTTTTCATCAATTGATAAGTGACAGCAGAGTTAACGGAGCCAGCGTTGATCACGAACATCATGTCTACGTATTCAACTTTGGAGAGGAAAAAACATATAAATATCATAGGCGTCAAAATGACTACGTTATTATTGATCCTGTGGTTAATATTGTCGTTTTGTTGTCATACGAGCAAAGCTAACGAGTCAATACATTGCAAAATTCATCAATCCCCAAAGAACCGAAATACTACATTGTCAGCTAAGTAGAAGCACAACCTAAACCAGGCATTAGAATTGAGAGTTAAAATCCCACTTTAGAAACAGGCTTTTTTCAATAAAAAAAGCATTCAGAATAAACTATCATCAATTTTCTGAAATATGACACAAAAAAATCAAATAACTTACATCGGACGACACGGTTCATGATATTTTCACCAATGTTCAAGTATGAAATGGACGTGTAATCGGATGAAAATGTGACAAAGTCTCTGTAGGCAGTGAAGTAGTAGTACTCTACTATGTCTATTTCACGACCCATTCCAACTGGTATGATAAACACTCCCATCTCTTCTAAAGATGTTGTCATACTGCGCAGTGTTGCCTCATTCATTCCAGTTTTTCTGTCCATCATTAACACCAGAACCTTCCAAGCATCTGATCGGGAATCGCTTTGGAAATTAGCCTTGGCATGTTCAAATGCCTGCGATAGATTAGTTGCAGAACCTCCAATTGCTCTAGGAATTCTGGCAAAGGCTCTCAGCAACATTTCCAAGTTTGGGAATGCCCTACTGTCGAACCTGTAATGCATCACAGAAGATCCTCCATAGACAATAAACGTGTATCGACATCGCCCATAACCATATCTTTGTAGTATTGTTCGTATGACATTCTGCATGTAAGAGTAGTAACTACTTGATTGAGAAGAAAAGGCGTACATGATGAACGTCATGTCGTAGTTCAGCATGTAAACTGTAAAGAAAACCAGATGTTGGTTATTATATTGGATGCTTTTTATAATCAAAAAAATATTATTTTATCTGTTGGATTTAATTTCTTATCAAAGAAATGTGGAACCAAGCGTTAAACCTAGAGTTAAAAAGTCGTTACTATTATGAACTGAAGTCTTGGATTTCTCGTGGTTATAGCCATGAAAAGAAAATAACTTCGTTAAAAGTCGTTACTATTAGGAACTGAAGTCTTGGATTTCTCGTGGTTATAGCCATGAAAAGAAAATAACTTTGTTATCAGTCGTTACTATTAGGAACTGAAGTATTGGATTTCTCGGGGTTATAGCCATGAAAAGAAAATAACTTCAACGAGCAATAACTGGGAACCGGACAGCAACTGTAATACAAAAAATGATTGTAGGAAACACAGGGACTCAATATATATACAGTATAATTGTTGGAAACACAGGGACTCAATATATATACAGTATAATTGTAGGAAACACAGGGACTCAATATATATACAGTATAATTGTAGGAAACACAGGGACTCAATATATATACAGTATAATTGTAGGAAACACAGGGACTCAATATATATACAGTATGATTGTAGGAAACACAGGTACTCAATATATATACAGTATAATTGTAGGAAACACAGGGACTCAATATATATACAGTATGATTGTAGGAAACACAGGTACTCAATATATATACAGTATAATTGTAGGAAACACAGGGACTCAATATATATACAGTATGATTGTAGGAAACACAGGTACTCAATATATATACAGTATAATTGTAGGAAACACAGGGACTCAATATATATATACAGTATAATTATATATAGTTGCTTACGTCGATATACGTTGTGCATGACTTTCAATTCCAGGGCATTTGCTGTCTCTATCTCAGTTACATGGATAACATCTTCACTATTGCTGCTCATGGCTAGTAACTGATTTCTGTCGATGTTATTTCCAATACCGACGGGAATGATTCTTAATCCTGAGGCCCCTAGTGTGTACGACAAGGATCTTAAAGTCGCAGTACTGATCGATGAACTCTTGTCAGTCATCAGAACAACGTCTCTTTGAGCAGTTCTTCGAACGCTTGGATCATTAAAGCTACTTTGACACCTGTTCAGTGCAGCGTCTGTTGCAATGGACCCAGACCCCCCTGGGTAAGTGAGACTATCTATTGCATTCTTGAGATCTGAAGACGAAAGCGATCCAGTCGAGGTGAACGAACGTACCACGGACGCCGAGGCTGAACCAAGTCCATATGTAACGATGCTGTAGTGGATGGTTCTCATCCCGTATTTGAGAACGATTGCTCCCATGGTGTCTTTCATCAACTTAAAAAGTGCTGCAGAATTAGTGGAACCAGCACCGATAGCAAATGTAATGTCAAATTCTGGAAAATGGAAACAGAAAGGTATTGGATTATCATAATAACGTTTTTGAACAGACAATCAAATACATTTTATGAGATCGTCAACTTTGTAGCTAGTGGGTCATGAGAAAGAAACGTCCTCAAAAAGGAAAGTGCCCGCATGCAGGTGAGATGACTATTATAGAAGTAAAGAATTCCTTTTCAGTGGGGTCGGGCAATAAATAAGGAGTACATATTTTAAATATCAAGTACGATTTCAGTGCTTCTCCTTAATCCATACCTTTAAAACATCTTGCAGCAATACCAAAGCAAAGATGACGAAAGCTTCCTGTCCATGGAAAAATCATGACGTAATACCTATTTAGAGTTATCCACTCAAGCTGTTGTACTGGAATATTTGTTCCAATGCCAATACCGATCACAAGTGCTTCGATATCTCTGAGGCTTTTAGCAGCAAGTTCCAATTCATTCTGAGACTGTGCTGAACCCGTGTCCATCATTACAACAACAATCTTTCTTGCGTTTGGTCTTGAACCTGGTCCTTGTAACATTGCTTTTGCATTTCCAAGCGCAGCTTTCAGGTCAGATGAGCCAGCGATGTTATTGGAACCATTGATTGACGTCTTCAAAGTAGATTTATTCATACTCGCAGTAGTCTGGAAGTTAAAGACATCGTTGACGGTACTACCAAAGACGATCAGGCCGTACCTGATATACGTCTTACCATATTGCGTCACAATTTCTTTAGCTGTGTTTTTCATGAACGTAAAAGCTGCAGTTGCGTCGTTTAAGATAGCAGAAGTTGAACTGAACAGAAAAACAAGATCGATATCGGGAATACCTGAAAATATTTGAATTGTTAGCACATCAATGATGAAATAATCTAGAAACTTCGTAAAAAAAATCGTACTCATGCAGCTATCCTGTAACAAGAATTTATATAACCTTTACTTAAAAACATGTTTCAAACTTAAGCCGGAAAAAAAAAACAGCATACCAACCTCATATGAATCATCTAGATAAATATTTGTCTAAAAGCTGGTATTTTCTTCAATTTGTACACAATTTTGTACATAATGTTTTTTGTGTTTATATCTAAATTTTCTTTTGGTAGAATTCCTGTTTTTCATGCGCATGATTAGAAAGAACTGACATCAAATACGTATTTTGATGTAGAAAAATCCGCCGTTCACAAATGCGAGGTTTGAAATAAAAAAGGTGCTCCAATTGCAAATAGTTTCTATTTCATCGAAAATTTATATTGGTGACCGCATTTACAATCATCTTTATGATATTCGCAATAACGATCCCACCAAACCAGTTTCCCGCCATTTTAATCTAGCTAACCATTCTCTTTCTGACTTCATTGTTTTCGGTCTTTCTTTGATTAACGGCAACAATGATTGTCGCAAGACCAAAGAAATGCGGCTTATTCACCTATTGGGCACTCTTAGTCCCAACGGGATTAATGAACGCTTTACTTTCAACTAACTTTTTTTTTGTCTTTAAATTGTTTGTTTTTGTTTCCTTGCCTACCTTGTTCTCATTGGTTTCTTTTGTCTTATTCTATCTTATATACACTCCCTTCTACCACCTCTTTCTCTTTTACTCCGACGAAGGACTAGCGTCCGAAACGTCAGTACGTTTTTTCAAAGTTTTTTCATCTTTTCACGGCGTATAATTTACCTTTTTATCATTACTATTTCATTAGAAACACCGACGCAGCTCACACTAGTTTTTAGCTAGTTATATCTTCGAAAATTTATATATATATGTTATTTACCGGCCAGGAGGTCCGGATAGGGAAAAACTGTGCCCGAGGTCTTGAATATACGGACCGAGGCCGTCAGGCCGAGGTCCGTGTTCAAGACCGAGGGCACATTTTTTCCCTATCCGGACCGACTATAGGACGGTAAATAACTTATTTATTTTTTCCCCGTATTTTTTTTACTTGTTTTGGTAATCGTTTTGTGTTGTCTTTTAGCGGCAAAGGATACCGGACCGCGCGCGCGGGCAGATACTTACAAAATACCGCCCGCTCAAACAGCCAATCAGAACGCACGATTTTTTAGGATACCGGACCGGAAAAAAATAAAATGATTTATTTTGAGAAAAAGAAAGTAAATAAATACAACCAGGAAAAAGCATGATTTGGGGGTTTAAATAATGTCTACATGAATTAATGGATTACCTTTAACACATCCATTCACGTCAATTCTTAAATTGTTTGAACCAGGCTTTACTCCTGGATGTGGTTCAAGTGGAACAAATCTGAAGTAACGTGCAGTTATGACGCTTCCAAGATCAACCACGTTTATTGCCTGACTTGGTGCAGGTGGGGGGTAATTCCCATAGTATTGCTGTGAAAATAAATATGATAGGGTTGTAAGTGCATTCGTAATATTATATTCAGAAACCCTCATTATTTCCTTGATCTAAGACCGTTAGCAAATTTCATGACACAAGTAAGATGAAGATAATTACATTGCAGGATGCAGGGGATAGTGGTTCCTTCTACAGTCGTATGTTATTCCATCGTAACTGTACTGAATTATCATCTGATTTGTTTGTTCTGCTGCTGCAGGGTCTCCTGACCACACCACCTGACTGACACTGTAGTTTACACCTAAAACAAAAACACAAGACAATATTTTCCGTAATTTATCAAAGTGCGTTTTGCATAATCGTTTTGAAACTTTACTCTCTTTTTACATTGTAGAAAAATTAAGTTTAGGAAATCATCAAATAAATAGTTCTTAAACCTTTGTTTCCCAGTTTGACAACATAGACGCCACGTATAAAAACCCTCATAAGTAAACTATTATATAAGATCGAATCCTACTTGTCTATTCAGCACTACGTCATCAAATAGATCAAAGACATAGGCCATTTCTAAGGATTAGGCAAATTAGCATTTAAGGTGATTCAAACTTACTGACTCTACTTACCTAAATCAACCGTCAAGGAGTTCCCAAAGCTAAGGTTGGTCGGCTTCCATGGTTCTCCAGAAATTAAGGGACGGCCAGGGTCCCCGGATGTAGCACTGAATGAAATACTGGAGTTTTCCAACAAGTAATTGTCCACCAAGGAACCACAACCAACTGGAAGAAAATTGATAATTCTCTTAAAACATAATTAAAAAGATTGGGAATAGAAGGGATATTAGATTAGTCATAATACGTATGACGTCTAGTTCTAATAATCGTCCTTACTTTAACAAAGCTAACACTTTTAAGTAACAAAACAAATAATTGCTAGTGACTGACGAAGCTGTGGCCCTCATTCCGGCCATTATAAGAATTTTAAAGATGATGGTTTTTGCGGAGAGAGGAGAACTTAGCCAAAATCCTCAAAGCACAGGAAAGAACCAGCAATGAATCAGCTCTACTTATTTGTTTTATTTCAAAATTTTGATAACAAGTGATATTTGATGCGCAACATGGTTGCGAGTTTTTTTAGGAGGATCAAGATTAGATGCGCACGCAAGTGTTTCAAAATATTGTAAATATTTCACGAAGCCTCATTTCTGCTCCATATGCGAAATTGATCTCTATTAATTTATTCTTTTCTATGATTCTATTTTCTCTCTTTTAGTAAATTAGTTTAAAGCCAAAAAAAAACCTCTTGTACTAAAAGATATTAAACAATGCTGACGTCACACATTCCTTTGACGTAGGTTCTAGTTCGTTCTCTTTATTGACCAAGGCTAAATCTTCACATTAATCATTGCATAACATGCCAAATCAATATGTTAATCAAGTCAATAAAGATAAATGAAGGAATTTTTTTGCAAGTATGCACAAATTTTTGCTGTAGATTATTCTCGAAAAAAGAACGATTTCTTAAATAGACAAATGGTATTTTGCAAAAGTGGGAAATTAAAATCTGTGAAATTATGAATAAACTGGTTATGTAATCATGATACGATTAATACAATTATTGTTATGTTGTTTTATCAGTTTTTAGTTAATATCGGAAGTTCTTCTGAACATTTTATTGCAATAAACTTCATTGCGTGAGCCACTTTAGGTAGCCTTGAAGCTGCGTGGAAACTTGGATAGTTTAAAAGCAACAGCCCGACACCAGCGTAAAAACCTAGCATCCTTATTACATTAGCTACCGAATGATATTACTAATAGGAAAAGAAATCTTAGAAATATAATAAATTCAAAAAACAAATCATAGTCTGAATATTGAAAAATGTTTGCGCATTGTTCTGTATTCTAGATCTGAAAAAAGTTATATTGGCTACAAGAAAGGGTTAAATATGTTGAAAAACCCAAATTTGGACTCTAAAAAGTATGGCTGCTGGGTGTCTTCTCTCATGTAATTTACTACTTAGGAGCTGAATTCAGCTGTCGTAGGACAACCCTTTTTGATAATTTTTCGGGAAAAATCAATATTGGGAACTTTTTATTACAAAAAAACATAATTTGGCCTGCAGTCTCTCGGTTTCCTGTTTCCTGTAACTAATCATAGGCATTATCTTTTCACAGCTTTTTGAAATTAAAAATATATATACCTAATATATGATAATCAACTTTTACGTGAGAAAACTTTGCCAGAAGATTTTGGACTATTTCAGTTCTGCTTAAATTGCCCGAGGCTGCACAAAATATGTTAGAAAAAGAAAAAAAAATGTTATTTGCGTCGATGCCGTGTATTTTGCGGTCGACTTTGCCAAGCAATGGAGTTTAGTGGACTTAATAAATTAATTGGTTTTATGTCGGTTGTAATATTTTGAGCCATTTCTAACGATCTTTGCCGAGATGGCGAAAGGACAATATATAAATAAATTACTGAACTTATGATAATTTCTAAATAGCAATGTTTAAGCTGGCGTATTGTGAAAAGAAATATAAATATTGTAATATTTCTCGAGTCCTAGGCAAAGAATAAAATCAGCTTATGAAAACGATGGTACTTACCTTCGCTGATATCATATTCAGCTTTAACTTCGTCAAATAAAAAAACAAATGAAAGAAAAAAGGCTGCGGCAAGCAGCTTCATTTTGTTTTGAGTATCTGAAGGTTTCATTCCTTCACACGACCAAGAAGGTTTCTGAGTTGAACATTACGTTCCTTTGCAATATCAAAGTAACTTAATGAACGTCATTACTATGAAGCAATGAGCTCTGATTGGTGAATACTGACATTGGAATTAACTCATTTATTAACACTGGTAGTGGCATGCATGACTGGTCCGGTACGTATTCACCTAATGTTATTTTGGTTCCTGGGATAGCTATAAAATATCGAAAAAATAGGTTTATTACTTTTCCACGGCTTACAGCTCCTATAGAATTAACTAAAGATATATACATGTTGAATTGCCACACCTTGGTTGTTGAGGTTTTTAAGCTACTAACCTTTTCAGGGCGTTGGATAGCTGTTTTGGAACCAGTAAAGTTTGTGACATCAATGCTACAAATCTAGATCATTCGAAGTCTTCCCACGGTGTGCAATTGATCATGCTAAGCTAAACCTTGCTATTCGGACCAGTTTTTTTCAGTTAAAAAACTCTAATTAAACAATAGAACTGAATTGGTTTAAAGGAACTATTCCTTTAAATGAATCAGCTAATAAAATTGAGAGTGCAGCTCTTGATCGGCAAGTACACCAAATGGATGCCATTGCTTAAATGAAGAGAACACATTCCCTTTTTTAAATTCATGGTAATTTTCGCAATCGACGAACCATTGCTTATTATATTCTGCCAGAGCATTATAGCTAATGAAAAAAACTTTAGCAAATAATACAAGTAATCTAACAGTTTGAATAAAATATCGAATGAGCTCAAAAGTTGTGCACAAAGTCACCGACAATAACCATGACTTGTTTCAGTGTGTCCAACGTAAGATAAAAAATTCCCATGATCTTTTCCAGAATTATTTAAAATAACAGAATGCTCCTTTTATTTCCAATTAATGGTTACCCATTTCAAACAATTTCAGTTTGAATTTTACTGTAGACTTAAATAGATTCACAAGAACTAGATAATAGTCAAATTGCTAATTATGAACAATAGGTGCCTATTTGTTCTTGCGTATTTGAAAAAACACCTCGTTTTTAAAGTTCCACAAATCATTCGAGATTTTTTAAATAAGTTAATAAGTTGATTCAGTATATTTATCTTGTGCCTGCCATTAAAGAGAGTGATTCCCAATCATAAATATCACATTTTATAAGACGTCAAAGAATAAAAGTTGACAGCTATTTTTCTTCCAGCTCCATTAATGTTCAGCTTGGTTGAGTCTTCGAGTACTATGATTGTAGTCAATAATTGATGGAGTTTAAAATTACAATAGGTCATAAATGACAAAGATAATTTACGGCCTGGATAAGCAAACGCTCTGATTTGCTTCATACGTGCCAAAACTTCTGTGGATTCTGTGCTTACGTTATTCATCCCTTGCTTGAGACATTTGGGGTAGATCTGGAAAAATTTGATGCTATATTTAAAAAGAAAAGCAAATGACTTTGTTCTAGTGATCTGCATACCAAAACTGCTAGATCAACATGAGAAATATAAATGATTGCACCATTAAAAGAAAATTCTGTATCGAGGTCATTAGTTACTTTTGACGTATCTACATAAAAAAGGAGATATAACTAGCTAAAAATTAGTGTGAGCTGCGTCGGTGTTTCTAATGAAACAGTAATGATGAAAAGGTAAATTATACACCGTGAAAAAGATGAAAAAACTTACTGACGTTTCGGACGCTAGTCCTTCGTCGAAAGGAATCTTTTGTTCAATAATGTGGCTATTTTTAAAGCCAATATCTACTAACACTGAATTTAACTCATGTATAAAAAGTATAAAACTATCCTATTAAGAAAAATACCAAATATCTAACCCAATCACTCTTCGAAGGGATAGCCCTTTTTACCAATGTGATTTTTTGGAATAGTAAAATAGTAAAGTCGATTCAGTAAAGTGCAGACAATAAAGTATAAATAGTTAGAGCTAAATAATACTGTTAAAAAACTGAGCAAAGTATTTATGAATATATATATCGTATTATTTAGTCGAAATACCTCTTACGTTTTACTTGTTTACTCTTTAAGAAAGAACTGGACTATTTTAAATCAATAAATACATGAAAATAAATTTATGTTTCCAAATGGAAGCCCCATTCGTGATATTGTTCGTTTTATTCTAGTATGTACGGGAACATTCCATTCTTCTCGACTGGTCTGCCCTAGAAATAAACTGAAAACGAAACCGACTCTTTATCTTTCAATATTACACTTTCCATATAAATACTATTAGGATATCAACCAAATTATCTATGCATACTCTAGCCAAAAATGAATTTTAAAAATAATCTTTGATTCAATGGCCAGTTGACTTCAAGCTTTTTGACCCCTTTTTCTCACGGAGGTTAGAATCTTTCGAGCCGGAACTAATTCAGCGCCTTTAGGGGATTTATGCGCAAGAGCTTGACGACCATCATAAAAATATTAATTACATTTCGATTACGTCCAGCCTGATCATTGTTGATGATAGAATGTCTACAAAAAAGCTTCAAACCTTTGGTAAAGGTTTTTTCCTTCTATTTTTCAATGGCCAATTATGGTTAAAAAACACCTCTTTCCCGTTCGTGGTGGTGGTTGCAGAAGAGGGTCATTATTCGATACAGCTCTTCCTACGATGACATTTGTCATTTAACACCGACTTAGCACTTCTCTCAGTCTCTTTGGCCTCATGCTTTTGTGATCCAGATAAGTAATCAATAATCTATAAATAGAGATTGCATAGTAAGTAAATACCATACATATATATGGCTCTCTCCATAGGACCACTTGTTTATCCGTTTGTACACTTCTTTGTGGTTACCTCAACAAATAAACTTAGTGCTACGTTTACTGAGTATTTTAATGACTTATTCCATTGCCTCAATTGCTTATCTTAGATCCCTCTCCGCGTCTTCTTCTGGTCCTTGGCCTCTTGTCCTCTTCGTCTTTCTCATTCTTCTCCTTCTACCCACTATCTCTTCCTCGTCCGGGAAAACTACTGCCGTTGAATTCCGCAGGCTGGAGAAAAAAAATCTTACTCCAGCCCATAAGAAGTGTTAGCTATGTATTGATGATATAACTATCGCCGTCCCCTTTTTAGAGCGCTTTCCGTCAGTGTTAAGTTGTATAGAACTAATTTCTGAATGAGCTCTGTAAAATATAGTTTCTTATGCATTGTTCAAGGAAGCCTCAGTTGACAATCTTAGATTGTATTTCGCAGTGGTTGTTGTTTTACAGCTTAATACACAGCCTCATTGGTAACATCTTCACCTCCTCATTCCTCCACCTGACTCCTTCATTCCTTCATCGTCTCTCCTCTCTCCCGGTCAACCCAACCCGCCCGCCCACCCACCATTTTCCTTCTCCTCTTCCCATCTAGATCTCCTCATTCCTCCACCTGACTCCTTCATTCCTTCATCGTCTCTCCTCTCTCCCGGTCAACCCAACCCGCCCGCCCACCCACCATTTTCCTTCTCCTCTTCCCATCTAGATCTCCGCCACTTGCATTGCTCTTATTATTATTCTCCTCCATATGCTCTTCGATGCAGCTCATTAAATGGTTATCTCGTCCTTCCCAACTCAAAAGCAACACTATGAGTAACACAGTATAAATCATACTAATCGTACGACTTACCATCATACGGCAAATGAACAAATTAAAGAATGAAAAACAAGATGTGATTTCTGAATACGAATAATCTAGGGGTAAAAGTTACCCAACCAGTTACTCGCCAGCCCAACCTTACGTGGACTGACTCATTGTCTTCGAAAACAAAGCTCGTCCTTTAGGCCACAGTTCCATTACAAATTTAGATAATAGAGGAGCCTGTACAGTGCATCAAATGAAATAGATTATTTTCCCACTCTGCATGGCAGGAATTGGAGTCTATTAGTCACACATAGTAAGAAAAAATGTTATATCTAACGGCTCGCGTATTGCGGAGGTTAACTACTAAAGTATGTTATTGCTTGTAATGATGAAAAGGTAAATTATACACCGTGAAAAGATGAAAAAACTTACTGACGTTTCGGACGCTAGTCCTTCGTCGGAGTAAAAGAGAAAGAAGTGGTAGAAAGGAGTGTATATATGATAGAATAAGACAAAAGAAACCAATGAGAGCAAGGTAGGCAAGGAAACAAAAACAAACAATAAAAAGACAAAAGGAAAGGTTAGTTGAAAATAAAGCGTTCATTAATCCCGTTGGGACTAAGAGTGCCCAATAGGTGAATAAGCCGCATTTCTTTGGTCTTGCGACAATCATTGTTGCCGTTAAGCAAAGAAAGACCGAAAACAATGAAGTCAGAAAGAGAATGGTTAGTTAGATTAAAATGGCGGGAAACTGGTTTGGTATCCTGAGCGTCCGAAACGTCAGTAAGTTTTTTCATCTTTTCACGGTGTATAATTTACCTTTTCATCATTACTGTTTCATTAGAAACACCGACGCAGCTCACACTAGTTTTAGCTAGTTATACCTATGTTATTGCTTGGCAAGTTATACTGAAGAAACTAAGTTTGCGTTGCCAACTTTCAAACTTTTAATCCGCCGTACGTGCCTAAGTTTGTTTTCCCTGTATCATCCATATTACCATTTTCTGGTCATTTCCTTACGATATAGATTAAATGTATGGAGCTCGAACAAAATATTTCAGTTTCGAAGTTACTGTTGCTCATGCAGGATATGCCTTGATTTTTCGTAGAATATTCATGAGCTTCTTTAGAGTTTCAAAGTCATTTTACATTGTTGATATTTTTAATTCATGAGGAATAACGATGATATCCCGACGAGCTTCAAAACAATAGCTCTTCATTCCCCCAGAGGTTTGTCACCTCTAATATTTTTGAATATATTTTTTCCCAATTCAGCGTGACCAACCTCCAGGGGATTCATTTTCTTTTGTTTGTACTCTTCGAAACATTCATGAGTTTTTAATTCATGAGGAATAACGATGATATCCCGACGAGTTGCAAAACAATAGCTCTTCATCCCCCAGAGGTTTGTCACGTTGAATTGGGAAAACATTGTGACATCACGAATAAGGTCTATTGTACCGCTAAAACAAGAACACTTGTCATGCACATGGTTTTTCCATATAACGTTAGACTTTATTTCATACGGTATACTTCTATATATTAATAGAATATGTATGTATATGTCATTAATAATATATTAATACTATGTAATACAATACTCGATTTATAAATATTTCCATTTACACCATAAATATTTTTCTGTCACAAACACCTCCATATTATAGAGTGTAATATTACTTATGTTCATCAGAATCAATTCAGCAGGGGTAGGGAGGGGAGACCCCCACCCTACCACCAGGAGGAGCTAGAATTAAATATTTATTGATTCTGGAATTAATCTAAAGTAATTAATCAAATTATTTGCAAGTTTTCGAAATCAATTTCAAAATAATTTATACCTCATAATCATTTTTTCCTTTAGAATGTTTCTTATAACCTGTGAACACGGACATTAATGTTATAAACTCTATACAAATTGATAGGACGTTGATAATGTTCTATATACGATATTTACACTAAATTCCGTCTTCACACCTATGTATATTTTGGGCGTATCAAACATTTCTTAAATTTGGATTTGTTTGGGGAAAAATTATTAAACGAATGTAGGTTTCCTGCCCTACTTGTCTGAAGCATCCTGTTTCTTACCTCTAATCTCCGGTACAAGAGAAAAAGAGGAAAACTCTGGCAAACAGGGAAATTTTTTTACAATTTTTTCGCACTCACAGACAGGATTTATCTATTTGGATTTTATATATATAAGCTTTGCTCTCATGACCAAACCTCGTGTTATTCTCTTGATTATTGTATTTTTGTATACACTCAATTGAAGAATCGTTGTCGGGTTCAGAAACATAGAACAAAGAAGCTGAGACCGAAATGGCACATGGGAAATACGTTAATTAGATGCATGCTGGGATTGGCGACCCGTGGCATCATCCACTGTTTTTAATACGCGTTTGGCATTCCAATCCGTTTGCATGGATGGAGCAAATATGAATAAATTATAATATAATTAATCAACTTGCACTGAATGTCCCATGCAATATGCACCTGTGTGCATCAAAAAGCTACTCTATTGAGTGAGATTTAAAAGAAACTTTGGGTTTGTGAGGGAGTCGGTGCAATAGGGATTTTTGACGATATTACCCCCTTTGGAGGTCAAACTCTCAAACTCATTAAAGCTGAAAGTCATCTGATTAAAATATTACTCTCAGAGAGTTGGCACGCGCGTGTGTGCTATATGCAGTCACAACAAGCAATGCAGGGATTGACAAACATACGTTACAGTAAGCAAAGTCTGATAGCTAGCGGAGTGTTTCTCAACACTTCTCGAGCTGTTCTGGCTACCAATCCGCAAGTGCTTATAACTGCTTACAACACATCGGCATGGGCTTTATTCACCCGGCCCTTTTCCTACTTTAAACTTCAAGAATGTAGTCTATTATCCAACGGGGAGGTAGTTGGAAAGGAAAGGAAAAGGAGAGGAATGAGTTAACCCTTTTCACTTTCCCATTTCCATTTTCATTTCCTTGCTACCACTACCACTTCTGATACTGACTCTTGACTGGGAATGGAAGTCTCTTATCTAACCGATACGAAAAACCCTTGCTAGTAATTTTCTAGTAATTTTAAATCAAATCTGTAATAGAGGTACAGTGAGAATATAGCCTAAACAGAAAAGATCCGTTTTTAGTAAAAGTTCGATCCTACAGATTTGAACCGTAAATAGACGATAAACCACTAATATGGGATTAGAGATACGAATTGCACAAACAAAACTATATGTGTATGGAACTGTATTCTTAACTATTGATACTGTTCATTGTTTGATACGATCAATATATGATATTTATCTATAGCTCATTATCTTGTTAAATACTTACCTGGCCTCGCCCTTGGATTGTCAGTAAGCATCATGATAATATTATTTGTTTTTGTAATAAATTATTGCTTTTACATTTGAGTTGTGTCTGTGCGGTTAATCTGGGCCGTGAATCCTCCACTCGTGCCTCTGAATCTATGGTGCCTTTTTAAACCAAGTGTCCTTCGCAAAGAAACAATGACGGCTCTTCTCAATGTCCTGTGACTGAGAGTATACATGATGGGATTGCTTAAAGACGTAATTATTCTGATGTACATGATCAGGTATTCTACTGTGCTTGGTAAAGATCCCCAGTGTTGCCATAAATCGTACAAGAAATATGGTAGCCAGCAAATGATAAATGTGACAACTACAATGATATAAACAATCACAGCCCTTCGCTCTCGATTCTTCGTTTTCATTGTCTGTCCCTGCCGTGCGTGGAGAAGATTGTTCTGAAGGATTTTACGAACCTGTCGTTTAAGGACAAAAAGAAGTTCTGCGTCCAGTATGACTGTGATTATAAGAGGGATGAAGAAAAAGGCAACCAAACAGAACCAATTGAAAATTCGTTCTTTACGATTCAGTTCAATCTCTTTTTCTATGTTGTCTTCTTTGCCATAAACATCGGCTTCGACAGCCCAATCGAGTCGTATGGCCGTCACAATGATACTCATCGACCATACTCCAAGTAGCAGCAACATAACACGATTCTTGCGCACGAGATCGTAGTATTTATTGGCACAGACGATAAAAATATAGCGATCAAGTGTGAGCAAGAGAATATGCACAGCACTCAGGATCGAAATAAAGCGAACAAAGACAGCACTTGAAATACAAACATCATTAGTCTCAGTGATTGTACAAGGTCATAACTAGAGGAACAGTTACTAGTCCTGTAAGTCCATCGGAAATGGTAAGACTCGCTAGAATTAAGTTACTTGGAGTACGAAGGTCTCGCCTGCCTGAAATGAGCAGCGTGATGTAACCATTTACCACTATGATAAGAATAGCAACCATGACAAGAGGGACATCTGACGATGCATGAAAACCCTGGCTTTCATACATTTCTTCCTCCATTAACTCACTGTGGTTTGTTAATGTTCCTTCGTTGTTTGAATTTCCCAACATGATTAAAAGTCAAATGAGCCAAGCGACTCCGATTGATGACGTTAAAGAGTTTTTTAAAATCGATAATTCGACGATTTCCTGTTTTGTTGATGATCTCTTTGTCTTCCTTTCAGTGAAGGTCGCCAATTAAAAAGAACAATTACTTTCTTCGTCAGTGAGTGTCGTGTGGTCCTTCGATGTTTATTCGGCTCGCTTAAGCCAAGACCAACGTTGATTGTTGGATCGCGCTCTGTCCTCAAATCTATCCAAATCTTCAAGCTGTAAAAAAGTGAATGAAAAAACCAGTTAGAATTCGTGAGTTTGTTAGCATCAAAACACAGAGTTAACCATGCTTACCAATTCAACAATTTTAATCAGAAAAGTCTGTATTATAATCCCTTATTGTTTCTCTGGCTTGCCGTCGGCCAATTTAAAAACATTTTGATTTAAAGATTTAACCAGAAAAAAATAATAAATAAACAACATTAGACCCGCTTGCCTTTTTCTGAGCGGGAATGGGTGCAGATGTTGTTTTTGCATGGTAAGCCAGAAACACATAACAATGAAAGATGTCAAATTCAGGTTTTTTAAAGAAATGGTCAGGTGTCATTGTTATTCGTGTCGTTGGCGTTTGCACGCATGATTATGAGATATGGTGCTTGACTGTCTGCTTACCACTAATATCTATATCAATAAATCTCAAGCAACAGTGAATCTCACTTCAATGAGAACAGGAAAACGTCCAGATATCTGAAGTCCATATTCAAAAGCATCGAATGGCAAGGTCAATTGCTTTAGAATATGCGGAATTGTACTTCAAATTGACGAGCGGATAGTCTTGATAAAGTTTCTGGTAAGAGGGATACTTGACGGAACATAAATTCAGTGATTGTAATCAAAATAAGCTAAAATATATTCTAGTCTAATGTCGACATCAGGCGCCAAGAAGATAAATTAGTGTGGATTCAACTTGAGTGCAAGATAGCTCAAAGAGATTATTTTACTTTTCATAAGACATTCTGCAAAATGAACCACAAGAGTCCTCAACCGACCTTAAAAATCAAAATCAAAATTCTAATTCCATCTATCGGTCTTATCAAGTAGGACGCAGAACCTGTAAGGCTTTCTGTCCACCATGGAGTGTGAATCTGATAATATCTTAGTCTTTAACAATAGTGTGATAAAAGGGGAGAAGTTTTTTTTATCTTCTGAAGTAAAAACCATTCGTGTAGCTCAGGAAAATAAAAATCTATACTATTGTCTAAGAAAATCCAAACTAATTCAATCAACGTTGGGGACATATTAGATTGAAAAAACGGATTCCACCTAACAAACGTATACGTTTTCGTGATAAGAAATAACGGTTGCCAGCCCTGGGACACAATGCATTTTCACCCAGTTTTTATTTAAAAGGAAATAACTTGTTACCCACATCAGCCGACCAAAATTAGAATCATTAAAAAAGAAGTCATTCAAAAAAGGGATTGTTAAATTGAAATGAATACATAAACACAGCACAAAACAAAGAGAGGATATTGTGATATTGAAAATCCGGCAAAAAGGGATTTACATTTCAATTAAATAAAGCCTTGTTTTGTTGTGGTTGGTGTTCAATGCTCTTTGACAACTATCATATTTTATCTTTGTCATACATAGAAAAATTAGAAATTTAAAGTGGTGTAATTTGCTTGATCATTTTATGTTGAATTTTTTTCTTCTTTATGTTTTTGTTTGGTTTTTTTAGTTTTTAGTATTGTTGTTGTTTGTTGTTGTTGTTTTTTTTTTTTTTTTTTTTTTTTGAAAACAGCTTATCAACCTTAAACAGTGCACTTAAGTTAGTGATCATGGAAAAACAAATTAACTTTAAACAGCGACAAACTAACTTTATATCTCTAATTTAGTAAAAAAAACATGATATGTTGATGTTAATTAAGTCTGTATTGTTCTGTTCTTCAAAACAATAGTATAGCCATGATGAAAAAGTAAATTATACACCGTGAAAAAGATGAAGAAACTTACTGACGTTTCGAACGCTAGTACTTCGTCGGAGTAAAAGAGGCAGTTATAGCCATATATATGTTATATACAGGCAGAAAAGCATAGCAGATTATGATACTCAATATTGTATTCAACACCAGCTCGATGAGAACATCAAGGAACGATTCAGATTTAAATTTAGCCTGCCTCGGTGGCACCACGCGGAGAGAGTTGGTAAAAGGGAGTCTACAAGAGGGCACAAAGTGGTATCAACTCTTAAGAATAAGATTGATCTGGATTTCATATAAGTAATTAAAGTAAAAAAATAATAATAATAAATAAGTGCATGGCTGACCGTTTGAATCGTTGATATCGACGTTATTCTTGATGATCGCTGGTCAAACATCCAATGACAAGAAGGACGGATTACATAACTAGCGTGATCACAAAGAGTGCCTTTATTTATTTTAGAATAAGCATTATATAGTACTGAGTACTTTATCGAGTGGTCTGTTATTCTACTGGTTACTACAAATGTTCGATGGCAAAAAACTGAATTTAGTGCAAAAGATTATCAGCCAATTGATGGATTGCAAGCATTCCCAAGAGAGTCAAAAGACAAAACATGGCGGCCATTGTGGTACCGTTAACAATGGATGCTAATGAGAAATCTTTTGTTAAATGGCACCAACATTGGCCGCGAAGACGTAACGTGCAATCGAAGAATACTCCAGTTTAGAGTTCTCTTTGCTCAGTCCCGTTTTTTTTTTAATAATAAAGCTATTCAACCAAAGCCCGTGGCATTATAATCAACTCGTATTGTTCGAAGTGCGTACATTCCTTACTATACAATGGTCCTTAATGAAAGAAAATAACACAATTGAGGCTAAGCTAAGACTGAGCATAGTTAATAGAGCATAGTTAATTCCCCTCTATTAACTATGGACTGAGCAAAGGCAAATTCACAATGGGGGTAACGGTTTGCTTGTCTATGAATAATTCAGGAACAGTAGCCAATTTAACGAGCCAACATCACCTCCAAGAACATGCAACATAAGTACACGGAATCCCTAAATAGGTTTAATTAATATCCAATGGACAAGAGTAGGAAATAACAGAGAGAAATACATGGGATTTTTTTTAAAGCAACGTATATATCAATATAAACATTGGATAAGACTAGATATCTGGAGACAACAAGTATTTAACAAACTGGATGAAGACAACTAATGAGGGTCTAATGAAGATCAAGATTAATAAGTGAACGTCTGAATGAATAATTGAATTTTATTCATAAAGGAAAAAATGTATTTAAAATAGAGTTAACGGGAGGCGAATCGAGAATAAATAGGTTAATGATTAATGACGAGTAATGATCGATGAACGAATCTAGTAAGGGAGGAACAGAGACCGAAAGAGAGGAAGAAAGAGAGAGAAAGAAAGAGAAAGAAAGAAAGAGAGATAGAGAGAAAGGCTTGCGCGATTGAGCGAAATCTATAAATGATCAGAAAAATGAATAATTCCGTCAAACCTAAAAAGGCATATACAACAAATATAGAACAGAACAAAATATTTACACCATAGAGGGAAAAAAACAATACATTATTAATCTAAGGAAAGTTTAGAATTTTTCACAAATTATGATATGATTAGTTATGTAGGCTATCTTCATTTACGGCTGAACATTATTCATGAATATTTAGAGCAAGATTGAATCGGAGGCACCAAAACAATGTCTTTAATTCTACGTGCGTTACAAGATTATTTCTAGTACTCATTAACTCAGCCCGTTCTATCTATGCTTTGCAGATGAACGTTAAAAGTCAACAGTAGTTAGTATTAAGTTTTGAAAACGAGCAAAGGAAACAGTAAACGGTTGACCGTTAAAACGATTAAAGAGAACAGCTGCAATTTAAAAGTATGAATAATTAATAAATCCTAGATATGAAAAAAAACGGGAATTTTCTTCCCTAAAGTAAATCGTTTATTGATTATCACAAGTCACCATGTTGTCTGTAGATAAAAAGTTGGTCAATCAATTCTACAACCCAAACTTCAGTAATAAGTAATCTTTTGAATGATCGCTGTCACAATTAGTTTTGGGAAAGGCTTTTTAAAAAGTTATCTTCCACTACACGCAAAATTTCGATTTAAGGGGTAATACAAATAAATGAGAGTAATAACTTTGAAGATTTTGCTTACTGCAGTGATGATAAAGATTATTCGATACGACATAACGGCTGTAGCTGAACCTGATTGTTGTAGTCTGCTGTTGACCTTCATAATTATCGTCCCTAGGATCCGTGCTATCTATTCAGTCCAAGATATTCCCAGTAAATCCAATCGCAAATGTGTGTTTTAAGGATTAAATTGGGTCTAGTGTCCTTAAGGTACCTAAATTTGACGTTTTTAGTGACATACCTGCTAAAGAAACGCTTCCGATGATTCTACGCGGGCAACAGTTTTACTCATTCGGTTTTGCTTTCTCTGGCTCACGGCAGAAGGCTTTTATAATTAACGGACATGTATACCCCGCCCTTAATTAAAAAAAGAAAGAAAGAAAGAAACTTCGGCATGACTTTGAAAAAGAAAAAATAATTACAGTCGATAATACTGGCTTCCAAAAAAGGTAATCTGATTTCAAAATAGTTTACTGATTTTACAGAGACGTGATGAAGGTCGAACTCCGATAGCCTAAGCCTCACAAAACCTTTTTATTGAGTGCGTCATTGGAGAGGAGTGGTGATCTGACTTGGAGTAGCTAGAGCACCCATCAGGTTGCCTCCCGAAATTTTAAAGTTCAAATTTTCTAGATACTCTAAAATAAACACTGGGCTGGTCCATGTTAATATCTGTCATAGTTCGGAAATTTCTAGCTTAGCAAGAGTCTTTGTTATAGGAGAAGACAATGTACCATTTTCCCGCCAATACAGACGCATACGCGTTTCATCTTTTCCCGCCATATCCACAGTTTCAGCAAAACTCTGTTTTGGAGTTCCTCGTATTGCTAGGCCCCTGTGAAAGACTGTATGGTTGAAGCATAACAAACCTTTCAAATCAATATTAAGTCTTTTCATCTAGTGAATGACCATAAATTAAAACTCATGACGGTATTTTGATCGCCGGAATCTTTGTCTGTTTATGAGAAAATAAAATGTTAAAAACCACACCTAACATCAAAACTTATATCGAACATTCAACTACACACACTCCACTGATTAATATCTTCCTGTAAATTTCATAAATGAATCTAAGAGCAACAACTGAAAGCATTCATTTTCTAAAGGGTATTATTTTCGTAAAACTGCATAGTGCAAAAGATACTTGTGATTTAATTGACTTTTAAGGTGTCAACTTGCCGCATTCTGTCTCCATGGAAACCTAATCTCTTGATAAGATGGCGGCGGTAAGTTGTTAAAAGGAGCTAGCTAGTTTTTGGGCTTTCCTTAGACATTCTAGCAAATCGATAATCACGTCCAACACGAAATAACTTATTTTCTTCCCAAATACGCGTTTAGCGATGTGGTTTATGCTGATCAGAACTAACAAGCAGTAAATCAAATAAATACATAGAAATACCATAAATTTCGTTTTTTTTAAGAGTAGTGATGATAAGTGCTATTTTTTCTAACTAGTCCAAAGGAGGGGAAGATATTAAATTTTTAATTAACTTTGTTTAAAGTTGGAATTTATATGGCCGGCTTGTCATGTTGTTAATTCCCTCAATTATTTCTTTTTTTATTTGTTTGTTTGTATTCACCCATAATCGATATTACTAGTTGTACAGATAATAACATATATGTTAAGTGTATGCTACATCGAGTGTATAAGCAGTGATTAAAAAATCTGTTAGCAGAGGGGGTCTGGATGAATGTATGGACGCTTGCATGAATGAATAGACGAACAAATGGACGAATGAGTGGAAGGACGGATCTTGATCTTGATTTTTAACCGTTACGTTCTTCTTACGTTCGTATTTCGAACAAGCTCTTCCCTCTTTGGACGACACATGATTGAATAAAGTATTATCAATATTATTATTTATATCTATTCTCTATTAATCATGAAACACGGATCTTGATTTTGATTTTGATCTTGAATCTTAACTTCTTTTTTAATTACTTAGATATATATTGCACGTTTGTACTTAGAACAAGTTCTTCCTTCTTGGACGACAAAAGATTAAATAAACTATTATTATTATTATTTATATTTATTCTCTATTAATCATCGATCACGGTTCTCGATTTTGATCTTGAATCTTAATTTCTTTTTTAATTACTTTGGTATATATTGCACGTTTGTATATCGAACAAACTCTTCATTCTTGGACGACACAAGATTAAATAAACTATTATCATTATTTTTCTTTCACAAAATGGTTTGTCTACCATTGACGTGACGTATGTAATCCTAATTTCCTGAAAAAAATACTGAATGATTGTCGAAAAATCAGCCAATAAAAGCAACTAAGATAACAGATATAATATCAAGACCTGTTTTCTATTTTCACTACGGTGTTAAACTTATAAATCTACGATAACTAATATCAAGACCCATGACTCATTGAGAGTAGTGAAGAAAGAGTGCCGAAATGAACTGATGAATAGAAACACATGTATGCTTATCAAATGCACTCTTTCATAATTTTTTTACAACGAAAGCTAAATGCTAAGTCATTTAATGTAATTATTAACTTTGAATATTTTCAGCATTCAATAAGAAAAATACTATATTTCCTGAATGTTTTTATCGGTATCGCACGTGAAATAGAGTTTGTTAGGTATTTCCTTGATTGGAGGATTTTTCTCCGGGTTCTCCGGTTATACTCCCCAGCACCGTAAAACCTATCCGCCATGCTAAATTTTATTTCGATCTCAGTGAAAGTTGGCCGTGCCCTGACTTAGATCAGCCCAGAGCCGGGTTGTTTCATGGTTCGATCTGTGATTAAGGCACTTCCCTGACTTAGATCAGTCCAGAGGTTGTTTCAGAGTTTGATCTGTGATTAAGGCATTCCCTGACTTAGGTAAGCCCCAGAGGTTGTTTCAGGGTTTGGTATGACGTGAGTTTTCCCGGCCTGCCCTGACTTTGATCAGCCATTGCAAAACGTTGTTTATGCAGGGTATCCGTAATATTAGCCTGAGGTTTTTTTTGGACAATATGCCATGTTCATATGTTTAACGGAAGTCCTGTGTTTTTGTGCGTATTTCTTATGGTTGTCTGCAATGATCTGAAACACAGATTACTTGACGACACTTGCTTTCTGTATCATAAAGCCTGTCTACTAGCTCAGCAACCTCAAACATTTTTCAAAATTTATCACATTTATCAGTTAACGCCAATTAAGAAGAAGCAAAATTTTAAAAATAAATTTTGTTATGAATAAATACAATGTATTTTCGACAATTTATTAGCCATAATTTGTTGCGTTTATAGATACGGGGTAAAGCCTCCATTTTTATCTCATTTGGTTTTTTAAATATTCAATCCTATTCAAAAAATATATAATAATTGGCAGTGAACTGTGTTTGGCGTATTTTTGTTCTACTTTGCCAAGTGTCAGGTTGGTAAAGTCATCTAAGGAAATTATCAGAATTACGAAACAAGTTTAAGGAGACAGATAAATAGGAATAGAACATGGTCAATAAGAGTGTAGCATGCAATTTGTAATGAGACAGGTTATTTTTTTATTCACATCACAATCCCGTCGCCCTGAACAACCTAACATTCAATCATTGAACACACAAAATAACGTACTTTGGCCAGTTTACAAGTAACTGGCCGTTGATATTTCATATCATGATATTTAAAAACCTTTTCAATGTTTCTAATCAGGCGACTTCGCGAATTCAAGGATAATTTTACCTCGCTCTTAAAACCGTCGTTCACAGGTGATGTTGTTTCTTTTTTCTTCTTCTTTTTTTGTTTTGTATTCTTTTCCTTCTTCAGTCTTATTTGAAAGACGCCGAAGACTAGAACTAAATTAGTTTTCAATTCATTTTCGAGGAACTTCTTTCAAGTGGGAATTCTCACTCACGAACAAGGTAGCATAGAGTCAATCAGGATGTCAAAAAAGGCATAACTTCTTTAGAGACGACAATTTATTTCCAGTGGAAGATAAGCATATCTTAACCTTAAGTTACTTTAAAATAGAAATTTTATATTTTATATTTTTGACAAGCATCCAGAAGAAATTAGGGCTGTATGAGAAGCAGTTAATACGAAAGAGAAATATCAATGATTTGTTATTAATCTATAAAATTCTTTTTTTTTTTTTCATTTCACGATGCAATTCAGTTAGACTTCGCAATTTCTAATATTTCCAGTGACTTAGTAATTTACGTGATAACTGAAAGTTATGAAGTAAAGAAATTTGAAATCGTTTTATTTGTTTGCAAAGGGATGTTCCATAAGTATACGATCATTGGACAAATTGTTGACAAATTGTTCAACCCTTCCTAAAGAGTTACTTTTCCGGCCAGCGAATATCATAATGTAACTTAGTTTCTTAAAGCAATGTCTAATCTGTGATATTATGCCAAAAGTCCTTTAGTTACAATCTGGAATCGCTAGATTATTGATATAACTCACTTTAAATACAAAATCAAGACAGTTTCGCGTCTTTACAAAAATAAGATTGTGGACTAACACTTACGTGAGTAAAAAATCGATCTTCATCAGCGATCATCCATGATTATCCGTTTCCTATACGTGAAAATTCCAGGTAAATAAAAGCTTTAGTTTTTACTGACAACTCCAATGTGTTTCTTTCACTTATATATTACTAAAGTCGAAGTGAGGACCTTATAAGTGGGCGTCCGCTGTGAATCTAATGGATAATATATAATACGAAATGGTTTTATTTTATCTTGTCTGAGGTTGGCAAAGTATTGTAGGTTATATGGGCTTTCGTTTGGGGGTCGTGATAAAAAGCTGAAACGCAAACAGCGGAAATTTGAAAGAGCTGAAATAGCTGAAAAGTGCAGAACCTTTTATTATCATAGATAATAATCAATAGACAAATATTATGAAAGATGACATAATATAAATAATAATAACATAAAAATGTTAACTACAGAGATACCAGCCAATGGACCGACCAGCAAGTTCAATGTCACGCATTCTCTTTAACAAAAAAATAAATTTTCTACATATTAGAAAATAAATAAAATTATATAAAGTCCACGCACAGAGATTTCTTGTTTAAATCCTTTCATCGTACTGCTCAGATTTTGATCCTGGCTAGAAGAACTTCAGTGCCGGACCGCTCGGCAATTGGCCCGCTCTGAAAATATTTATTTGGTACTGAACAGCCACTAAGAGTTCCAACTTTATATTGTGACGTTGACCAAGTTGCTTTTTCTGAAAGGGTGTGTGTATATGTCGTAAGTATTTTAGTTGAGCGAGATCAAACCAATGACTTTTGGCGATAACAATGATTTTAACAACGCTGACGGTGTGTACAAAACCCATGATGAAGTTAGGCACTTCAAATACCACAGTTCCTTTCAGTAGCTTTTATTCTCTACTCTCCACTTTTAATTTTGCCTTCAAATTCTCATTTTGCACTTTCAGCTATTTCAGCTTTCC
Source organism: Actinia equina (assembly GCA_011057435.1). Taxonomy (NCBI): domain Eukaryota; kingdom Metazoa; phylum Cnidaria; class Anthozoa; order Actiniaria; family Actiniidae; genus Actinia; species Actinia equina. The sequence continues at coordinate 497,020 of WHPX01001156.1, read as the reverse complement.
GCTGTTTCCGTTTCAGCTTTTTATCGCGACCCTCCAACTAGTTTGGAGCCTAGCTCTGTTGTATTTGTCCCACGCTGTGATAGTACAATAACCAAAAAACAATAGATTTACAAATTTTCAAATATGTTGCCTAAATATTTTTTCCTTTTTCTTCGTTTTTTGTTGTTGTTGTTGTTTTTAGTTTATTTCATCTTATTTGATTTTTCTTCCCTTCACTCCTGTATTCCAAAGCTATGAATACATAGCTGTTTTCCGAAAGATTTTGACTGAAAAAACATGGATATGATTATGTTAATTCTCTAAAAATAATAATTAATTAATTGATTTAAAAAATTTAATTAAAAAGAAAAACACTTTGCTAATACCTTACAAAATAGCTGCGCAAATCTATTAACGTCTGTTTGTCTAAAATACTAAAAGATAACTGATTATATTCACTAGTTACCTCTTCTGGACCTCTAACTATGCCATTCTTCTTCCAGGCGGTTTGGCCCCATGTTTAGTAAGCTGCCAAAGTTAATCTCTTAGTCCCTGTACTTATTTTCATATGGAATCTATACTCAGTCAGCAATTCTTTCATAAATGCAAAACAAATTTTCTTTTTTGTTAGTGTTTCCATAGTGACCGGTAGTATCCTTGACAACAGATAACGCGGGTAAAAAAAGATGAAAATCTTTGAAATAATTATTCTTGACTGTTATTTTTTCCTCTGTGCTCATAATTGTTATACCAATTAAAACATCGCCCTTGGAGCAAATCTTTAGAAGAAGAGAAAAGTTAAGACTTTTGTTTTGGTTCTGATAATATTTTTTTCTATTCTACGATTTTGTTCTCATTTTCCATAAAGATACAGAACTTCTATGTCGTTAGACACATTTCCGTATTTCAAACGGAATATAGATTAGGTCACTGTTCTATGTTCCTTCCGTTTAGATATTGATTTTTCTTGTGATATTTTGGCAAGCTTGCAGATAATCCCTCATACTTGTCAGTTTGCTAAATGGTAGTGTCTAAGCTGTACCACGAAAATTTTATAGATATTCATTCTTTATTTGTCTAGAAAATTATGAGTATAGAAGAAAAAGTAATTAACAGAGCCAAGAAGATAGAAATTGTTTTATTTTGTTCAACTGAGAGTTTGCTCCAAGGAAGAAGATTTCTTTAGAAAAATATTAATGCCAAAAATTATTATTACTTCCTTTTATTCGATTCAATAATAATATAAAATTTTAATGCTTCTGATTTTAATGCTTCTTCGCAAAAATGCATTTGGGTATATGATCTAATGTGCTTTTCAAAAATGGTAAGAAGTTCAGTTGTTTTCAGCAATTTTAAATCTGGAAGATATTGAATTTTTATTAAATCAAATCTAATCAAAACAAAAGCAATAACAAAAAAAAAAAACACGGAAATTCATCCTTAAGTTCGTATTCGGTAAGTTTTGATAAAATGTGTACGCATGAATTCCAAACATTGCAGCTTTTATGCTACAGATGTTGCAGATAAAACCATATATGGAATTTTTTCTCCTTTAACTGTTATTTATATTTATTGCAAAAATGCCTCCTCTCTTTAATTCTGTGCCTCTCTGGCCTCTCCTCTCTCCTCTCCTCTCCTCTCCTCTCCTCTCCTCTCCTCTCCTCTCCTCTCCTCTCCTCTCCTCTCCTCTCCTCTCCTCTCCTCTCCTCTCCTCTCCTCTCCTCTCCTCTCCTCTCCTCTCCTCTCCTCTCCTCTCCTCTCCTCTCCTCTCTTTCCTCTATTCTCACTCTCGTTCATATCAACTACGTAATCCAAGGAACTAGTTTCCAAATAAATCATATATTTCGTATACCTTTACAAGGAATCAAACGTCCATCTATATCCAGATTACATTTCAAAGTTAACAACATTAGTATTTATTAAAGTATTAATATTTGTGTCATTTTTATGGAACCGACTTTCATCAACAAATTAATTCATCCACTTCGAAAAAATACCGAAACACGGCTGTTTCCTTCCTTTTCTAGTTTGAACTAGTCGACAGGACTTTAATCAAAGGACATTGTTATACTTAAAATAATGCAGTTAGTTACATACATCCCTAAAGGGCCTTCATAGCCTGCAGAAACAAAGCGTTCTTTGGCGGTTATTTTTGTGGACATTCGCGACGGAAGATGCTGACGGAATACTGATATCAACAATTTTGAGTGATTTGAATCATCTTCTACTACCGACTCTTTGTTCGAGATAAAAACCACAGTTAATTGTAAAACAAGTAAATCGACTAAGTCCTCCGGTAGAGTTGTGATGGATTCTTTTTGAATGGTTCAACATCATTACGGATAACTAAAGCTGTAAAGGTTATGGGGTGCGGTCTTTGTCCGGCATTGAAAGGTTTTAATAGGAAGTATGATGAATGAAAGACAGTTCTTCTGTTATTTGAGGGCCTGTTTTCCTTACATCAAATCAGTTGTTTGAGATGCTAAATGGGCATTGAAGTGAGTTTTGTCGCAGTCTTAATCTTGTTTGATTAAAGAAAAACCGGAATATCAGGCGACAGATCGAACCGCAATATACGTATAACCCAATAACACGAAAATCCGTTGCAATCCACTTTGATGGTTACAATTCTACATGAGGGTTATTTAGTATTTGTCGTAGAAGAAGAGGCTATTTTTGGGAAACAAATGATAAAAACAAATATTCAAATTTACCGCGTTTTTATCAGACGAGACTCATTAGACGATAAAATCAGTAACTGTTGGTCGATCAGTCCAGGTGCAATATATACTTTGAGAGAATTACCCACAGACTCTATTGAATCCTTTAACAACAATAATCATTAATAAATGATGAGTAATTATAAACGCAATAAATTTTTCTTGCACCTTTTTTTAGATAAAAAGTAGATTAGATTTTTCAAATATGTAAATTGGTTAAGAAGTTTTTTACTGCAATATACTTCCAAATAGAATACGAATCCGCGTTAACATTTCATTTTCCCCACTCAGGAAATAAAATACTCCAAATGACTATGTATAGGTATTACAAAATTTGTTTTAAAAAACCTTGCATAAACTAACTTCAATAGTGTTTGATCTGGTTGGCGTTTATCGTTCGAATTGAATTCTTTCCTTTCTCGTTCGAATTTCATTTTTCTCGTTGCCCTTTTTCTTTCTTTCTTTCATCCTTTCTTTCTTTCTTTCTTTCTTTCTTTCTCCCTTTCTTTCAATTTCCCATAAATGTATATACCCTATAATACATTCACCCATTAAAATCACTGAGATGAGAGGATTTTTTAAAACATTTTGGCGAAGACAGAAATTGCGGGGAAAAATAATTAGGAAGAAATTTTGCTAATATATATATATATAAGTTAAGAGTCTTTCAATAAAAAATGCTAAAAATACCATGGCTTTGTAGATGGCGGAAAATCCTCAGTGAATATCAGTGAAACATTAGCGCCTTGTTGCGGTTTGCCCTTGAGAGCTCCAAAGAACGATCTTTACCATCAGCCTTACTTTTCTTTAAACAGTACTGAGACTAGATATCCTCAATATCTGCCCCAAAATCACCATTATAGGTAATATGTTTTGAGCAAACAAACAGTAAAGAGACATACGGTTCAATACAAATTGTACACGATACTAATCACAAAGCAACAGGATTGCGTGCGTCCAGTTTTGAGGGGGGAAAATCGCGGATTTCGAGTAAACATACAAGCTAAACAGACAATGTGTCTTTAATTTAGGACCTGGACTTCATGAATATGGCATGCAGCGACAATTAATAAAATCGCGCAGAGAAAAATAGGAACGTATAACTGGCTAAAAAAAAATAATAATAAAAAGGACAAACCTTCCTATTTTTTCCGGCCGCACCCCGCTCTTCTTCAGTGTTCTGTTAAATCGTTCTGTATTTACTGCCTTGGTGTCCTGTTTGATTCACTTACAATAACTTATTACTCCTAGTCGTTCTTTAGGAATTGGTTCCTGATCAGCGGTCAAAAATATCTCTGATGCACCACCGACACCATAGACTTTGAAACTGAATGAAAGCTAATGGATTATAGCAGTCACCTTTAAAACCCTTTGAATGGATGGATTAAGTTAAGTAATTATTGCAGGCTGTCATATGAAAGTCTAAGCCAGACACAAACGATAAGTTGGGCCACGTACACGACCAACGATTTGTTAGTGTTACTAAAAAGAGTTTAATTAGGAATAGACGAACTCCATCGAATATGCTAAAAAGTGTTTTAGTAGCCTCCTTTCTGTCTTCAAGACATTTATTTTTTCTTCTCTTTGTGGTGTGATGATATGAAAGTGAAACGCTGCTTATCAATGAGAGCCAGCAATGTCACTTTTTACGAGATTTCTTATACTGGTCAATGAGAATGATTTTTTTTTTTTCACATATTTTTTTCCTACTGATTTGTTATCTTTTTCATCTGTATGTTTTCCGTGCAAATAAAAAAGCGTGGAAATTAAAGCTGTAATTTTATCTTGATTGATCCTATTTTTTATTGCCACGCTATCATCAGTTTCACTAAAGCGGATTACGTTAAGCACTCGTAGATTATGCGGTTTTTACAGTACTGAAGTCAAAAACATACTAGCTTACGACTGAGGTGGAAACTCAAATACCTCTGTGCAGGGATATTTATCTCACCCAACGTGAACGAATTTTGTCCATTACTTCTTGAGGAAATATTTTTGAGCTTGAATTTTGAAGTTATGCCGCCGTCTTTTGATTTAAGGAATGTTTCTTCTATCGTCTCTGCATTAAAAATAAACATCACCAACTTTGCTAAATGGTTCAATGAAACTAAACTATGCCGCTAAAAGGAAATATATACAAATATCTTTTCGAGATTCCGTTTCCCATTCACGATTCCATTTCATTAAGTTAAATTTTCCCAGGGCTAAAATAGTGGGAAACAGAATTCCGCAATCAAAGGATTTTTTCCAGAGCTATTAAAAATTTATTGAATTTGTATCAGATCAAAGTAGTTGCACGACTTAAGTTCATTGCTTATTAATGGCTTTCTTAAAACTGATCTTGAGAGATCGGCAAAAATACTTTTGCAATTCCTCGTTAGAATCCACTTTTTTTTTAAATTAAAGCAGACTGCCCCAGTAACAGTCGTAATCCTTTATTAATAAAAAGTATAATTATAAGAATTAGATATCGAGTCCAAGTTAAAGTTACATGTTTGTGAATTAGATAGGCACAATTCAACGATATGTACTTTTGAACAGGATCGAAAACTAAACATGTTTCATTCAACATTAATGGTAAACATATACTACTATATATCATTAAGTCTTAGCTTCCGTTAGTAGATAAATATGATATGGTATATACAGGCTTAATGTCGTGTTTACTTGTTTTTGCAATGAAAGATAATCTTTTTAAACAAGTCTTTTTAAAAGTCTTGCCGTTAAAACGTAGGGAGGCTCTTGATTTAATCTAGGTTATGGTATTAGAGTCAGTGAAACTTGTATCGTCGACTCAGCTCGTTCCTTGCATAAATTGACTCACTTTTGCCCTGAGAACTATCGAATTGCAGTAAATTAAGAATATCTACAGGGCTTATATGCACTTACGAAACGTCTATCATTGACTATAGTTTTATTGAACCTTTGGGCTGATCAAAGTCATGCAGGGCACGGCTAGCTCACACATCAAACCCTAAAAGGACCTCTGCACTGATCAAAGTAAGGACACGGCTTACTCGCTTATTTAATTGGGATTTTGCACATTTTTGAAAGGGGTGCAGAAAAAAAAAACATAAAAACTCTCGACTCAAATGAAAGACCGACCGAACAAATCTACACACATGTGATATCGAGTCGGGAATGGAAGTAGAAGAAGTAGGAGGGGAGTGCAGACCACTTTTCATCCGAATTATTCTGTGAATCTCGATGGGTAATCGAAATATCTTGTTTAACGGACATATTCCATAAAAAAAGCTTTTATAAAAGTGATTATAATTTGAATTGCAATAACATAAGCATTTTCCAGTAATTTTTAACGTCTTATTAGTCCATTATAGGAAGAGTGTAAAAGAGTCATCCTTGCTGGAACCGGAGTCATGGATCATAATCAAATAGTCAATCACTAGTTAGAATAAAATGGGATTAACACTGGATTTCAAAGAGTGGGTCTTCTTCCACATGACTCCAAGTGGAATTTTTATGTCGATTTTTTACGGAGGGGGGGGGGGGGGGGGGACAGAACTACTCCCCGGAGAAAAACCCTTGGAGCAAAGGAGAGAACCAACAAGTAATTCTACTCACATATGACATCGAGCCTGCGGAACTTAATTAGTGATCCGGCGGAAAATGTACAGAAAATGTCGAACTTATAATGGCATTTATATTTGTTGTTTTTATCTTGGTTGACAGTTCTTGCATCAAACCCTTTTAATGCAAGATAAATGACCAAAATGCATTTGGATCAGGAAAGAGCTAATAGATATTGTAGGTGACAAGAGCCAATATTGTAGGTCAGTTTCCAGTGACATCGTACGCGTGCTAAAATGCAACAATCGGTACGTTCTGACACTGTACGTGTGCAAAAAAACACGACGTTTCAGTCCACAACACTTCGAATATTACTACCTTTCAAACCTTCTCATATCGTAATTCTTAAAAGCCTTCATTTGCATGACACTAGGACAGCTAGCAATATCTTAATTTGTCACATAAGAAAAGTACGTGCACAAAAACAACCCTTCCACTACATTGCACGACTTCCTCCACTACTATTGAACCTGACCTTAGCCGACAGACATGCGCATCAGATCGACTCAGTCAAAACTGCCCATTTTTTAATTGGAGTCTGAATATTAGCAATACCATATTGTACAAAATCGCAAGCGCGTCAAAAGGCTTCCTACTTATACTGGAAGTAGCCAATATCCTATGTTTTGTTCTAGGTTTCTTTTCTTCGCGCAAGGTGCTACACACACTTTAATGTGATGGTCACAGCGTGACATGGATCTTCTAGTTGGACATGATTTTTTTTCAAACATTGTTGTATTTTATCGTATGCTTTTTACTATACACTGGCTAACTGCCTGGCGCATTAGATTTGAATTCTCATTAGCTAGCCTACTATTATGTTTTGACATGACATTACTTTATTGGCCTGTCTTATGGGCACGGGGGTTCACTAACTCATCCGCCCAAAACTCGAATAGAAAAATTCAGTCCTTGACCCTAGGAAACGGTCCCGTGGCTCATCGGGATAATAACCACTGATCGCTCCAGCCAGCTGATGCACAATAGCACGTTAATCATTATCGCTTATGTAAAAATTGGTCCTTGAAAAATAGAGAACGCACGCACCTTCTGAAACAGTCAAAGATACTGCTGTTCGTACCAGGATTCGGAAATTGCCTTGTCATAAGATTAGGCAAATTTTCCGGCGTCAAAAAATGAAAAATGCAATGGCAGACATAAAGGTGTCTAATGCTATATCTAAGGCATGTGGCATATATCGTATGTTTTTTTGCCGGATATGTCTGTCATGTTTAATCCAAAAGGCAGAGCCGTAAAGTCAAATACTGGCTGTGGATTTCTTTTGCAAAGACGCCAAGACTTCAGTAAGCTCGTTGGGCCTTTGGATAAGCGCTAACAATGTTGACAAGAACATCCTGTATAAATGGATTATATAGACAGCCAGGGGGATTCTAACTTTGCGAATGATGATACTGCTATCTTTATCATCACTATCATCTTTATCAACATCATCATTAACAGCAGCAGCAATGGCATCATCTTTAATCATCTGCAATCATCATTATCAGCAGTAGCAGTAGCAGTAGCAGTAGCAGTAGCAGTAGCAGTAGCAGTAGCAGTAGCAGTAGCAGTAGCAGTAGCAGTAGCAGTAGCAGTAGCAGTAGCAGTAGCAGTAGCAGTAGCAGTAGCAGTAGCAGTAGCAGTAGCAGTAGCAGTAGCAGTAGCAGTAGCAGTAGCAGTAGCAGTAGCAGTAGCAGTAGCAGTAGCAGTAGCAGTAGCAGTAGCAGTAGCAGTAGCAGTAGCAGTAGCAGTAGCAGTAGCAGTAGCAGTAGCAGTAGCAGTAGCAGTAGCAGTAGCAGTAGCAGTAGCAGTAGCATATACATATATACCGAATCCCTAAAACTACGACATGTTCGAGATATATATACATATATACATATCTCCATTTTTCCTATTGTCTTACCTGGATTTTCAAGGAAAGTCAATATCAAAAAGGGGGTGCACATATATGCATATATATCGCTAGACTGTCAGAGTCTTAGGGGTTCGTTGAACATCATATATTTTTTTTTTTTTTTGTTTTGTTATTATTATTATTATTATATTATTATATATATGATAGATGTGTTGATCATCACAGTGAATGAGCGATCTAAGCGAACGCTGTATCATTATTCCACCACAGTTCAGCCCATTCAATTTTCACTATTATATATATATTGAGAAATTGAACAAGTCTCTTTAATCCAAACATTTTTCAGCATACACACCACCATCATCAGTGGACGTTAATGATGTAATAAATTTATAACCTAGATTATATATAGTTAATAAGAGCACGTGAGAATTTGATGCCTAGGGCGAGTACATATATATATATATATATACAGCCTTTTGCAAAAATAATGGCCGCTTTCAATATATATATATATATCATACATTGATATGTATGTTGGAAGCGGCCATGATGGGATGATATCCCATAATTTTTGATATACGGTATATCAAAAGTTATGGGATATCATCCCTGATATTTTTTTCGAGTTGTCTATCACTAGGGCTTTCTGAAATAAATATCAAAAAAGATATATGCCGTGTCTGATATACTTTTGATATTCTTGTATGTATATCTTAAAACGGCCATAATTTTTGCAAATGGCTGTATGTATGTATGTATATATATATATATAAGAGTGCATTATTACGCGCACAAGGATGATAAAACAGCTTAAATAATCCATTCTTTAGCTTTGTTATTAGTCGTATTATCAAAATAATTATCACGAATCAATGCAGAATTTGTGAAAACCAAGCACGTATTTAGTTAAAAACCCTCTATTATCCATCAAATGGATTCGACTCATCGTCATAATATTCATGATTCCAGAGATGCTCTAGGTAACTAACTACAAATGATCTTTTTAACTCACTTATCATTATTCTTGTACATTATTCTCCGACATTGTTTTTCTGCCTATTGTATCAACAGATAACAAAATCTTCTATCGAAATGATATACGCACGGAACCACTTACAGGTTTCAAACAAAACCAGACTCAATAATCGCTAAAACAAAGCCATAAAGCAAAAAGCTATAGGTTAAAAACCCTTATTTAATCTACTACCAGACAGATAGAATAGTATACTTTGCTGTTCGAGATAAGAAAAGTTTGAATATCAAAAGACTTGGGTCGAATATAAGCGGTTCTATCTGGAGCATCAATACTTAATAGCAAAACAAATATTTGCAGTTTATTACTAATTTATGTTCTATATTTTAACCTATCGCGTATCATTTTAAAACACATTTCTTCTTGGTTTGGATATAATTTCCGATGCTTTAGGGTATAATGAAAGCCATTAACCGCGCTCACTACCAAGCAAAATATATTCCTCACGGGGAAGCCGAGATCCTACGGGAGAAGAAATTAACATCAAGCTGGTACAGAAGCAACAAATTTTACAACGTTCTGGATGTTTTCGATTTTGTTGTGCCTTGCCATTTAGATAAGAGAATAGAGATCGAAAGAGACTAAGAAAGGGACAGTATATTAGATTGGAGGAAAAAAATAATGGAAAGGAATGAACGCAAAACACAAGTACAGAATAAATTAAGAAAGGAAGAAAGATAAAATCATTCAGGCAATTTCTTTCATACGGAGGCCGATACAGGACTCTGCCACTTAGCTACCAAGATACTTAGCTTGTTGGCTTTGATATTTCTTAGTCAGCGTTCTAAAAATTTTTTATGTAATTACTCGTTAACTTTCTTTTTGACATGCCTGACTTAACAGCCTCCTCCCCCTCCCCCTCCCCCTCTCCCACTCTAGTAATCGATTTCAAAGATCTCTTTGATCTTTGATAAACAACCTAAATCCTTTACTGATATATATTCAAGCCGCTTACTTTTCATGTAATGCGAGCAGACTTCACGCAAATTACAATGTACTCGTTTTGGTCATGCAGCCTGATTACCGATGATAATAAGACGTCTAGTAAATGGCCCAAATATTGATTTTAGACAACAATGTTCGACAGTTTGTTATTCCAAGATAATTAATGCGCTCTTACCATCGTATAACAAAACCTGATGTATAAGTTTACAACCTGAAATACTAGCACATGATTGGTTAGAAGTTTTTCAGCATCGCCTGACGACCTAAAATGCTAGAATCTAGAAGTAACAATAAACAGTAACACAGTGGATTTTACCAGTATTTGTGGCTTGTGATACTGTATTGTCCAACTCGATAATGCCCTGATTTTCACAGGTAAATCCCCTTCACTATATATTATAAAAACATAGCTCACAGACTCAGTATTAACTTTTGTTCTGTTGCCGACATTAAAGCAAACAATCTTGCATGTAAATGGTCAACTAAAGGTTAGACTATTATTTTTGTAGACACTTCACTTCTGACCACTAAAAATCTAACTTTCTTTACTCTTGGCACGCAACACATAAAACTTATGGATTGGCTCTTGAACTTTATTTTCGGCAGTATTTGATAAATATAAACATCATCATCGCGTCCAGAAAAGTAGTATTTAATAGTGGGATATATAGATACAGAAAACTGTGATATTGTTATGAATACATATTATGAATGTTGTTATCAAATTATCGATGGTAACTGAAATAATCTTCCGCTCATCATTCCGCGCTAATGATTTTACGCCTTTAAAAATTGCAAGACAAAAGTTCCATTGCTAATCACCACCGCAAAGTATAGCCGCGGCTGTAGCTCAACGTGGTAGAACTAAAAGCATGAAGGGCCCGTGAAAAAAGATTCACAAAGATTCTCTTGTTTAACGATAATGAATTGCTAACCAATACGGTTGGCTAGAGTGCGACAAGCCGGAGCCAGCGCTAACAATTCAAAAATGTGGAATATATTTTGGCTTATAATTTCAATTTCAAAGCAAATACGAATTTACCAAGTCGAATTTCACTTGTCGACAGGCTTTTTAGCGCAAAGCTAAAAAATGGGTTTGTCTCTTGAAAGAGGATTAAATTGAATTTCAGTCTTACCATAAATTCAGCCAACCGACTTTGGGGGTAAATCGATCCTGAGCAAAACTAAAAAAGAAACTTTATTACCTTTTTACTTCCAGTTGATTGTTGATTGTCTTGCCTTATTATTATCTGGATGACTGCGTCGAATTATGTCAACTTCGGGCAGCGCTCCCAACTACAACAAAGCCTAAGCAATAAAACGGAGCTTCGAAATAAAAGGTGTATATAGATTTCCCAACTTGTCCAAATACCAATGACAGACGCCTTCAGACAGAGATAAGATCCATCAATACCATCTTTTATCTGATCTTAGTCTTGGAACCTACAGCAGACATAGCAAAAGGCATTAGAAAAGCGCTGAGAGCTTTCCAAAGGATTAAAAGCAAGAGCTTTGCTAGACGATGCGCAGAGAAAGGAAAAAAATGACTAATGCGCGTGTTTAGGAGTCGTAAAAGATGGCAGACAGGTTTCTCTCACCCCGTGTAGTGTATAGCAAACCCCTTCTTTACAAACAAACTAAAACGGTGCTTTGCTCCTACAGCCGAGTATCACTAGGGTTTCTTTTACACAATCTAATTATCGCGTATTTATATAGAACCTTCTGTATTTTCCCCTTCTTTTTTTATGGACAGCTTCCGGTAATTGATCGTTGAGGACAGAGCTCGCCCTAATGGAGTGAAATGTCTACCAAAAAAATCGTTAAAACGCTCTCAAGATAAAAGAATTTCACCGCGATTTCAGTTCTAATGTGTACGTCACAGTCTCTAGTATTCTGGAGTTCGATCCTTATGAATAACGCGCAAAATCGATAAAATATCGTATCGTGTAAGGCTGTAATCATCGCCATTTTTAGTGATAGCCCACACAGCTGTAAAATATCGCTCTTATTCAACTCTACCGCAGTCTACTAATATTATTGAAAAAAAAGTGCGCTCGTTTGAAAGAAAAAAAGAAAACATAAGTGCCACTATTCGAGCCCAAAACCCTTAAAAGGCAATATGAATCTGTATTGAGTTCTATTGAGTTGGTGTGTTTGTGCTGATATTTTTGGATTGTTACAAAATAATAAAATTCGGTTCCATAGACATAGCATAAACAACCTCTTGTAAAGGACTCAGGGCTTTGAGTTCAGCTGTTATTCAAATAGGCTTTTTTTTTGTGTGCAAAATACATAGAGTACATTCATTTTTTACAATCGCCAACCATTATCTGTTGAATGACCTCAACCCACACTCTTATATCAAAAGCTCACAAATCAAAGTTCCTTGACTTTTTCATTCTAAGAGAAAAACCACACAGTATAGTGACAGACGTAAACACGAAATATAGATTAAGGATATTGAAATTAGTGGACTTGAACTTCGACTATTTACGGCGTCATTTTGTCCCTTTTACTTGGACTTTAGTCCAGAAACCCAAAAAAAAACCGTAAAACCCCTTGGGCCGCAATACCCACCAATTACTTGCTCGCGTCACGACTAAAAAAAGCCGGAAATATATAAATCCTGTAAGAGAAAAGTAATACTACTATAGGCAGCGAAACCGTAGAACATACAACTTGATTTCTCAGACTGAAGGACGCTGTTAAAATGCGTTCATCAAATTTGGATTGAACTTGACCACGGCAACGTACAGAATTAAAGCATTTGTTGCTGATTTGCTGTTATTGTGCGTGATAATTTTTCTGTTTCTCCAATGTTTACATTATTTGTTTGATTGTCCGGGATTTTAGTGTGTTTTTTTTGCTTTGTTTTGTTTTGTTTTGTTTTTTTTTCGTGATGGTTCGTGATTTTACGTGATTTGATATTGCTGTCCAAACAGTTTTCAAGGTCGCTGTTGTTGTTGTTTTTTTTTTTTTTCGCAGCCGCATTTTGAAATTTCCCGTCGGCCATTGCGCAAAGTTGAAATTAAGACGTGAACCATTTTCTGTGATTTGTGTGGAGTCAAAACTTTGGCCGAGTCATTCAATCAATAGAAAATACAAAATTCTATAAGTTTTTAAAAACATTATCCTTATTTATATTCGATCGAATACATCGGGAGTCAAGGCCGGTGCAGCGCCCCCCACCTGCCTCTGATTCCTATAATCGGCATCACATGTGAGTATAGTTTGTTAGGTCTCTAGCTTGCCGATTCGAGTGTTTTTCTTTTCTTCTCCGGGTCGGAACTCTGGTTTTCTACCCTCCGCAAAACTTAACAAACCATATTCCATTTCGATGCGTGAGTTAGCCGCGCCCTGACTTTAATCAGCACATAGGCTATTTCAGGTTATCGATACAATTTGAAGGATGCTGAAGGATTTATTTTTAAATGGCACTTCTCAGTCCAGGCTGGATCCGATGACAATTCACCGAGAATGGTTAATAAAGAACTGCCTTATTTGACTGGCCCATTCAGTAGAGAGAAAATTCATTATGGCCAAGAGATTGCTTGGTTTGGCATTAGAAGTATCAAAAGTCATGATCGTCATGTTGGTTTAGGTAGTGAATAGAAACCAAAGAAACATCTATTGTTAAATTAATGGCTCCCACATGTCGGCTTTCCCTCAAAACCCGCAATAAAAGAATAGTGTATAAGTGCCTGCTACGTGTTAGATATTTCTTATTTCATGTATTTGGTGGGGGGTGGGGGGGGGGGGAGGGGGGTGGGAGGGGGGTAATGTTTGCTTGGGTGGATGGATAGGAGGGTCGATTGCCGGGGTATCTATTTCAGCTTAATCACTAGTTGGTTGATTCGTTGGATTGTTTGGTTAAAGTTAGTTAAGGTTATAGTTGGTTGGTTGGTTCCTTGGGTGAATAGATTGGTAAATCTGAGTCGTCGTTTGGTTCTTTAATGGTTTGTTTTGTCATTTGATAGGTTGGATGGGATGTAAAATTCAAAGGAATCTGGAATTGTGTGTGAGATATTTCTTCTTTTATAATTCAGAATCAGGAGTCATTAATTTCTTCATTTAAAAAGAAACGTGAGCAAGTCGTGTCGAAAAAATGTGTAGGACTCACGAATCACTGGCATTAAATGATTCTTCATATGCTTTGATTTACACCGACGTTATTCGTAAGGCTGTGGGGATGTAACATCGAATATTATAGAATTTATTAGGAGAATTGTTATGTAGAAAAACCCTCAAATTAAGGGATAGACGCAACACATGTAATGCAGTAGGGTTCACTGAAGAATCACATTGGGGTGTCCAGAAGTGAGAGAGTCTCCAGAACGGAGAGAGTCTCCACTGAGAAGTGATAGAGTCACCAGAAGTGAGAGAGTCTCCAGAAGTGAGAGAGTCTCCAGAAGTGAGAGAGTCACCAGAAGTGAGAGTCCCCAGAAGAAAGAAGTGTAAACTACCGCTCCATTATCTTTGATTTCCATTGTATCTCATTGATAAATAAAGTACCGATTTTGCTTTCTTCATGACACATATACAGAGTAAGTAACAGCTGATTGGACCGATATCAAAACAGGACTATTTGCCAAGGGTCAAGTTTACTGGAACCTAATCAAATAGTCAACCCCCCACCCAGATAAAAAGCGGGAAAACTAGTATTAATATACTGAATAAAATATCACTTAAATTATGATATTCATAAAATCTGCGTCAATTCAAAATTATTTACAATTATTTGTATTTAATTCATTAAGCGAGCTGTTCAAGTTAACACGGGCAAAACAAGCCACAGCTAGTTATATAATCATTTGTAACAATAGTACTGTCGTGTTTGCCACAGGCATGTAATATCCGAAAGGACATAGGGTTTGGAAGGTACTAGATATGAAATCATTGAAATTCCTTGTTTCGTGCATGACAAGTAATTTCATGCTATAAAAAGAAAGGAAGTAACTAACTAAGTATAAGTAAGAAATGTAAAAAAAAAAAAAATTATATTTCCAAGATGTAATCTGTTGAGCGTACTTTGATCCACTTCAGTCACTCAGATAAATGTAAGCCGTATTGATTACAAAACCATTCTTATCAATGACGTTGAATGCAAAGAAAAAGAACCATTCGTGTTGATTTAGCAATATAAAATTTCGCCCAAGAACGAGATAGCTATGACCTAAGTTGCGATCTCATTTTAATACACGTACTACGTCTGATCTCTGCTCTTTTTGTTTGAAAAATATAATATATTAATGCGATCGATATTCATTTTATTTTTAATTTAATTCTACTTCAATAAAGAAATTTGCCTCGATGTGTCCAGATGTTCTGTTGAATGATTCGAATAAGTTTCCTTTGTTTTTTTTCTTCATTAGTTCAATCAGTTCAGATGATCGATAGCCCATTAAGTTCTAGCTGTTTCAACATTCTTTTGTTTAATAGTTATATTCTATAGACTATGATCCCATTCTATTACTATTATTAATATTATTGTAAATACTGCAATTTTTATTCTAACCACTATTATTGTCATCATCACCATCACCACCATCATCATCATCACCATCACCATCATCATTATTATTATTATCATTATCGTTATCGCTATACCGCCGTTCTTAAGCAATTATTGGATGAGGTTGAGCATGATATCGTAAATTATAATTATCAAGACCTCGGCTGTGTTATCTGCCGAAGCCGAAGGCTGATATGATTATGCGATAACCGAATTCAATAATTGCTTTATTATACATTTTGTATACTGGAAAAAAATTATATGAACTTTAAATTATAGAGTCAACAATTATGAACGCCATGATGTCGCGTGAAAAACGCAAAATTATTCGATAATTCTTCATAAAATATATGAAAATAAGTTAAGGGTTCCTTAAATAATTGTTTTTGTACATAATTCTGGAATTAAATACACAAAATGAATAAAAAAAAGTTACCACAGCGTGACCTTGAATGAACTCGACATGATAAATGTGTAGGAAAACCTACAGATAATACATTTATCTTGTCGAGTTCACGCGATATCAGGGACTGAATGAGGGCTCTCGACCAATAAGAATTTAGATACTTAGTAAAATGTATAACAATAAGAAATTAAAGAATAGAACTCGCCATTCACTGGTAATCTATGAATGACTTACATTCTACTGTAAATATTGCATTATTTATACATTTAAACTCAGTTTAAGTTCAGTGCATATAAATTAACAAAAAACTACTTCAAAAAAAAGTTATAATCGAATAACGATAAATTATAATGAGTAATCGCCACGATTTGTTGTTTTTTTTTGTAACCTGTATAAATCGGTCAATTTTTTCGACGAGCAGTCTTTAACTTTAAACTCTAAGTTTTTGAAATTCTAATTCCTCATATCACATAAAATAACGAAAGCAAAAACGATCAAAGTTCGCGCTCTAAGAACTATTATGCTGGTAATGACATCTTCCGTTTTATTTTTTTACAAAGCAGCAAACGCCGAGACCAGAAAAAAAAAAAACTAGTTGCGCATGCGTTGTGTTTATCATATTTCCCAATATTAATAATAGTATGGACTTTGAGTTAGAAATGTGATTTTTTATATTTTAGCCAGGAACTGATGAAAGCACAAAAATAGTATCATAAGAATAGGTCAGATCTCCGACAGAGAACGTTTCCTTAAAATAGGTGTAGAAGAATCAGGCACATAGTGTAGATTTGAACATAGGTATTATTCTGGTAGATCTAGATAAGGCTAGATCTTGCGCTTTTGAAAAAAAAAATTATACCATCAACAAAACCCGCCTATACTTGTCGACTTGTTTTGGGTCTGAATTTACTTTGAATTAAAATAACGTTCTTTAAAATATTTTCCATCCATTTTTATATTTTTCAAACCGATTTTATTCATCGCACTCCAAGAAAACTATTTGCTTTCGTAATTCGGATCTTATTGAAAGGGAGTGATTATGTAATCCTGACTTTTATGTAACGCATGTAGGTTTACTTACTTACGGAGTTATGATGAAGTTATAATGAGTTACAAGACTCAGTGAGAGGAGATTGATTATAGATTTGTACCAGTTCAGGTTCACAGTTCTGGACACCTGAAATACAATGAAATGGAAATTAATTAAGACCTCCAACTCCTCAATAGAACGACTGGTAGTACTATTTAGTCGTAATCCTAATTTTTAAAATGTAAACTACAAAAAAAAAAAAGGATGAGCAGCATTATTAAGTACTTAGTATCTGGGGAGACTTTTCAAAAAAGTATCTACTCACGCTGTGTTGACTGATGAAGTACAAGGGAATGAGTTATCAAACAATGGTGACGATCTGACGTGTGCTCGCTCAAACTGAAAGGCTGTGATTTACTCGACAAAGGGAACCGGTTATCGTGAGGATCTAACCGATTGTGTTAGATCAACTGAAAAAACAGTACCCTTTAAACCGACGATCGTTATTAAGGGCGTGGTCTTCGAATATCCAATGAAATATGTTTTCTTCTTTCGGACTTCAATATTACGTAATTAGCCGTAAAGAACCACGGTCATAAGGTAGCCGACTTAAAACCAATCTAATAATTCAACTAAACTATATCTTTATCATTCAGGCAAGGAAGGGGGGGGATTAATATTGAATTTAGAATTGAACATAGTTTTCCAATGATTGATTCATAGGAATAAAAATGTAAGCTTGGTTTGTTGCGAGGAAAATGAAAACATTGAGTTCGCGCTGTCTTAGGCTGTTTCCATGGTTACGTTTACAAACATTGTGTTAAAAGAGAGTGAGAGGAACAAAAAGAGGAAAAAGACGGGGAAAGATGGAGGGAAGGAAAGGAAGGAGGGAAGGATGGAAGGAAGGAAAGGAAGGAGGGAAGGATGGAAGGAAATTCAAATCCGTGAATTCCAACTAAATGCATTATGATGAGGTGGAACTATATTTAAATTTTAATTTTAATTACTGAGTTTGCGTTACGGGTTTATTAGTTTTTCGGAGTTATACCTAATTAAGCTGGTAGCTGTCAAGAAATGTATTGGTTTAATAATAAAAGCCTAGACCGCAATTTAAGGTGGAAAAAAAAACTAATTCAGAGCGAATGTTGGACAATTTTATTCTCGCTCCCTTCCCAAAACTATTGCGTCAATTACATGCATTAGAGGCTCCCGCACTCCTTTTTATAAGAACAACGAAAATGACTTTTTATTGGACTTTAGCATTAATACTAACCTTGCCGATATTAGATAATTTTAGACTTTTTTATAATGCTTGTTTTTCATTTTGTTCTTTTCTAGTTTTTTGTAAATAGTAACTTTTTCTCTTTAAATTTTAATATTTTACGACATTAATTAATCATTATATAATTTTTACCTTTAATTGGGGGAAGCTTTGTTAAATCAATCTACACTTCAGCACTGAAGACAAGTGATACATTATTTATGCTATTTATTTTTGATCGATGGAAAAAGGAAAATCAACTAATACTTTCTTAATATTATTATTATTGTATTGTTATTAAAATTATTATTATTGATTTAATTGTATTTTTCATAAAATCTTATTTTATGATTTTTAAAATGTTTAGCCTATTACGGCCGTTTTTGGCTTTTTTCTCCTCATCCCCATGTACGATTTTTCTGAAATTTTCAGAATCTTATCACTTAATACCATTGCAGCCTGTGTATAAATTTGGATGGAAAGTCTTGGGCAAAAAAAAGTTCTGACGCCGCTTGAAAATTCGATCCAAAATTTGAAGCATATGAAACATCGCGCTTTAGAAACATTACCATTGAATGGATTGCCTGGAAGTGTTCACATACCTATTTCCAAGTATTGCGAATGAGCCTTACGAAAAATCAGCATTTTTACTAATTGTCGTTGTAAATCTCAAAAATGAGAGTTTTGCTAAAAATCACATTTTCGCCTTTTTCTTAAAAACGGCTACAAGTTTTTTCTTTAAACCACCTACATCAATAGACCAGAGCTTTATCTAAATGGTAGTGAAATTTCTACAGCTGGTCCTATCCAAATTGTTTTTAAATATTTTTTAAAGTGAGATGTATCTAAAGAGCTCACCCCGCTAGAAATAATTAATTCAATATCGGTCGACAACAACGCTCTCAGGCATTCCACAATGCTAACTTCGGGACAGGTTCGGCAGAACATTTTCATAAACACAATGACATTGAAGATGTTGTTATGCAAATATTCTCCCGATCTTAAGCGTGCGGAACGACCGAGAGCGTTGTTGTCGACCGACAAGGTGAGCTCTTTGGGTACACCTCACTTTAAAAATGTTTTCTCCAAAATTTGGATAAATAATTACAGTGTTATTTTATTTTGCTTTCGTTCCTAAATATATTGCGGATGTCAGCCTTGTTCGGTGTAAGATAAGCTTTGAAATGCCCCCCACTCTAGCGGACCACATCCACCACACCTCATCCCAAAATAAACCAAAATGAAAAATCATTTCAATGACATTTTTTGTATTTTAAATGGCAAGGTGGACTGTAAGCTGTACCCCTTTTTCTTCCAGACTCAATATAAAGACGAGTGTTTTGGTTGTGTTCTTCTGGACGTGCGCGGAGATTGGAGGAATGCCCAACCAACACACTCGTTTTTACTGAGCCTTTAAGGAAACGTTGGACCGCTCGATTGCAGTTTTACGGCAAGGGTAAGAATCGACCGAACTAAAATGGCAATATAAAGGGCCTGTTGATGAAAGGAAAAGTAAAAGCAGCCACAAATCTATAATTACGGACGTAGGTCTTGGACACAAATAAATCACTTTTCATGAGGAGTTACTAGAAAAAGGAGGCCTGAAGCCACTGATCGAAAAGGGTGAAATTTTGCAGATGGAAGATAGTTGTCTATATTCTCAGACAAGATCATTATAATGATTGTAAGGGGGCAATGACCTGGGCACCGGAAGAATTGGAAGACCGATGACAACATGAAGACACACTGTGGAGCAAGACAATAAGAGAGGCAGGCTGGAGTACATGGGACGAGCTTCGACTGTGTTGGCTGATATAGAGAGGGGAAAGAGTTCTGTGGAGGCTCTATGTGCCATAAGGTGTGAGGATAAGTAACAGGTAGCATGCTGAAACATTTTGAAATATTTTGGGCGTCTTTTCTTCTTTTTTTTTTTTTCCTTTCTTTTCTTTTTTGAACCAAATACTAATAAGCAGACATGATTACTTTTTATCTCTTAATGAAGCTGAGCACATCAATACATACATATCCGGAAAGTTCAGACCCGAAAGTAAATAACATCATAATCAAAGAACGTTACTATGTGCCATTTTTAATTCGAATCATTCGTTTTAGAGTCTCATCGTGGTTTTTTATCATGTTCATATTCACTATCAGTTGATAGAAATACACCTTTTCAACTATAAGTTAATAAAGGAAGATAAAGAACGGTTGATGTAGGATCGATAGGAATTGTGTGTCAATGCAAAGAACAAGTACATGCACCAAGTACTCTTCTAGTCAAAATGCAAAATTCAACAGTTCGCTTGAAGCAAACTTCAAAGTCATAGAACGACGACATTCATTAAAGGTTTTCCTCTGGATTCCTCGGATTTTCCTACCCCTTTAGGAATCTACTCACTAAATTTCAATTTATTTTGGCATTGAAGAGCTTAAGCACTATGTTCCGGATGGGAGATCAAGCAATCACTCCCTGAAATCAGCGTAGAATTAAATTTACATTTACGAGAAAAAGAAACTTACGAGAAAAAATACACCCAACTGCAAAATCTTTTTCGGGTTTAAAAACATAAAACCAAGGGTAGATAGAAAGTACCACGCTTCGGTGGTGATAGTACGATGGCACAAAAAGTCACTTTTATTGCAAAAAATATATAATAAAAAAATCCTATGGTTTAGCGCGGCATGTCCTCTTGCTTACCACGATATGACTTTGAACAGTTGGTCAAAATGTTATATACTCACGAGGCGTGGTAGAGGGGAATGGAGTGCGTTTTGAGAAGAGACGTGCTGATGCGACTCTCCCTGTCAAGAGATTTTTTCCGGTTTCCTCCCTCGACAAGATCCAACCCTGACCTAGATCAGCCCAGAGATTGTTTCCCCACTTGATAAATAGGCTAAAATAAACTACTCGAGGAACTAGCCATGGAGTCTGACATTGGTCAACGTCGACAGGCAAACTAGACGGCTTTTTAATAAAAGTACTTCAATAAGAAAATCAACTGAGACCTTCAAATCTTCAAACGCGATTCAATAATTGGTGTTTGAGAGAAATTTCAAAAGCACGAACGCGGAACTTCATATTGACAGGCTATAGATTCAAGATCGACAGGACAAGGAACCGATAACAAACACGGAGTCAATGAGCAGCTTCAAATTCTAACTACAAGGTTAATTACGAGAGGCTGAACTATCTTAGATAAATAAAAAATCTGTCAAGTTGAAACTGACATCCTAATTATAAAATATTTATCTATAAAAACCTTCGTCATTAACCAGGCGTTCCCGGTTGGTTCTTATCAGGGATGGGGGAGGACTGGGCGGGGAGATTGGAGGAGAACGCTTACTCGCAAGGATTGTCGTCAAGTTTCGAAATACGTCGTTCGGACGACGGCTGGACGACGCCTGCATACATACTTCCTTTAGTTGACCTTTAGTTGAGTTGATCTTTGAAACGAATTCAAGGTCAACAAATGAGAATTGAGTATAAAACATCGTATTTTGATTAGCAATTTCCATGATTCTGTCAAAGCTAGGAACCCGTGAGGTACGACTGAATTCTTTATACTTTGAATTGATGTTAAATGCTAAATAGTTAAATCTACGTTGTACTCAGTCCCTGCTATGGAACTGCTAACCCAAACTGAATAGTTGACCAATAGTCCCTTTATGGGAACACTCTCAGCTGGTACTTTTTCATATGTTTATCACTGTATGTGGTCCTCTGCCATACGTAGGTTTATATGTGGAATGTGGTAAAGGTCCATTAAGGCGGTGGTACACCGAACACTAGCATATAATGATATTCATCACAGGACCAAAGGCTAAATTGAAGTAAACCAATCCAATTAAATTAATAAGCACTATTACACGAAGTTAATTATAAAATGTCATTTGTCATTTGAAATGTAGTCAGTGTGGACAAATTGAACGTCGAGCCTTAGGGCAAAAAATGAAGGCCGGCACAACTCTCAAGGAAAAAATATATATTTGCTTTGAAATTATAACGTGTTGGCTATGATAAAAAAAACAACAATAAAACCCCGTTTTAACATGAACGAAGTGAAGATAATTAAGAGAGTCATGATCAGTCTGATCTTAAAGCGAGCCGATATTGAAAGTGCAGGCGGAATTTTCCATGAGGATTCAGAAAAAACGGTTGGTTTTGAAATGATAATTTAAACAATAATCGTAGTAGGTTCGTAGGAGTTGTTCGTGGGTAGTTAGGGGTCATTATTATATCAAAAAATGCAGCACGATTATGGAAGTTTTTATCAGCAAAAATCAATCTAAGTTTTCACTCGTTTCTTTTTGTCAAGTTCGCTCAGTTATATGACGTCACAATGAAAGCAATTTTTGAACAGGATTCAAAACGACTTACCGTTTTGCTCGCGGGTTTTCCACCTCTGCCTCTTTGCTTTTCTCCGTTTTCTGTTTTGACTCGCTTCCTAAGCGGTACTTTTGTTCCTGTAAGCAGGAAAAGCATAAGACACAGTGAATGAAGACTTGATATCTCTTGGGCTGTTTCCTGAAAAATTCTCTTTGTATTGACTTTAATGTAGTTTGTGTCGGAAATTGTCGTCACAATACAAACGAAACCGGCGTTTTTTATCACTTGATCCATCAGAACATCAGTATAATCCCACACCAGTCAATCAGACAGCACTGTTAACGCATGACATGCAATCTACCTAGTCATTATCCCTGGTTTATTTATAGCAGTGTTGGTGAATTTATTTAGTGATGAATTTGTAATGAGGCACGCGCACTTAGTGTACAAATTGAAAATTATAATAGACCGTTTTAGATTACATGGCTGTTACATTTGCTAGAAGTACTTTTTTCTTTAAAAAGGTTTATGTTATAACAGGCAAACATTTTCTCTTCCTCTATCTAAACTATATGAATATCATCTAAGGCTCGTAATTTACCTATTACGTATGTTCTTATATGAATATATATATGTATAATACATCAAAAATTATGCGCAGACTTTAATCCAATATTTTTGGGGTTTTAAACTTTCAGCTGTAAAAATGTAAATCAATAGAAACCATGGAGCCTAAATAAAATGCTCTTTTATGATGAAAACATGCAGCAACAAAAACAAAGAAAAAACACACAAGGGTATGCGCGCGCATCAAAAGCAACTAGAACTTGCAAGTTTTGATCAAACCGAGAAATGAAGAAAACCATTTTTGCCAAAATAATCAGTTTATCAAAACAAATATCTGGACATTAACATTACAACACAGTGGAAATTGAAAAACATTTTTTTTACGTCTGTGTTTATCATAACAAGATCTGAATTTATTTTCCGTATGGTTTGTGTCGGGTTAATTATTTTCGAGCACCGTTTGCATTTCATTTTTTTTTTTACAGTGTGAGCTAGTTATTCCTTCAACTTCTAAACAGGCTATTTTCCCATCGAATCAAAGATAAAAGCTTACGCTTTTTTGAACGGAACAAGCGATCTAATCAACAAGGACCAAAGCAGGGTTTGTTTTAGATAATGAATAAAACGTTTTCCGTTTAGCATACTTCAAAAAAAAAAAAAAAAAAAAAAAAAAAAAAAACTCGTTAAAATCCTATCTCACTAAGCTGCCAAACTTCAACATCAATTTGACACAAGTTAGCTAGCTCGGTTTTATTCAAGTTAATTACTGAGGAAAGAAAGATGTGTAAATATTTGGGAAAACCATAATTTTTCAGGCGTGCTTATAATGATACTTTCTTCGCTGAACTTGAAGTAAACACAGTTAGTTTTATTCGATATATTAAATGAAGGAAGAGATCGTGAAGGAAAGTTCTAGTAAAATTGATATGTTTTTTTAAATCGACTACTGTTAACAGTTTAACTTTCGTGTGACAAAAGGTTTTATGTAAGGAACGAAGGAAACAACTGCTAAAGGCCGGACTGGAAAACTAATAAATTTTGAAAAGAAAGAAAAAATAAAAATAAATTGTAATTGTAATTGTAAAACGAACCTTAATACAGTCAACTCTCGCTCTTACGTACACCCCGATATTACGGACACCTTGCTATTACGGACAGGAGAAAAATCCCCGGCAAAAATACTGACAAAGAAATGACCGTAAATAATTTTCGCTATTACGGACGCTCGCTACAGTATTACGGACATGAAGTGACGGTCCCGAAGGTGTCCGCTGTAACGAGAGTTGACTGTATAATTAGTCTGAATAAGAGATTAAAATTCAGTTACCTCAAAAATCCATCAAATGTAATTCGGAATCAGCTGAGTTAATTTAATAACTAAACTGTGTTTGGCATAGTATGACTCGGTTCCAGGCCTACTCGGGTCGAATTCAATATTGCTTGAAGACCTGCAGTATTGTATTAGCAGATTATTGATATCTTTGGGATATTAATACCATGAAACGTGTAAAATATATTTTTAAGTATAGTGTTGCTTTTTAAGGTAAGGAGTTTATGAAGCAGCCTCAAATGCTGACTCTGTCTCTTATGTTTGACAACATAACTAGTAAGAAGCTTAAGACACTGAGATATACTGAGAAATACAGAGCTTAAATACCAGAAGAAATCCAGAGATCACGGGAATACTGTACACTGTATTGTAAAAGGAATTTGTGTTGGGCTTCCTGTGTGATCACTCCCCAAAACAAAACAAAACAGGAGGCCCAAGCCCATGTAACAGGTTTTATGCTGTGTTGACTGACTTTAGAAAACTATAGAGAATAACTATAAAAGTGAGATAAACTGTACAATGTATATGTGACGTCATGGCCAAAGATTTAGTTGATGTTTGTTTTTTATCATCCAATATGGCGGCCACAGCTTTTGCACTTTCGTTATGTTTGCAACCCGAGAGTGAAGCCTTTCGGAAGTTATTCCTAAGATATTTCATTCAACAGAAATATCATAATTACAACTCAGATTTCAAGACACTAACCTGAAAATGCTTAAAATCATCAATTTTGTACCCTTGACCTAAAGACCCCGTTAACTTGTGTGCTATTTTCACTATAGCGACTACCTACACCGGACTTCCGATAATGGTGAAAATAAACATTCTACACGACTGCTTTACATTTCCTACAAAGGTAAGCATTGATCATCTTATGGAGTTCAGGTTTCTTAAATTTTAAGGTGGAACCAAACTAATACAGAGCGAAATTTGGACAATTTTATTCTCGCTTGCTTCGCAAAACTAATGCGTCAATTTAACTGGATTTTTCACATGTGCTTTGATTATCCTAGATTATAACATTGTATTAGTGCTAAGTGCTATTACGGCCAAAAATCAAACAGTGCTATTTTTTTGAGTTTTTTTCTCCTCATCCTCAAGTACGATTTTTCTGAAATTTCCGGAATCCTATCATCTAGTACTACTGCAGCCAGTGTATAAATTTGGATGGAAAGTCTAGGGCAGATAAAAGTTATAACACCGCTTAAGCAAGTTTTATTTATCATGTGGCGTTTTCTTCCTTTTCTTTAGAATATTAAAATCGCCCAACTCGTGTTCCTTTTGTCACACGTCTATAGAGACATGAGAGCATTTCTTCGTGGAATGCCAATATACAAAGGCATTGTTTTCTAAGATAAAATATTGGCCAAAAAAAGCGTATATAACATTACCTGAATTGAATTTTTAAACGTAATATTAGGAGGAAGTAAAAACGTAATGGAGGAATTTCTTTTTCTATTATATAAATACGTATTATATAATGCTAGAACTAGAGGCTCTAGGCTCAATATTATCGTATTTCAAATGAAACTCTTAGAATATGAACAAATAGAAATACATATATATTTGGCTAACTTATGGTTAAAATCGCTTTTTTAAAATCAGGTTATATATGGATAAATATACAAGATGTCAACAGCTTGCATAACATACGAAGTACAAGTTGGATTACTTATTATTATATATAAACCTAATTGCAAGAACTTTAACCAAAATAGATAATAAAAAATAGGAATCAAATATAAATAAATTTTAGGTCTACAGTATACCAACTAGAAGTTGATTGGTTCATTGTACAAGGGCGTCAGCAGAGTTTCAAAATAATTGAACCCCCCCTCCCCTCCCCTCCCTCTTTGCTCTTTTCATTCGTACTTTAAAACTTTGTAAATTTGGTTTATATGATTTATGTGTCACCGATTTTATATCCGATGAAAGCCTTCTCCCACTCGAGGTAATGGCTGTTGCAAAATCATTCATATAGTCAAAATCCAAAGCCAAAATTAATAATAGATAGTCAATCCCCCGATATGTAGTGTACTGAATACCATCTGCGACGAAGACAAAGAAAGCGATCTTTTTGGACGTCTCGTGTTTCTGCACTTCAATAATAATATTCATTTATATGACGCAAATTCAACATTTTCCTTCATTCAGCGTTTTCAAATGCGTCGCAAAACTAAAACATATGTTGTAGGGCATGCGCAATACCACCGAGAAAGAACCGGTTCTCGTCCCATCGCTATACTTAAACAGACGCACTGCCCACAACAGTTGAGGTCGGAAAACAACGAGAGAAAGGAACCAGAGAAGCAGGCAAAACAAACACTACAGTGGCAGATCGGGCATTTTTCAAAGGGGGGTTCCGTTTCTTAAACTGTGTAATTCTCTTTTGTTTAGTCGATTTTTGACAAAAAAAATGGCCCTAATTTACTATCTAGTAAAGGATCAAGCTTTAATAACTCGACCCAACGCAAAACTACTTATATTTTTGAATTAAAATTTATGAAGACATATTTCTACTACCTAAAAGATCAAACCTTCAAGGGGGGTTACGTGGACCCCTTCGACCCCCCTGGATCCGCCACTGCACTATTTTTAAAATGAATAAAATGTTCAGCTGGACATATTGATATATGATTTTGTCTCATGAATCGCCAAGGGTCTAGACCCAACGACGCTGGAAGTAAACATGTTGTTCTCTTAACGGTCTTCCTCTTTTATATTACACACACAGCTTTGCGACTTATATTCCCGTTTGTATGTTCTTGTGGTTCGCAAATATTCTATTTCTTCGATCTAAGGCAAATATTTACTTTTACATTAGATTTACGTCTTAAAAAAGCCCGTCTTATGTAGGTTTAGCCGTATCCTCTTCTTGTATGAATAATATATGAGTTATGACATTGGAATACAGATCGAGTGAGAGAGTGAGTGTCCGGTTATTGTTATGTGAGCCAGTTCAGCACGTCGGCTGGTTGGTGTTTATTTTCTTCTTCAAAAGAAGTTCTATTTTCACGAGGGCAGTAGCACTTAATAGCCAGCGGCTAACAAACCTGTGGCCCTCATTCCATGATCGAATTGGAATTTAGAAGTTGGTTTTTGCGGAGTTAGGAACCCTCGAAGCACAGGAGAAAACCAACAAACAACTCTACTCATATAAAACACCGAACCCGGCGGGACTCGAACTCGGTTCGCATTGATGAGAGGCGAGCGCTCACACCGCTACGCCATCCGTGCTTTCCTTGGTTATGTAATGTGGATTGACGTGTTGTGGTGCGCGCGGTGTGATGCGATGCGATGCGATGCGATGTGATGTGATGTGATGTAGTGTGTTTTAATAAAGTGAAGTGCGAAGTACGGGGTGTGGTGTTTTGTGAAGTTGTGTAGTGTATTGTATTTATGTGAGAAAAATAAATTTTCGTGTTGTGATAGTTAGTGGCGTTAAGTGTAATGCGGTGAGGTGTGGTGTGGTCTCATGCTTTGGAGTGTTGTGTGTTATGGTATGCTTTGGTGAGGGTGTGATGACTGTGTTGCCAATTATGCTGTGGCTGTATTGTAGTGTATATACGTAGGCGTGGCGTTGCGTGGCTTCCTTTCAAATGTTTTTTTAATACGCATTTTCACATTCTTATCTACTAATTAATAGATGTGCTCAAGCATCCACATATCCATATCCTACGCAGTCAACAAACAGAGATTGATATTTTTAATTAAACGCTCAAAACTCAAAAGTTAATTTGACCAACTATAAGTCAACAAAATTCCCAGGAAACAATTAAGCATAAAAGTCTATTGGAATCAAAAGGAAAAAATTTTCCAGTTTCAGTTCTTGATAATTTGATGAAACTTTTAAACTTCACGAGCTATAATGTCTACAATAGCTCTTTTACCTTCATTGCCCATTTCAGACCACGTGACATTCCCCTGAGAATTGTCCTTTCCTGAAGAATATTTTAAAATATTTAAAAAATTATTTATTTTTTTATTTATAAAAATTTATTGGAATTAAATGGAACACTTAATGGTTTCGTTTTTATTAGACTTTCCGAGGTTGATGACAAAACTGGGTGGAGTTGGCATTGCAGCGCATTGTGGGACTGTATGCGGGGACATTTCCAAGATGGCGTCTATCTTGTTCCCTAAAACAGCCCACAATGCACTGCGATGTCAACTCATTCATGTTTTTTCTTCGACCCCGGAATGACTAAAATGGTTTGATTAAACTTTCGGGGGGAAAAACTTAATAAAAAGTTAGTTTCCAAACACTAGGAGACTAGATGGGAAAAACCTTGCTTTTTGTCTTAATTTCCGCACGAGTGTTCTATTTTAGTTCCGGTGTTCATGGATCATTCATCACAATTCATCTGCTTCTCTTCGTTTCTTTTGTCAGTTTTTTTTTTACAACTTTGTTGTACTGCGGGGTATGCAAATAGTAAAGATTATTACACTGTTAACAGCACATTTCCGTTATTTAGGCAGCTCGGAACAAACGATGACGGACAGCCTTCCATTGACTTGGGAGGATAGTTGCTTTGATAATTGAAGATTTGGGCGTAAGCGGGCGACGAAGATGGTGTTAAAAATTTTGTTAGTCATATATTTGAGTTTTTCGCATTTGTTCCTAATACAAAAAAAAAACCCCGATTGTTGATAACGAATTAAAACGAAATCAAAAATCTTTGGCGGATATAAAAACAAGACGAATGACCTTTAATAGGTGTTTACAATCAATAGAAAGAAATGGCTTGGCAACAAACAGATGTCGGCCATGTCGCTTATCATAAGACTGAACAACTTAACTGACGACAAATCATTGGTTAAATTCAACAAACATGGCGTGTTGCAATTGTTGTCAATGCTGTTCTGTTTGCTGTGTGAACAGAATGGACGAAAGGGAAAGAAAGAGAAAGAAAGAAAGAGAAAGAAAGAAAGAGAAAGAAAGAAAGAAAGGGAAAGAAAGAAAGAAAGAAAGAAAGAAAGAAAGAAAGAAAGAAAGAAAGAAAGAAAGAAAGAAAGAGAGAGAGAGGGGAGAGGGAGAGGGAGAGGGAGAGGGAGAGGGAGAGGGAGAGGGAGAGAGAGAGAGAGAGAGAGAGAGAGAGAGAGAGAGAGAGAGAGAGAGAAATCCATACTCATGAGCTGCGTCTTGTGTATCTTACTAACAGCGCGCGTGCTTTACTAACAGTAACAACTAGAGTTCGTTATATATCATCAATAGATATGTATAGTATGTACATACACTGAAAACATCCAACTTACGATCGAATACAAAACCCATTCCATGTTTAGGCTTTTAAGGTATATTGTACAATTGAAAGGATATTACTACAAGGATTAGAAAGCTTTCATCCTGAATGAAGAACAAAGATTGGATAAAAAAGAACAATGTTGCCTCGGGGAGGATTACGATGAAAAAATCCAGAGAAACAAAAAAATATTGCTTCATCTACGACATTGCAACGTAGTTTAGAGAAAAAAATTAAAGCGCAAAGAAAAACTTATTTCACGGCTCTAATTGTTTTAGGAGGCGTGCAGTTTGACACAACGAACCCTGAAGTTTCCGTTTCTATTCTAGAAAATCTCCCGGGCAGCCGACAAGAATTACCAAAAACTGAAAAAAGAAAAACTGCGGGGGCTTGAACTTCAAATCAGACCGATATGGAAATTTCTATAAGCTAGCTCTATAGCTAGTTCTTATTCCTTGTGTGAAAGTGCTTTCCTATTATGTGGCTAATTTTCGATAACCTATGGATATCTATGATCAGTAGAATCATTCCGCAGTGTATAAGGTGTGCATATATACATGATCATTACATGATCAAACTGCGGTATGGACGGATTTCTTTTCTTATTATATAAATATGTATCGTATATAAACAGAACTAGAGTCTCGACACTTAATGTCATAGAATCTCAGATGAAATTGAGGGAATATTAAAAATTGAAATTTAAATGATCAAAAAAATGAATACAGAAACTTTGAATTCATGAAAATGTATAATGTTGTTTGTTATGTGCATGAAAATATATTAATAAAAAATATACAATGAAATGATCCATTTCTGGGATTGACTAATATGAGATGCTTTTATATACAATCAGCGTCGATGTTTGTTTTCAATAACCTTGCTCCCCGTGAACCATATGCAGCAAATTGTCTTAGTACTGATTTTTTACCCACGACATATTTTTTTTAAATTAAGCCCGTCAGACCATCGTCCAATCTGAGTTCTTTTGAAGTTTCTCTCTTCCGAGTCTACACTTCTTTTCTTTAATCCTTTGATACGACTTAGTGTTGCTTAGTTCGGAATCTGATAAATAAAAGATATACAGAGAATGTGGAGCCGATGTCAAAGCCCTATGCTTAATTTCCAAGCCTTTTCTAAACCGCAGAATTTTATCCCATCCGATTGCACTATTTCATTATATGTAGTGTTCAAGGTACTTTACTTTAGATATTCAAACCCTCGACATTCTGTATATTAGAGGAAGAAACTTGGACTATATATGCATTACTAATGGTTCGACTAATTACAGGATTTGAAACTATCTAGTTTCGGAAAAACAACGTAACCTCATAAATTAATTTTTCTAATTTGTTAAGAAAGAGTAGGCTAGTATCTAGATGGGCTGTCAGCGTTTACATTTAAGAATCGAGGGAAAGATGGGTTAATAATCAGTATCTTGAATTTTTTTCTCAGCTCTTATGTGAAGTGCAAAATTAATTAAAAACAGAATTTCTTAATTCAATGTAAACAAGAACTCAGTAGCACTACAACGTTATATCAAAATCAGTGATTTTGTCGAATAGTTTTTACTTCACATTCAAACATTTTTAAGACGGATGTACAAAGATTAATATTTTTTAGAACTTAATTAAGACTTTACTAAATTCCATTTGCACTCAAGCTGTAGCCGGGCGTAAAACAAACCGATGCCCAAGGAAGACTTTTTCAGATATATTTTTTTAGCTATTTTGTTTTCTGTTTTACAAAGTGATTTATTTTTGTGTGTGTACTGTCGTTGGGTTGTGCGGTAGAGATCCCGAAACATGATAACATATTAGCCGTGTCCGGCGCGTTCAGCAACATTTCTTACATAGAAAACCGACATAGGAAACAATGTATTAAGACGTGTAAAAATTAAATGAAAATATACACTGAAGTACTTCTTTCTCGGAAGGGCAGACTGAAAGAAAGAAGAAGCCTCTGAAATCATGATAGCTATTCTAGATGCGGTTGAAACAAAAAAATCAAATGCGTTCGTTCCCCTAAAAACATCACTTTTATTACCGGCTCTAGTCGACCATAAAATCTATATTTATCGGTGTATTTTATTAACTACAAGATAAGTCATAAGTCGCGATATCACACCTTCGGATTCTTTTTACTTCTAATTAATAACCTAAAAGTTAAATAGGAACACCGAAAACTCATTACCTTTGTTAAATTATAGTCTGAGACGAAACAACTTTCTAATAAAAGTCGAGGAAGTAAATTACTACCCAGTATTCCGATAAACCAGATTGAATTAACAGTACAGACAGCATACTTGAAAATAGCAGGGATAGCTGTCAATGACTTTTGGAATATTGAACTATGAGTTTAGTCTCAGACTGAGAATCGGAACCTAGAAATGAGCCTTGGAGCAAGAGTCGTTAATCATATTTTTGGATGTATACTTGAAAAGATATCAAGTTTGAAATAATAATTCTATAATCTAGTCTTTGTACTTGTCGGGGTTTTGCAGGGACTTGCGTAGACATCTTGTTTGTGGTTTCCTGCCGCCAAGCCTCGAGGAACAAAAACTAGTTCCATGATGATTTTTTTATGTTTTTTTCTTTGTTTTTAATTCTTGATGCTCAGTTTTAACTTTTCTTTAATTCAGAAGAAGTCTTATTTTAACGGTCTCAACAAAACACAAAAGAATCAGTAATAATTTTTTTTTTGTGCCTCTTTCTTTATTTGTTTTTCAGATCTCGTTGTTGTCACCGTCGTCGTCGTTGTTGTTGTCATTGTTGATTTTAGGATCTTATTTGCACAAAATTGTATCTTGATACCAAGTTTGACGGGATTAAACCTCTTGCTCCAACGGCTTCACCATAAACCCTATTACACTTCATTGTCTCGTATAACGCATTTTACAGAGTCCGTTGATTTTAATCAGTTTCTTGTGATCTCATTCAAAGGATTTTCTTCAGTTTTACATTTTAACAGAGTCCGTCCCACCGTATGCCTTAGACAGCTTCAATAAAACAAAGCAAGGAAAACATCTCGTTGATTTAAATCAGTTTCTTGTGATCTCATTCAAAGGATTTTCTTCAGTTTTACACTTTAACAGAGTCCTTCCCACCGTGTGCTTTAGACAGCTTCAATAAAACCGAGCATGGAAAACGTCTCGTTGATTTAAATCAGTTTCTTGTGATCTCATTCAAAGGAATTTCTTCAGTTTTACACTCCTGGCTTTGTTTACACGCAAAGGCAACACGCAACTTCTTGACAACCACTTTTCGAAGAGTTCTTTGACCAATCGTATAGATAATGGGATTCAAAAATGAGCTTAGAACTCGTACGCTAAGAATAACATACTCGCCTTCCACACTGAGCACCCATGCGCCTTGATCTTGCCAAAGATCGTACGTAAAGTAAGGCAGCCATAGGATGACGTTGATTACCAGCATCAAAACACACATGACGACCGCCCTGCGTTGGTTGGATCGCATACGGTTTTCATGGACGAGGCATTCACGGGTCAGATTGTGTTTGATAATTTTATTTACTTGTTTACCAAGGACAACTAGCATGTTGACGTCCAAGATGATGTTGGTCATGAGCAGGAGGCAGAAAATCCCAAGGCAGAATAGGTTATATTGAGTTTCTTTATTGTGCAGTTTGTCGTCTTCGTCTTCAGTGACATTGATCTCCAAGGCCCAAGCGAGGCGCACCAAAGCGATTCCTGAATTGATCAGCCAGACGACGAAAAGTGTTGCTAAAACGTATCTCTTGCGGACTAAGACGTGATATCGAAGCGCGTGGATTATGAATATGTGCCAATCCACTGTGATAATAGAGATGTGGGCGATTGTAGAGATGGAAATAAATTTTGTGAAGATGGCAGTTGCGATGCACACTCCTCTGTCCAACACCACAGAACAGGTTATTTGAAGCGGTACGGCAACTAGACCGGTCAGGAGGTCGGAGATCCCTAAACTGACCAAAATGATATTGCTAGTGGTTCGTAGATTTCGTCTTCTTAGGATTGTTGTTATGATAAACAAGTTTGTCAAGAACGACAAAAGACCGATAGAAAGGAACGGAACATCCGTGGCTGCCTGAAATCCTCCGAATCGTAAAGAATCATCGTCTTTTATTCCTTCCGCTGCTTCGGTGAGATTAGAAAAGTTATGTTTTTGGTTTTCCATCGCTTTGAATCGCTTTACTTATCGACCTGCATATGATAATAACGGAGCGTGTTGTGACGGGATGTACTGACTCTTTGCTTTTATAGCGTTGAACTGACTGATAGAATATTAAGTTGTAACAAAACCAATAAATACTCGTTCATGGTAATGTAAGCGAACACCTGAACTTTAACAATGAATCCCACGCTGAGCTCGAGAGCTCAAAAGATGAAAATATTCACAATCCAGATCTAGATGCGAAATTGGCTAAGGTCCACCACACGCTTTCCACCTGTGTGTCAAAAGGTCTAGTTCTATGTAAATACAACGATATGGTTGTACGACACAGATTTTGTAGGCTACGAAAAGACCTACGGCGCATGCTCATAACAGCTGGAGTTTTCACATTCGTAAGGTAGCGTGTGCGATAAGTGATGGCCAAGAGTGACGTATGTAGAAAGCCTTTTAACTGTGATCAAGGTAGACTATTCCGGTTGTACGCAAACTAGATAGTGTATTGTCCTTGCAAACCCATCATTATTTTCACGAGTGCACTTTAGATATAGTTTGAATTTATTTAGTCCAACTGCCGGTTTCCCTTTCCGTCGTTTGAAAGCTAAATATGGTTTTCACGTAACGTGGCTTCAAAATCAATCTGATAGGAATCTATCGCTTTCATGCATTAAAAGTTTAACGGGTTGCGCTATAACGTAAAACCATATCTTAGAAAAGAAATTCTGAATAGCCGTTTTTGAAATTATTCTTATTGAACCATAGTTTTAGACTAAAGAAACGCTTAAAACATTGTTTCCGGGTTTCTTAACATCTATTTACGAGGTTTTTCTTTTAATTTTGTCACTTATTTCTAGGCAATTTATCTTCGTGTCAATCGTATTTTCATGCCTTGTCTTTCGAAATGTCCAGCAGGCATTTGAGACATCGCATGACAAATTCAATAAAAGAATTCGGACATATTAAATAAAAGTTACAGATTTAGAAGTCATTTTGAATCTCAGTTACAAGGAAATGTATCTTATAATGCTACAATAATAGCTTATCTTACTCGAAATCCGAGAAAAGTGGTCTAGGAAGAACTTTGATGGAAATCCTTATGGGCATCTCAGTGGTCCTTGGACAGTACTCTAATGAATGAGACTCAAACAAACACATCTAGCACACTCACTTGATGGCTCGGATTCAATTCGCTTGTACATTTTAAAGACGAAACAAAAATATCAAGACAAGAGGAACGACCTCAAGTAGGGAGAGTAAAGTGAACCTCGCCTATAGCTTTCTATTTGTGTCCTTGCCAAATGCCCATTAGATGTCTCTGTGTTGTTTCTAGAAAAGTGAAGAATTCAAAGCGTGCTGCTGGCTCGAAAACGAAAAACCATAATTTTCCTTATTCAGTCAACAAGAGTTTTAAAAATCATATCAATTATAGCAATAATAATAGCAGTGGCGTAGTGAGGGGGCGTCCGCCTCCCCAAAAATGGTTTACTGAAATTGTGGATAATGGGGGAAACTCTAAAGATGAAACGCGTACGCGTTTGTATTGGCGGGAAAATGGTATATTTTCTTTTCTTATGACCAAGACCTCGCTACGTCCCTGAATATAGCAATGTAAATATGTAAATAATAGTAATAATGGTAATGATGATGACGACAGTGGACGTGGCAGTAGAGACGAATAAACAATAATAATGACAGTAATAATAATAGCTATGAATAATAATAATGATGATGTTTATGAGAGTAAAGAATTATGTAGCTATTAGACAAAAGAACTGAACAGGATAGCAACACTTCGGAAATCTGCCGAATCTTAAAAACCACAAGAACATTAAGAAAACTCTTAAAACTTTAAGAACTTTAAGGACTTTTAGAACTTTAAAAAAATGAAATGAAATAAGAAGGAAAGAAGTAGAGCACTTAACGTTGGGTTAGATTATGAAATGTCAGGTAATATGTCAGTTTGAAAATTAAGTCTTGCGAAAAGACCCGACTAGTACTTTTACCATGGAATTAGAAATTGCATTATATCTTATTCCCCTGAGGTTAAAATAATAACAATAACAACAATGGTGGTGGTAAAACAAGCTATAATTGGAAGAAGGAGGAGGAGTAGGAAGACGAGGAGAAAAAAAAAGAAAAACAAAAGAAAGTATGCCCTATCAACATCTATGCCTGTGTGACACGTATGGCCAAACACTAAGGACTAATGTTTCTCCCTATCAACAATATAGGACTGTGGTTTTAAGACAAAGCCATAAAGATACGAGATCAGTTCAGAAAAAAAAAAAAAAAAGAAAGAAGCTAAAAACGTCAATTTTTCTTTGACCTGATTTGTCATTTTGGAACCGCATATCAAAAATGGCGGGAATATTTGAGGTTTTGTCTTAAGATCCGATAAACTTAAGGACACCAAGACATAACAACCAATATAACTCGCCTATCGTAATTTTGCTTTTGAAACGCAAAGAGTTATATAGACTTCTTCTGAACAGTTGAAAAATGATAACAATAATATATACCTTATTTGAGAAATCTTAGATTTCCGTTTCAAGAGCCTAAAAGTGTCAATATTTGTAGTGGTCTTTTTAGGATTTGATTTGATCACCAAAAAATATGTCTAGTGGCGGTAAGAAGCTCTGAGAGAGAAATTTTGTGGTCCAAACTTATCGACATGACGTGAGTGTATAGAGAGGAGCGTTCAGTTTGGGGTGGTGCTCTCTCATATTTAATGAGTGCTTTATTCTTTTGATTCATATTGTCATTTCGTGTTTCTGTTTTCATCTGCTGATTTGATATCACACGGATTAACTCTCAATCGACGCGTTTTATAATAAAGTGCTGTATTGTTGAGTATATTGGTTGTTTTTGCTTTGATTGATATCAGTTCTGCCACGTGAAGGGAGTATCATTTTACGTCGAGTATTAGGTAAAAAAAAGGGAAACGAAGGTAAACGACTTATAACATCTGTAGTTCCTCTAGTTGAAATTTAAATGCTATCAATGAAAGCAAATGGTGCGCATTTTACTCCCTCTCTCCATCAGTACTCTGTTTTCAGAGTGTTCAAAGCTGAAGCTACACTGCTGTGTTTACAGTGGAAACAGACGTCGAGATTTTGAAAATGAAACCGTGGACCTCGGACAGCTATTACTGTTTATTTCTTTGGAATATGATATAGGTCGCGTCGTTTAGTTTTATGCATTCATTACGCTTGAAGTGCTCCATTGTTTGAAGTATAGGGTGTATATTGGCCCAGTTTGATCATAAGCTTTGATGACCGTATTAACTATTGCCGTCCATGGAGGAGTACCTTATACTGATCAAAGTGCTCAATCGTTCGATGAATATTGGTCATTTAGTGATATGCTTTGATTGATAATATATCTTCAAATTCATAGCGAAGGGCTGTGGTTTTTACTCGCATATTTATGATGGCATATTCTCGACCTTATATTATTTATTATTTTGTTTCACACATAGGTTATTTTACGATATATTCCTATCAGTGTTAGGAAGAATAGAGTACTTTAATTTTTGGTGAATATTGTTAGTTCAAAGACATATTATCATCAGTTAAATATTGAATGTTCATTCATCTGTTATCTCTCATTTTAAAAGACATTTAATCTTAGTTGACGCTCAGCTTTTAGAACACTTTTTATTTTGATTGCAATTTTTCGCGGCAATTGAAAATGTATGCTTTCGTTGAAATTCATGAAAAAAAAACATAAAAAGAGTATAATTTGAGTATAATTTTGCAATTTTTCGCGGCAATTGAAAATGTATGCTTTCGTTGTAATTCATGAAAAAAAAAAACCATAAAAAGAGAGTAATTTGAAAAAAGACTTCTTGATGACGTCGGCATAGACCCTTTGTAAAAATATATGCACCAATCATATCTAAATACGTAGAAAGATATAACTAGCTAAAAACTAGTGTGAGCTGCGTCGGTGTTTCTAATGAAACAGTAATGATGAAAAGGTAAATTATACACCGTGAAAAGATGAAAAAACTTACTGACGTTTCGGACGCTAGTCCTTCGTCGGAGTAAAAGAGAAAGAAGTAGTAGAAAGGAGTGTAAATAAGATAGAATAAGACAAAAGAAACCAATGAGAGCAAGGTAGGCAAGGAAACAAAAACAAACAATCAAAAGACAAAAGGAAAGGTTAGTTGAACATAAAGCGTTCATTAATCCCGTTGGGACTAAGAGTGCCCAATAGGTGAATATAAGCCGCATTTCTTTGGTCTTGCGACAATCATTGTTGCCGTTAAGCAAAGAAAGACCGAAAACAATGAAGTCAGAAAGAGAATGGTTAGCTAGATTAAAATGGCGGGAAACTGGTTTGGTGGGATCGTTATTGCGAATATCATAAAGATGATTGATTGATACGTACTTGAAGCCTCCCTTGTGTGCGTGAAAACAAATGTGTTTAATAAGTCATTGTTTCTTTGTGTCATTGCGAGGCTTACGATGTATATAATTATATATAACAAAAAATATATTTATATATAAATATATTACATTATAATAATCGCGTGCGATGTATTTTGTTTAACATTGGCGCGCACGCATG
The DNA here is from genome assembly GCA_011057435.1 of Actinia equina. Taxonomy (NCBI): domain Eukaryota; kingdom Metazoa; phylum Cnidaria; class Anthozoa; order Actiniaria; family Actiniidae; genus Actinia; species Actinia equina. The sequence continues at coordinate 458,480 of WHPX01001156.1, read as the reverse complement.
CGTGCCTTGATCTTGACCAATTAGCGTGGAGTTAATCCATAAGCATATAGTACAGTTTAATTAATGTTCGTACTGTTCGATCTATATTATTTGAGTCTTTTGCTGGTTAATATTTAATCTACGCAGTCTACGTAGCTCATGCCTTACTGACGAAGACAAAGCATCGGTATTGACCTATAAATACATAGACTGCGACTGTACTGAAGGTACTGATCTCAAGGTCAATGTTGGCACTACAATATATATATGGAATTACAATATCTCTACGATATCTTATGTTCCCGTGCATACATATTATCATGTCCCTGAGGAAAAGTCCATTCATCTAGAGACATAAAGCATTGCTTTATAAATATAAACCTTTTAATATGACCAAATAACACAACGTTAATGTACTATAACATGAGCTTTAGTTCCGTTAAGTTTTAACTCCTTATTAACGTAGACGAAAGGCTAGCCTGCGTGGCGGCTCTTAGGGAGGGGGATTGGGGAGGAGAAGAAGGACAGCCTGCTGGCAACCCCTAGGTTTTTTGGTTCTTTAAGCCCAAATTCGTGGACGTAATCCTATTGATCGAAACCGTCAGCGTTGACACATCGACAAATTTCTAGCCTACGTGACGGCTCTGGGGGAGGGGGATTGGAGAGGCAACCATCTTGAAAATTGTAAGCCTGCGTCCCAGAACCGCCACGTAGGCTAGAAATTTGTCTATGTGTCAACGCTGATGCTTTCGACCAATAGATTTACGCGCACGAATTTGGCTCTCCTTCTTTCCCTCCTCCCCAGTCCCCCTCCCCAAAAGCCGCCACGCAGGCTTATAACGAGAGGCAGGTTGGTTGGTAAGTGTACTTTTACTGGTGCGAATAGAGAATGCCTTTGGCTGCTTTCAATGTGTAATGACCCACAGGGGACACTTTAATGTGTCTACGATGTTTTTCAAGAGAATAAAACGACCCTCCCAAAAAAAAAAGACATGTCGGCGATGGAAGTCGATAAAACAAACGGCTGAAGATTAATCTTTGGTTGAATTTAACCCTCAATCTAACTATATAACAAAAGAAATGTTACAATAAAAAAAGGATACCCGAGGATAGAATTGGCGCCGGGCAAAAAGGGTTACTTTTATGAGCATTCAAAAAGAGTATCTTTGCGAATGTCTGTAGTAACATTTTTAAGCCCGCGAGGCACAGTGTCAGTTGATGATTATTTTAAGGCTGAACCGATGTAAAATGGATTTCTAATATTCTTGGGTTAAGAGTTATTTTAATTCAATACTATTTCCTACCTTTCATTTTCCCAAGGCTATAGCCACCTTGTTTAACAAATTATCAAACCATATTGGATAGTATCTTCTTTAATTTATCAAACTGTTAATTATTTTGAAAGGCGCAGCATGGTAGTTAACATTAAGTATCCACCCAAGGTAGATACTTCATTTATTTTGAAACAATTTCCTAATTTATATTAACAAAATTAAAGACTCTGCATGACAGCGAGAAGGAAGTACCTACCGACACTACGCATGCGCAGTTTCAGGTTGTAATCAAAACAGTGTTGGATGGTTAACACTTTGAATATAACATCGCAAAGAGTTATTGATAATATTACGTAAAAGCTAGTGCACTAGTGGTATTATAGCGGAGGATTTCCGCGATGTTTAGTACTTCAAGAACTCTTAGGACGCGCGGCTGGAAAGATTGACTCCCGCAAAGATGAAAGCAATTACTTTGATGGCCGTAAGACCGTACATCCTAGATAACTAAAGTTTGATAAATAAACGTCAGTAGAACTGAAAACGAGTTCATCAAATTGTGTAAGGCAAATATTGACCATCCAGAGATTGTAATCTTACTGATTGTCTCACACATCGTATTGTCTGTTGAGAAGCAAAAACGAGATCGATGATAAATATTTTTAAAAAAAATCAACTATAAATCAAATATAAAAATCAACATGTGAGTTGAGCGTCGTGTGCATAGGATATTAAATGTAGTGGTAGTGCGTGTGAGCGAAGTGTCCCCAATTAGTGCGAAATCGCTAGAACGAATAGACACTTCAAGAAAGTGATTTATTTTATAAATTGTGAAGAGAGCGCTTTAGACATTTAGCGCGTTTTTAATCAAAAACTTGAAACGCTCAAAAACATTACGCGCATTTCAAATTAAACATTTTCTTAAAACAGGAAGCCCCACTAAGAGTTGGAAATAAGTCTTTTAATTAATATTAACAAAATGAAGAAAAATCGTGTATGACAGGGTTATTTTTATAGAAAAGATCTATCAAGAGTTCACATAAGCAGCAAGAGCTGTTTTAGACAAAAGGGGGTGCAATCGATGGAGAAGGAATTCCTAATTCTAAAAGTTGTGAGAAACTGCAATGTGCCCAGAGCAGGAGGGAGGAGATGACTCAAATGGTTTTCCTATTAAAATTCTGAAACAGTCATGTATGACAGTGTGACGTCACATAGCAACCAAATCTTGGCGCGACGAGTCTACCAAAATGTCACAATAAAATTTTAATTTTAAGGCGGGAATCTTGAAACAAAGAGGGGTCAAAACAAAGATTTAAAAGTTTATTCATCTTTAATTTAACGTAAGTATAATAATTACTCATTAACGTATCTAGTTCAATACTTTTTTTATCATATCAACGATCTAAAACTCTGAAAAGATAAATAATTTGAGCTACTGGCCTTTCGTTTTCTCGCCATTTTTTTCCCCTGCAAAAATACTTATCGCGTACTAAAAAAAATATTTTCTCTTCTTTCCCTTCTTTTTATAAACCCAAACAAGGACGTTTTACTCCTAAGCTGTTGAGCTTTTAAATAAGCTAAAGTACCTTTTCCCTTGTCTTTCCATAGTGCTCATCATTCCTTTTAAATATCAGATCTCAGTTTAGAAATGGCAATTTTGAGGAGCTTCATTAATATCTTCCTCTTGTATGACCTGTATTTTGACTCGTTAGTGGTTTATTTTCTCAAGACCACTATCACATTGTACAGGTGATAATGGCAATCATCCGCTGCCATGTTTCATTTTTCAAAATTCTCTATTTGGGCCATGCAAAGTCCCATTTCTGGACTCTCAAAAAGACACTATACTACAGAATAGCTACTTGCTGAAGAGAGATGTGCTGTCATACAGACGCACAAAAAAACACAAGATAAATTATCCGTTATTGGAAGTGAATAGGAAGTATCCTGCCAATCATAAGATTCACAAGTCCTTCAAAACTGTAAAAAGCCAGTGCAAAGACACAACTGGCATTGGTGTTAATGATCCTGTTCCATGGTTCTGCAAACCATACAAGATTCCAGCATGCATTCAAATTTTCATAAGATGTGTTTTACATCTTTTGTTGTTACGAAGATTTGTGTGTGTTATTGTGGTACATTTGTTACCAATATTTTTCCCAAGATTCTATTTACATAATATTTTATGGTAGTATGGGTGTATATTTCTTGCTCTTTAAGTTGGGAACACTCATTCTTTATATTGTTCAACTCAACTGCTGTATCTTAGTTGAAGAGGTACTCAGTGAACTATTAATTCCTAGTATGGTCATCTTAAAGCTTATAGCCTTTTTTCTTGAACCTCTTTATAAATGTATACTGAATGTTAAGCCTGGATATAATAATTGTGTGTACAATTGCATTAACCAATGGACATCTAAACCTACTCTAGTATGTTTAATGATGTTGTGTTTCTCACTTTTTCACAATATTTTTGGTATTAGCAACATTGATCCACATGTAGATTATATTTTACCTTTTCTATCCAATTGGATTTTTTATCTGCCACCATTTTTACTGATCTGCATTTTTTCCTTGATCATTTTAATCCTTCCTTACTCTTTCCTAATGCTTGGTTTTGCTTTCATTGTCTTGGTGCTGGGTGAGGTATCTGATATTGTTACATGTACTACACCTTCTCCAATAGACATTTTCCCAATTTCATTGATACATTTAATTTATGCTTCCCTGGGTATATATATATTAGAACAATATAATTCAAAATGGCCACCACCATTGGTAAAAAAGTCTAATTAGTTGTAGAACCTGAATGGCCTATGAGTCAATAGCCCATAAAACTGAAGGCTATTCACTCATAGGCAATGAGGGCGGGAAGAATTTTGTGGTCGTCAAATCCAACTAGTCGGCCAAATATATTGATATTGATAAAATCAAGTTTTAAATTATTTTAAGTAAGTTTCATGCTTTCGCTTTCAAAGCTGGTACTCTTCTCCGCTGGTAGACTAAAATAGCCTAGAAATAGCTCATCCAATCAGAATGCATCATTGATGATAGAACACTAATTGGATTTGGCTAAAAGAAAATAGTGGGTACGAGGGGGTGTGAGGAATAGGGGTGCTTCATACCCTGCTAAAGACACAACACTGTTATCTTAATTTTAATTCTATCAAAGACCTTAGAGACAAAAATATTGGTTGTCACAACAGTCTTTCTCAAAACTGCTCTCACATGGATGATCACACTTCACAACAAACTTCAACACATGGATTCAAACCCCTGATCAGCGGTTATCTTAAGCCCTGCTATTTATACTCAACATACCCAGGGTTGGGGGGTAGAAAACTGGGAGGGGATGCTCCTCAAAAATGTTGAAAATGACTGCAAAAAATAATGATTTTTACCCACAAAAAGGTACGAGCTATATATGATCGCTAAGTGACAGAAGGGAGGTAATAACCACTCATTATTACAACTATCATTTTGGCTGTCACTAATAAAATATTAGGTATCTCATTACTTGACAAAAACCCTAACAGATACTGGCTTACTCCCTGGTAGACGTTTTAGTGTTGTAACACCCTAAGAGGTACCAAATCACAGATCTAGAACCCTAAAGTAAAAGGTATGACAAGCAACCCTGAGTACTTCCAACTGCTCCCCTCCACCAGGTCTACATATATTAAAGTCACACATTTCTCTCCTTTACTCAAATTATGATTATATGCATATTCATATAAAATGTTGTCTTTCATTTGCTTGACATTGACCTTTATTTTAAGTCTAGTAATAATCTATGATTGTATCATCTATTTTGTATGAATAAAGTTTGTCTTTATTACTGTTGTTTTCGTCTCTGAGTGTTAAGTGGGAGCCCTGATATAAAACTCTGGCCCTGATATAAAGACTTGTGCACCACTCGTAGAAGTTATGACAACATCTTGAATCACAGGAAAAATTCAGTGACATTGATATATATATACTCGTTGATACTTACTATTAAATCGCCCCAACCATATGGAAAACATCCACAACAACTTTCAATTACACTTTCCTTTCCTATTTATTAAACTTTATTCAATCGTGAAACACGTCAGTTTAACCTTTGAGTTCCAAAAAGAACCAAAATTAAAATGCGGTCACCCAACCTGGAATATAAGAACATAGTTCATGGATTAAAACCATTTTAGGATAGGAACAGGAAAGTACAATGGGGATCATATACAAGCAATACTTTGGTGTGTTTAGAATAATAAGGTGGCAAAATATTATCTACAGGTACCCTGGGGTAGTTATTTATTATTTTGTTATTTATGTAAAAAATAATTTTAAATTTGATGACTTTTGATTTACTCTGATCAAGTTAATTACTCACATATTTACCTTTTGCAAGTTTGTATTGTTGACTTATGATTTGTGGAAAACATGGCGTCAAACCCAAAGAAACGGTTTTCCAACTTCAAACAGATAGATGAGCAGTTGTGCAAAAGGTATCTTCACGAAACTCAGCATATACAAAGATGAATATCTAGGTTCCTTAACCTCCTTTTGTTAAGCCATAGTTCAAATCTTTAAGTCATCGAGGTCTTAAAATATTCTTGTGCTTCGTCTTTTTTCGAGTCGCTTTTGAAAAGGTGCTTCGCAAAGAAAATTCAAAAACTAAAGATCTTTTTCGTTAAAAGCATCAAAGTCAGTAAAGAAACATTTTCCAAAGACTCCTTTACCAATATATCTGGTTCATAAAGATATACCTTTGAGATTTTTGAGGGAAAAACGAGAAGATAAACACGAGCCTTTACTCTTCCCTCTTGGCCGCCATTGTGAAATCGCTGAACCGCGACGTGACGTCATACTGTCATACATGACTCTTTCATTGTTTACCTTGGAGACGTCTCCTCCCTCCTGGCCCAGAGATACATTTAACAGAAAACCCTTATACTTCATACGAAGGATTTCACTCAATTTGAACGAAATAATCCCTCCCTCCCCTTCCATTCAACCTCGTTCACGGTACAAATGAACTGAGTATGCCCAAGGAAAGAGCAGTGCGCATGCACGTCCCAAGTAACAACCCACACATCTCTCTAGTGACAAAACTCACAGTACGTGCCTCAAATGCTATGTCTTCAGCAAATAATATTAATAAATTTATGTTCCCATTTTATCTTATCTGATCTAGACTAACGTAGATAACAAAATAAAGCCACTGACATTACAAGATAACGAAAGAAAACACATTACAGTTCTTTCTTTCGTTATTAGAAAATACATCCGACATCTGGCTATAGACGTCATCAGTTTAATTAAAATAACTTATTCTTTCAAGGTTTTTTTTGGTGGGTTTTCCTGACTTCCTTCCTCAGTAAGATTCAACTTCTAAATTCCAATTCCGATCATGGAATGAGGGCCACAGGTTTGTTAGCCACTGGTTATTAAGTGCTACCCTCGTGAAAAAATAATGTTATAATATTGGACGGACTAGTATGCTATCAATCCTTGAGATACCTTGTTATACGATCATGGAATGAGGGCCACAGGTTTGTTAGCCACTGACTATTAAGTGCTACCCTCGTGAAAAAGGACGTTATAATATTGGACGGACTAGTATGCTATCAATCCTTGAGATACCTTGTTATACGATCATGGAATGAGGGCCACAGGTTTGTTAGCCACTGACTATTAAGTGCTACCCTCGTGAAAAAAGGACGTTATAATATTAAAAGTTACCGTACAAGCATGCTTTATTTACTTTTTCGTTCATCATTTTAAATCGCTGAAAAATCCAACTTGTAGCTTCATAAGCATGTAAAATGTATTAATAATTTTAATATCGTCTTTTAGCTATTGTGTTTGTCAATGTTATCAATAAATAATGATAATAATACCATTTATTAAGTTTAGTATTGCGAAAAGTAATAAGAGGCGAGATTTTTATCTGCATTAAGTTTTTACTACTTCATAATCAAAAAATATTCTCTTAGCTTTCATCGCATGGTAACTTTTTCCATTAAACTAAGCAACGTCCATTACCACCATTACCCAGACAAAACATTTTCTTGTTCCATTCTTGTTTCATCGGTGAGTAAGCCACTCCCTAACTTTGGTCAGCCTAGAGGTTGTTGCAGGGTTTGATCTGTGAATTAGCCGTGCCCTGACTTACATCCCAGAGGTTGTTGCAGGGTTTGATAAAAAAGATTTTAGGTTCATCTTGAAAATGATTAGCTGAAACGGGGATGTAGGACAGGTTTCGTGCCAGATTTTTCCGGTTATCATAAAAGTTTTAGGTATAGATATCGTCGCTTCACTCCCAACGTAAAGGATTTTCCCTCAACTCTATTACGAAAGTCTTGGCTAAAAGTCTTGCCGCACGTAATTTCACATCGAATGCGAACCCTTTTATAACATTTCTCACCTTCTGAAAACTTATTTTTAATAGCCAAGTTTTCAATTTGCTTTTTGTATGCGCAGAACATTTTTGCCTATTTGGTAATGTGTGTAGAAGTTTGGTTCTTGCAATATTGACCCTGAAGACAAAACAAATGCGTCTGTCCAATGTGTCTGTTGTTGTTTGTCATATCCCAGTGCGACAATCCGCAGTCTTGATTGCCGCTTAAATCCTAAACTAAAAGTCATGATCCAGAGCCTATTGTTTCTCTATATATTAAAGCAGTCCGTTGCATATCCCATTGACAATTTCTGACCATGCTAGCTTGATATACTATAGAAAATACTTACTATATGTATTTTGCTGTTTATTTTGGTAACAACTTTCATACCACGAAAACGGTTGTTTTGAATGATGATGATAATGATGATGATTCTGATGATGATATTGATAATGATGGTAATGATGATGGTGATGATGATAATGATTCTGATGGTGATAATGATGGTGATGATTGTGATGGTGATAATGATGATGATAATGATGGTGATAATAATGGTGATGATGATGATGATAATGATGGTGATAATGATGGTGATGATGATGATGATTCTGATGATGATGATGGTGATGGTGATAATGATGGTGATGATGGTGGTGATGATGATAATGATGGTAATGATGATGGTGATAATGATAGTGATGGTGGTGATGATGATGATGATAATGATGGTGAAAATGATGGTGATAATGATGGTGATGATGATAATGATGGTGATGATGATGGTGATGATGATGGTGATGGTGATAATGATGGTGATGATGGTGGTGATGATGATAATGATGGTAATGATGATTGTGATAATGATAGTGATGGTGGAGATGATGATAATGATAATGATGGTGATAATGATGGTGATAATGATGGTGATGGTGATAATGATGGTGATGATGATAATGATGGTGATAATGATGGTGATGATGATAATGATGGTGATGATGATGGTGATGATGATAATGATGGTGATGATGATGGTGATGATGATGATGATGGTGATGATGATGATGATGGTGATAATGATGGTGATAATGATGATGATGGTGATGATGATGATGATGGCTATGATGATGGTGATAATGATGATGATGGTGATAATGATGATGATGGTGATGATGATGATGGTGATGATGACGATGGTGATGATGATGATGATGGTGATGATGATTATTGTTACTCTTCGCTCCTTATAAATACCACATTCCTGCGGTTCAAAGTAGATTGTTAATGTTGTTATGTAAAGTTTAAAGGACGTAAACGACAGCACAATACATCACTTGTAAGTAATATATAGAGTATGTACATATACCGTATTATCTAACCGATGCACCTTCACTGATGAGTCATCTTACTAAATGAATACTAGATGAAACGTTGCTGCTAATTTAATTAGTCTGTATCCATCTCTACTTCGAAGAACAATGAAAAACAATGATCTCTAATGAACTACTAATAATTATCATTACAAAATCCTAGATCTACTACTGATATTATCTTAAACTGCAACTTAATTTAGAATTAATTAAGATATAATCGATGAATATATCGGACTACTGTTTGCCATAGTCTTAGCCGTTAACTCAACTATCATCTAAGTATAATTGGTAAATCTTCGCTCGATTTTTTCACTTAGAGTATATCATTATTCGTATTTTGTTGTTGTTATTATAATTTAAAGTTTTTGTTAGGGTGCATTTAATTTGGAGCCAAGCTCTGTTGCGCTGACCCCTTCCATGATAGCTTAGGAACTTAGATAATTGTCATGGATAAAGTCATGTAAATAAATAAACAAATAAAGGCGTACAGAAAAACATTATTGTAGTACTTCCTGGCATGGAAGGTGACAGTTGACTTACGCCGTACTCTACTAACAGCGATATCCTCCCCCCCCCCGATATGGACATGGCACTCTAATTATTCATCTAAGAACCTTCTAGTCACAGGAGTGGAACGAACGACACCTTACTAAATACAATGTACTTCATTTACGGCGATACAAACACGGACGTAAATGCCATCGATTAGCTGAATAATCTTCATCGATACCTTTTTAAATAAATTCTTAAAGAGAAATACTAAATCTAAGGCTAAATCACTACAAAAGGAAGTGTTTGATTTTCTCTTCTAATCTGTGTTTCTCGATCCTTGCAATTTGGAACTGTTGGACTTGGATTAATAGCAAGGGCAATCAAATCTATTTTTCAAGGTGTATTGGTTTTTGTCTGGATTTGATAAACATGATGCATTGTGGTCTAGAATGAGGACAAACAAAAACCATATATGGTGAACAATATGTTAGCACCCAAGAACAGTAGGTTACAATGCATCGTACTCGATAGCCATTTGTATAAAACAAAAACAAACAAAAAAGGCATTCTATTGCCAGGAAGCCTGTGACTGATAGACAGACAAATAGGAAGATAGAAAAGAAAGAAGAAAGGGAAAAGGAAAGAAAAGGAAAGGAAATAAAAATAAACAAGAAAAAGGAAAAAGGAAAAAACAACAAAAGAAGTGAAAAGAAGTGAAAAGAAGTGAAAAGAAGTGAAAAGAAGTGAAAAGAAGTGAAAAGAAAAGAAAAGAAAAGAAAAGAAAAGAAAAGAAAAGAAAAGAAAAGAAAAGAAAAGAAAAGTGAAGTAAAGATAAGAAAAGATGGATATCGAAGAAATAAAAAAACGTTTTCATTTGCACGCAGTCAAAACAAAGTCTCGCCTTAACTCAACAGACAAACACTTTCAATGTGGGATTTCACCTTAGTTGAAGCAATTCAAATATTTCGCTAGTTTGATTGGTTGAACCATAGTTATTCTTTTAACAATGGTTGAACCAACTACTTACTGTATGCAAATGGATAACTTCGCCAGAAGACTGAACTAAGTAAAGGCAAAAACCGCAGCAAGTTTTGAGGCAAATCGTTGATTGAAACATTTTATTTTCGTAACTGTATCGTAACTCTCATACGTTCTCTTATAAACCATACACAGGAACCTTGTTTGGGCTGCCTGTGAACTGCTGTTAGTAAATGCTGGCGTTTTCCCCCAAAAAGCCTATATAATGTATTAATAAAAACTGTATAGACAAACTATCCATTAGCTTCTCCTGATATTTTAGTATGTAGCGGATAGTCCAATATACTATTTTCAAACGACTACCATAACGCCAAATCCAGTCAATTAGGCATAATATGAACGCCCAAAGTGTATAAGTAATTAAAGTATCAAAAGATACTGAGGTTCTGATGAAGATTGACATGTCGAGAACCCATTCTTGACTATTTTTAAAATCCTTACTATTTTCTCTTGAAATTGGAGCGTTTTATAAAATCCCAAAACGCGAAAAGATGTACGCGAAATTTGATCTTTTTTTTGAAATTCGGATGCAAGATAAACAAATTTACAGATTGTGCCAAACAATTTGGAGCATGTTTTTTAATATCCAACTCACCCGAGAGATCCCTGTACTCTCGACATAGAACGTGGGACGATAGCACATGAAAGACAGAATGTCGAGTAGCTTTTTACAGAAAGTGAGCGAGGATCTAGCGACTATTACCGACGACAATACATTATGCCAAAAATCACCTGCCACGGCCAGCCTTTTTCCCAAACATTACGGTAAGATTCTTAGATCATAGAGAGTACTTGAAAAGCTATTATGTGGCAGTTTATTCGCGCTTAGTGCACGGGAGAAATGTTTCAATTTAATAGACGAGCGTTAGTTTGAGGTGCATTTAACAACCTAAAGGAGTTTACTTGAGTGCACAGAAAGAAACAACCTGTGAGATTAGCCAATCAGCGACCAGTCTGAAGGAAATTACAAGAATAAATCTAGTTATCAATCAATCTAGTGGTTGCCATGGAGACAATAATTCTTGAATTTAGCAAGTACGATTCTTCTTTTGTCATATTCAACCAACGTGGCGAATACTGAAAAAAAAACTTTTATTATTTTACCTTTTATCCTATTTTAGTTTTAGCTTGGGGAAAAAAGTAATTTCGTACAAGAAGAGATAACTAGCTAAAAACTAGTGTGAGCTGCGTCGGTGTTTCTAATGGAACAGTAATGATGAAAAGGGAAATTATACACCGTGAAAAAGATGAAAAATCTTACTGATAACTTAACAACTTTATCAAGTATGTTCGTTGTTATTTTTTTTTATCTTTTAATTTCACGGTGTAAAGTTTACCCTTTTATTATTACTGTTTAATTACGTACAGATAAACTGATAAGAAATGTTAGCCCATCAGAAACGAGAACATTTTCAAAACTGAGGTCTCACTTTTTCTCTTGCAATGATGGATTTCCTGGCCACCAAAAAAATAAAAAATAACGCTGCTAATGCGCTTTTGATAACCGTGTCACAATACTTCATGAGTTTTATATTGCTATTGTTCGCATTAAATGGTTTTGCTCCGAGCTATATTAAAGAACTACTTGAAAAGCACACTCCTACCCGACAACTAAGATCAGCAAACAAATGTCTATTGAAAATACCACCTAAAAATTGCGACAAGGAGTTCCCAGCTTTTGCACCTAGAACACATTACCTTTGCATATCAGGACTAGTATCACCTTTTCTGAATTTAAACCAAGATTGAAAACATTCTTATTCAAACGAGCTTACAGTGACATTTAGAACGTTTTTCTTTTTTATAATTTATTTGAATATGTACAATATTAGTATTAATTTTCTTTAAAAAAGTCATTAATAATTCATGAAGGAAACACAATAGAAATCATGACCGTGAAGGAGGTTTTATATCTGATAAAGATTCGTCTTCATTTGCATAAACTTTATAAACTTGGTTCATTTCGCAAAGAATTAGGTTCACTATGAGAACATACATCATGAGTTTTTTAAGCCGTTCAATAAAATCGCAGACCGTGTTTTATCTGGTATAAAAGCACTCGGCTACGCCTCGTGTTTTACATACGATAAAACACTCCTGCTCGTTTATAAACAGTACATATTTTTCATTATCTGATAACCATTATTATTAATTTTGCCGTACATACTAATCGTCTTGTTATTATCCATAGATATTTATTATAATTGTTATTGTAAATAGCCTTAGAAATTTAGATTTCGTCCTAATAAATTATTATTATTATTATTGTTATTATTTCAATGGCAGGCATGTTTTAAAATTTTGTTGATCGATTTTCAAAGGCTTAAGTCATGACACCTTGGTTTAATTGCAGTGACGTTATTTCTACTTCACTATTTCAGTTCAGCCGGGTAGATTGGCAGAAACGTGCCGTATTGTGATTAAGATAGACGATTTTGACACTTTACCTCACGGAAGTCGAAATCTCGCTTGCGCACACTGATAGGAAGCGCTGAAAAAATCCATTTTGTTGATTTAATGTACCATAATAGATCATTTTTTAAGCTTGCGCACCGATCCACTGATTCCTAGTTTCGTCGAAAAGTAAGAACAAGAAGAGGATGAAGATGATGATGATGGAGCTCAGACGTTTTCCCGAGAAAAAAAAGCTAATTGATGACAGACAAATATGTACGTCTCTAATTAATACCAATTAAGCATAAAAACATTTTGATGATGATGATGATGATGATGATGATGATGATGATGATGATGATGATGATGATGATGATGGTGGTGGTGATGACGATGATGATGATAAAAGTTGATTTGTAGATAGTTGAAAACACCATGACTGGTTGTCCAGTAGTTTATATGATGGCTATCATTTTAAGAAACAAAAAACTACGACCCAAAACGTCAGCATTCAATGTGATATTGAATTTCACACTTTTGAACTACTTGCAAATAGTGGCGCCGAAATGGAGGGACACCTGAAGCCGAAAAACTCTCGAAGAACAGGAGATAACGCACAAGCATTTCTAAGTCGCATAAGATGGAAGATAGCTAGTTCTTAGTAATGAACTTACGAGTGTATAAACCTGGAACAAATGTTGGAATTTCTCCAAAAACAAAATGTCTTCTCTACTTATAGAACTAGTTTGGCCAATATCTTATACTCTTATTTATAATCATATAAATTCAGCTTTATCTTGCGGGCACATGCTCATGGTCTTGTATAAAGACATAAACGGAATTTTTAAGCTAGGTCTGATGGGCGTAAGGAACCCAACACGAGCTATGTAAGCCTCTGCCCTGGTGTAACCAATAATAGTTTATCAAGTTGTAGAAAAGTCATTAAGTCTTTGCCTAAGGGAAACTGGAATAATCAAAAACTCGTAACTTGCTGTAGGTGTTTTCCGCTTGTTTGATGGTAATCAATGACTTAAAACAGCGGCCGCTAACAACGAATAAATAACCCACATTGGTAAAGTATCTAGACACTTATAAGTTTAAATATTTGCAGCATATTAAGGAGACTGATAGCAAAAAAGAAAAACGAAAAAAACGATTATCCACAGTTTTTTTTAGACAAATGAAACGCAATTCACTTGCGAATAATTCATTTGACTATTTCCCAAGAGACACCAACTTAATTTAATGGTGTTCTCTTAATGAGAAAATGTTTATGAGGGTTTCGCTTACCATAACTACTGAGGTGTTAACGAAAAAATAAAAGGTTTATGTTTTGTTGACTCGGAAAAGTAAAGAAAATTAAGCTCTTGTGTGTGAGTTTTAGTATTTACTTTTTAACTAATTTTATAGTTTTAGAGACCGGTCATTAATATCGCCTTAATTTCTCACTAAACTTCACGACGAAGTTTTAAATTTAATTTTATTTTCTTACATTGAGTTACTGCATGAGGTCTTATTCACCCTCAGTATATTTAGCTTCACAATGGCTTTTAACTGGCATTTGTTTTAAATTTTGTCAATGTTTCATTCTCCCTAACTTCCTCAACCGAGACTACCAAGTTGTGCCTAAGGTTTTGCCAGTATCCGAGTTCTATGGAGGACAAAACGTCCCACTCGTTGTTAAGAGTTTTTCAGTGGACAACAGTTGGTTTAGGCTGAGACTCGTTGACTTTATTTCTTTTTTTAAAGGACTTAGAGATAAATTGGTTTGTCTTCACTTTATACTTCTTCCTCAAGACACCTATCAGCTTGACAATAGCTGTTCGAAGCTCTCTACTTCGCCAGCAATAAATTGCAGGATTTAGAACACAGTTTAAGAAAACCAAGACATCAGTCCAAGGGAACACAAAATAATGAAATAAATACTCGTGGTTAATGAGAGTACTAGTGATAAGAGCGATCATGAGAGGAAAGTAGCAGAGAAAAACTGCACCTACAATGAAGGCTGTGGACTTAGCTATCTTTGCTTCGCGCGCTGTGTAGTGGTGTCTTCGTCTTTTGTTATGTTTGTTAGGCTTTCTGTCGGATGTAGTTTCGATTGATTCGCTTGCGGCACAACTTGTCATGGAGATTTGAAAATGATGTCGGCGAGCCAGGAAGAAGATTTTGGCATGAGCAATTGTGATGATGATGATGAAAATCATGAGCAAAGATGTTGTGATGTAGTAGTAACTTTCATTGTTCAAACCGAAGAAACGCGAAAGAACAAAGACGATCCATAAACCAGACAACAACAGCGTGGTTAGCAGTAACCTTGGCACACTCACATGTATTTTATACTTGAACGGATGAAACAGAGCGAAACATCGCTCACATGATATCAATGTCACAACCAAAAACGAAACACCAATAGAAATATTCCACAATGAACGATAGCATAAAGTAACCCAACAAATATACGAATGTTGGGATTCCAGAACGCGTCGAACGATGTACAACGGCTGTGTAACGAACGCTACTAAAAAATCATTGACCGACAGCAAAAGAAGTAGAATATTGGAGTAGTTTTGAAGGTCGCGATTTCTTAGGATCGCACCGCAGACTAACGAGTTTGCCACTGCCCCAGTTATGGACAATATTCCTGTCAAAAAACAGGTGAAGACTGTTATCAATCCGATGGCAAAGCTTGGTTCTTGAATAAAATACATAGTATACATACACTGAATTATCTTTGTTGAGTTAGACATCATGGAAAGGTTTGAAAAAACTCTAGAAAGCATTCAGCATTCAGCCCAAACGTGACGGCTTGATTCAATCAATTACCCTTTTTTCTTCTTCTGTGCTGTTAGGAATATTAGATTTTATTATTAACGTGTAACGATAAAATATCAACTTTTTTCCCCGATTTTTCTTGAGATTGGTTTGAAGCAACTTTAGAAAGCATTCAGTTCGTGACAGCTTGTTCCAGTCAATTCATTAGCAACCGCAAGATTCCCTTGAGTCTTTCTGAGCTATTAAGAAAAGTAGACTTTTCTTTAGCCTGTTAATAGAGAATTATCAACTTGAGTCCTTTTTTAGGGATATCTTGAGATTACGGTTCAAGCGTATGACAACTGTTCTTATCGCTTTAGATCAAGAGGTGTTTCAAACCTTCCAATTTATTGCACTTGTCTTGCACGAAAATGACTTTCAATTGTGGTTTAATGGGTTCCAGACGTTTTACCAAAATTATTCCAAAAACAAACTTGGAAAGATTTAGTCTAAAATTCTTGGCGCTAACTTTTTAGGTATCTTGTCGTCGTAACTGTATTGACCTTGAAGCATTTTTGACATATGTCAAATAGGAATTTCCACAAGGATTATGCGATTCGGCCACAGCTTAAGCACAAGCAGTTCACAAATTTCCGTTGAAAGTAAATTTCACTTAACCTCCTGCCGCTATTCAGAGACTTCGATAAACCAATGATAAATTAGCTTCCAGCATTAAAGCAAGACCCGGCTGAGGAAAACTTTCACTTGCAAGTCTTTCAAAGGGTTTTTGAATGGAATTGTAGGTATTAAAAACATCCGTCCATAGCTGAAAGACTTGGATGACCACCGCAACGATTGTCAAAGGACTTTTATTGACTTTAGGCAAGACAAACTGAAGGAGCGTAGAAAATATCTCCTCTTTCAGCTGTTATGAATTTATTACCATTGGGGGAAAACGTAATTAGTGTAGAAGCATAAAAGGCTAAGAATCAAATAGAGATTAAAAATTTAAATTAGGCTCCGCAACAAATACTGTTATCTTTCTAAAAATAATGGCAGATCATTATAGATTCAAACTTTCATTGCACAAATAATGAATTTAAGTTTCTTTGAACTACATTGAAGGAAAGATGAATGATATCAAACTGTATCTAAAATCAAATATATCATTTCATCAATACAAATGAAAATATAATGTGACGTAATTTAAATGAAAAAAAATCATTTCAACGTGAAAATTTCAGGAAAAATTTCAAGAAAATAGATTTTAAAATGCATTTCTTTTATCAAAATCTATTCAATAATTGATTGTTATTCAACTTTATTTTTGATATTCAACTTTTATTATTTTATCATTACTCAACTTCATCATTTTATCATAACTCTGCTTTTAGTATTTTAGTTCATTGAAACTTTTCCTAGGGCTATTTTGTTGGTATTGATCAAAATATTTCTAGGAAATATATAAACAGTTGTACACAACAATAATTAAAAAACTCTCGAGAGGAATTTCCATTTGTTCATATTAAGGTAATTCCCTTGTTTGGTACTGCGCATTTTTCTACGCATGCAACTAAAAGCATGGAACTAACAAAATCACTTTGATGTTAATGTCAAACTGAGCCACTTAAACCATGGGTTTTGTCCCTATGATTGGTAGGATTGACCGATAGATTTCTGCTAGGTAATTCAAATAATAATCAACCCAAAATACGGTTACCTAATAACCCATTAATATTCATTACATATATTTGATATATTCGATTTATTTATTCAACTATTCATTCATTTGAATCGATCACTCTTTTATTAAATCATTTCACAAAATCATTAATCAATCAATCAATCAATTCATTCATTTGTGCCATTTATCCATCCATCCATCCATCCATCCATCCATCCATCATCCATCCATCCATCCATCCATCCATCCATCCATCCATCCATCCATCCATCCATCCATCCATCCATCCATCCATCCATCCATCCATCCATCCATCCATCCATCCATCCATCCACTCTCCTATTTAATCTAGTCTATTGCACACATCTATCCATTCATCCCATCGATACATCCATTTTTTTTATTCGATGACAATCGGACATACCATGGACCTATAGAAAATAGGCAAAACAGGAGACAGGGACCTTCTAGGCCAGACTCCCTATCAGTCTATTATCAGTCAAGGATCAACCGACAAAGAAGACGGCTGTCAAAGTGTGCAGCAAAAAGGGGATAATACAAACAACTTGCTTCATTATCCTATATTTAGTACGACTATTGTTTCTTAGTCATTCATATATCAATCCATTTCCTCCAAAAATGGACGAAAAAAACAAAACAAAAGATAAAAGCGAAAGAAACTTCCACGATGCATGAGATACGTGAATATAGCTGTAGGCATACACTGAATGGATCTCATGAACGATTAGGTCTCCAAATATTGATAGTTTCTAAAGTAATCGGCAGAACAAATGAACGGAAATCATTAAAAATTTCCAAGGTTAGATTCAATAGATGTTTTTTCATAGTGATTTTAATTAGCGTCTAAAACTATTGATTTTAGCGGAAAAGAAGGCAGAAAGCCTGAAAAAAAGAAACGGTTCTGGAGCATAGAAGAGAGTTAGCAAGCACTTACGTGAGAAACTAAGCTCACGTAGACATCACATGTGTGGAAATTGAATGGGCAGAACTGTGGTGGAATAACACACTTATTATTTATGGGGGCTTGAAGAACCCAACAAAAATGACCGCTCGCCAACATGATTGGCTTCATAGCTCAGTTGGCAGAGCATCGCACCGGCATCGCGGAGGTCATGGGTTCGATTCCCGTTGAAGCTTGAAATCACTTTTTCAAGTCTTTCTTTACAGCGTTCGCTTAGATCACTCATTCACTGTGATGATCAACACATCTATCAGACATCACATAGTTAAAAGGGACCATGGTAAGTTGTACTTGCCTACCTAGACCATGATTTAACTAAGGCCCTGGCTAAACGAGGAAACCTGTTTCCCTAAATGTTTCCTAAGATGGCAAAACTCTCAGGAAACATCGGGAAACAATGTTTCCATGCGTCTTGGAAACATGAAATGTTTCTACCGCGCAGCAAAAACATTTTTTGCGTCTGGGAAGAAACATTTGTTGCACGCAGCAATGTTTCGCATCTGGCTAAACTGCGAAATATGAGCGCGGTATCCTCGTTTAGCCAGGACCTAAGCAAGGTAAAAAGGAAACTTCTAGGATAAATAAACGAAATCAGTGATCAAATTATAAGCAAATGTTCGGGATGTTGTTTCATTAACCCAGTTGGAAGAGACACAAACCAATATAAGAATAGATTCTCACAGTACGTTCGGCTCGGAAGAACTAATGTATTGATTATTGTCATAATAATTATTTGAATAGTCACGTTGACTAGGTTTTCTGTCATGTTATGTTTGCAGAGCTAATCATAAACGATTTTTTCGAATATCAAGTTCACCGAGAACTGTCGGTAATTTTGGCTCAGTATGTGTGCGAAACGATAAGAAGGAAAAATGAAAACGAGATTTTGGAAAAGGGAAGTTAAAGGAGAAAAAAGAAAGCACAGCAAGCAAAGAAAAGAAAATGAAAATGAAGAAGAGAAGAGAAGAGAAGAGAAGAGAAGAGAAGAGAAGAGAAGAGAAGAGAAGAGAAGAGAAGAGAAGAGAATGAACAGAAGAGAAGAGAAGAGAACAGAAGAGAAATAGACTGATAGCCGCAGGAGGAAGAAGAAGAAAAAAGAAAAAGAAATAAATAAATAAAAATTATAAACTAAAGTAATCAAGTCGAGATATTGCGACCAAGCCGTTTCAGCATTTCCTTTATTATATCTGACTGTATTTTGATTTCCTAATTGATTATATTGTTATTTGGTGCATGCCTTCCGTTTCAAAGACGTTCCTTTAATAGTTTTGTCTGAAGATAGCAACTCTGATGGTTGTTCGATATAGATGCTCTAAAGCTAGTCAAAAATAAATGAAACCTCTTACCGGCAATGAGCGTTATATTTTCTCATTTAAGACCAGGGGTGTTTCTCTTGAGTATTATTCCATTGCTGTTGGTAATTTTTGAGAAGATATATACTATTACTATGGACATAAATGAAACGTCTTTTCCCAAGAAGATAAAATAATAAAAAAAACTAAGTTCAAAAGTAGAGGTATGCAAGATTTTTCGTTTTAGTTGCATTCCTACCTTAGTTTTAGTGAGGTAAAAACTATGTTTCCTATCGCTGTCCTTTTTTAATAGTAAAAAAGAAATAATACTAAAGAGAACCACATGTTGTTTGAGGTTAAACACTACCAATATACCTTTGCCTTAGACGTAATGTTTCCACGAGAAGCCACATGAACATGGATACTACCCCCCTCCCCCCACCCAACCCCCAAAAAGAATCTTATTCACACTAAGAGAATAACCCTTGTTTGAAAGTAGAGGTCTAATTTGTTTATGTTTTTGTTGATATATTAGCAGAATATATTTTAAAAACGAAGTTGATGGTGTAGACGGTAGAGTCGCCTTGGGGTTCATTTCTTTCCATACCAGACCACGTGTCTTTCCCTTTGTTTTTCTCATTATACATCGAAAAACGACGCCACCAATTTGAATCACTAAATTGGTTTGAGAATAGAAATGTTTTTTGATCTTTTAAAGTTAATATGGAGATTTGAGAATGGACTGCAGTTTTTGTCATTGACTAGACTTCTTTTGAGTATCATTGCCCTATTCATAGTCATTGTGAATATTATGATGAATATTTTAGGGAATTGTAATATGCAAATATAGTATATATAAAGGGAAGCGTGGTCTCTCTGGTGCCACTTCATTCAAATTAACGGGAAGAATACAGACGTCGACCCACCCGCGAGCAAGCGGAATAAAAAATCATTACACTCCGGGTTACCTGTGAATTGTTCTAGGCCAGAGTGGATGCCTCATACCTCATTAAGGATTAAAGATTCCTACTTTTGAACGTTCTAATTGAGCCCACGATGAGCGCGCGCACAAAAGCCGCTGAAAAATCTACAAGATTTTATTGAAGAACCATACGCGTTTTTAGCTTCAACGGGGCAAAACCCTCAAATTTTGCACGGGACTCTATTTTTTAGTAGGCCATTCGAAAAAACTCTAGGTTATATCGACATTTTAGGAAAACTTTAAATCATGAAACAAACAGAGGAGCTCTAGGTACGAGATGGATGCGTACGCATTTAGTGACCCAGAGAAAAAAAGGCAGACACATAATCGACATCGCTATTGCCCTGGGGAATAGAATCGCCAAATCCAATAGAAAATTCAACAGAATTTGCTCCTAGCGAAACAGTCTAATCTAAAATTGCCTGGTTTTCAGATATGTGTTAATATGTACTAAAAAATATTCTGAGCGTTTGCTGGTTATTCTACTTCTCTTCGTGGATTGAAACGGGTTTAAGAACACTTTTCGGTAAATTTGCGTTGATTTGACCCCGTCCGACGACCATGATCCTTGCGTTTAAACAACAGATTGTCTCGATGTGACGTCATAGTGAAATGAGGCAATAAAGTGACAGCATTTATAAATACGAAAGAGAGATGGGATCTCTCGGCTTGTTATCAAAAGATATCGATCATTATTATCAATAGAATCATAAAAAGTTTCCATATCCTTGATTTTGTTTTAATAGTTAATAAGCATTAATTCTATGACGGTGGATTTCTTGTTAAGAGAGTTGTTGGAAAAATAATTCACTGCAATCAGAATCATATTTACAAAGATTTAAATTGTCAAACATAAACTATAAATAATGTCCGTTTGTCAGTTTTAATTTCAACCACGTTCCAATCACTTTGGTTTGGGGTATCCGAGATGCGTTTTATTTACGAGCCTCTCGTTGATCTTTCATCTGGAAACCTAAATAGCCCCAATAGAGTTGATCACATATTCCGTGACCCTGCTTATCCAATCAGAACCTTGCATATTTTGAGGTAAGTCATCCATGTCATGACGTTGCAGGCAGCCAACAAAAAACTGTGAAAAGCTTCATGAATTGATTCTTCTAGCAAATCCCAACTTCACCAGTTCCAGCGAGCGGGCAATAAAATGAATTCATAATTGGAAGAAACGCGGTTTTGTGAAGACAAGTCAGGTTTATCTAGCTTCTCTGATGGTTGTTCAAAATAGATGCTCCAAAGCTAGTAAGGAATAAATGAACTCTCTTGCCGTAAGTGAGAGCTGTGTTTTTTCATTCACGACCACGCGTTTTTCTCTTGAGTATTGTTCCTTTAATGTTGCTAATTTCCGCAGCCGGTGATCAAATGACGTCATGATTGGAAGAAAAGTACGGAAATTCCTCAACATTTTTTCCAAGTGGGCTTGAGCTTGACAAGTGATCTAAGCCGCCATCCAATGAGATTATAATTACGAAATATCCGCAAAAAGACTTTGGAACTGATTGCCTTGAGCTTGTCACGTGATCTAAGCCAGCCAATCTGGTACCTGCTACCGTAAATATATAAATCCTCCGAATTCTGTAAACCATGTGATTTTGAGCTTACCGCGTAATTCTCATACCAATCAATATAGCCAAAATGTAACATTAAAAAATCCTTTTAAAAATATCCAAAATGCTTAAAAACACCAAGCGACCCAGAATAACAAACGATCGTGTTAGTACCATGATGTTGTTAGTAGTAGATCGCACAGGTGATGTTGATTACCTTACATTCGTTTATGATTCTACTGCATTGTGCTTAGCCATGGTCCTTCGTATAGACTTGACAACGCTATATGGGTCAACATTGACGTTGGGCGTCTGTAATGAAATGATATTGGTCCAATCAAATAAAGAAACTGATCACGTGCCAATCAAAGAGAAGGAAAGGAATGGTAAGGAATGGAAAGGAATGGAATGGAAAGGAAGGAAAGGAAAGGAAAGGAAAGGAAAGGAAAGGAAAGGAAAGGAAAGGAAAGGAAATAAAAAATATCACGAAACTTACACCAAAAAGCTCGATAGAACTTATGTCAGCGCGACTCCTGCGAATTGAGAAAACCCATTCCATTTAGATGATATTAGGACAACTTTATCAGTAGCTACTGATAGGGGATAAGGGAATCGTACTACAAGTTAGAAGTAGAGCTAGGAAATTTAGTGGTACACTTTCAAGACGTTACCGGTGTTTGCTTAATTTTACAGTAGATATTGGAAGAAATTTTCGGGACCGTACGACTTGCTGTCGTTTAATAAAGGAGAATTGCTTTGGTAGTCCGCCTAAGTATCAATTTTTAAATTAGAAGCATTTAAAAATGCTTCTCATGATAAAAGCCAGTTGTCATGATAAAGTTTCAAATCCTGACTTAAAGGTGTAGTTCAAAAACAGACCGGGGGTCCTGTGGAAGCTTTATGAAGAGAAAGACTAGGAACAAAACATGAGATACGGTTACTTCATTCAACAGAGATCCCATGTGTACTTACGATGTGAGTGCTCCTCTGTAAACGACTCTTATTATCATAGGAAGATCTCCATTCTCAGGTGTTGGGATCTGCTCAAAACATAACATGAAGTTTAATATAAAAGATAAAAGGTAAAAACAAAAAAAACTCAAAACATAACATGAAGTTTAATATTATTGCAGAGTCTCTCCTTATGGAATACAAGCGTTTTCATCGAGCTTAAGCACAAGCGAAAAGAAAAAGAAAAGAATTAATCCTTGTTCTTGCGCTTGTGGGTTTTTGTCATTATCTCAGGATATCATTATATCATTAGTAAACCGTGCTTCAAAGCCATTGTTCGCAGCAAGTAAGCCATCTACTAAAAACTCAGACATCAAGTATATTCTATTCACGTTATCTTATGGTAAGCGTACTTCTAAACTTACCATCTTTGGAAAAACCATGCCTGCGCTCATGGCATACAGTCCCATGTCATCAATGTAAGCTGTAATATGAATGAGAGAAAATGAAGTCGAATAAATAAGAAAGTGAAAGAATGGATAATTGGGTAGAGAGATAGGAGGAAGTTAGAAAGTGGGAAGAAAGAGAGGGAGGATAGAAAGGTAGGACAGAAGGGTGGAGGGGGAGGTTGGGAGGGGGAGGATGGAGAGGTAGGACAGAAGGGTTAAGGGGGGAGGTTGGGAGGGGGGAGGAAAGAGAGTTAAGACAGAAAGGTGAAGGAAGAGGGGAGGAAGATAGAAAGGTAGGACAGAAGGATTAAAGGGGGAGGTTGGGATGGGGGAGGAAAGAGAGGTAAGACAGAAGGGTGGAGGAAGGAAAACAGCACTGTGAAATAGGGATATTCTTCCAAAAAGAAAGTGTGTTAACAGCGCTGTGAAAGTGGTGCATTGGCAAATGAATACTGTTTTGAATGCACATTCAACCGCAAAAAAAAAAAAGAGTGACACTTACCTCTCATCGTGTAAAACAAAAGGCGAAATATATCATTACCAGGCCATTTGCTGATGAGCATCACCTCGTGGGAAGCCTGTGGTGTCTGAAAACATTATGACAAAAACATATAAGATCTACTTTAAAACAAACAAAAAACATAAGCGAGAGTGAAAACAGTAACTTTCCAATGTTTTCTCATTTCAGACCACGTGTCATTCCCCTTGTTCGACTCTCATCCATAGTTATTTATCTACTCAAGTGTTTCTGGGTGCAAAGAAATCATACTCAAGGAAATGGCACGAGGCAGGTCTGTCTTTTCCTTAAGTATCCCTTTTTTTCCCCAGTAATGCTAGAGAAGACACACGAATGGGCGAAACTTGACAAAGAATCTAATTCTCGAGAGAATACCGCATGGTAAGGACATCTATGGTAAACTTAGATACGATACAATGAAGAGAGGCACATACCACATACGCCATTAGTGTAGCATCCCCGAGGTCAGCCGTAAGACCCAACAAACTGTGTATCTGTAAATAAAAAGGGGGGGATTAGTTGGCAATACTTCTATCATACTAGACAGACTTGTATTGTGCACTAGGGAAGGGAAAGCACCCTTTACTGACTGGTCTTGGCTTGAGGCAAATTTGCAATGCGCACTAAAGGAGGGAAGTAGCCTTTTCATTGCGTGGACTCTACTATTGATTTTTTAAGATCAAAGCCATCCTTGTTCTTGGATAATTCAAAGATTCCCCATAAATTACATTTTTAATTACAATCCCCGCCCCCTGGGGCTTATGACTCACTCACTATCCCACAATAAAATATGCCTTCCTAATGCTGCGATGCGCGTCAGAAAAAAGCAAGGAATTATGGTGCATAACAATGTTATACGATAAAACTTACCTTTACAAGATGAGTGAAGTAGTTTGCTCCTTGATGGTTTCTCGAGTAGGAGATCGCTGCCTCGTGAAGACGAGCCCACTTTGCTGAAGTATGAAAGTCAATTTAAAATTTATTTCTTATGGGACTCTGAAAAATCCTCTAAAACCGTTAAGCGCAACTTTAAACTTTAACTCACAAGAGTTAAACAAATAAGTTTTTAACCGACACAAATAAAGACCATTTTCACGGAAAAATATAAGTTTTACTGACTGTTGAGAAACATATCAAAATAAATGATTTTTTTTTGCAACAAGATTTAGAAAACCTAACCTTGCGTTGTCAGCCGGCGCTAGAAAATATTTGAATAGTCTTTAAGTCTGCGCGTGCGCAAAAAGACAAAATTTTATCGGGCAAGCGACAAGTCCCTCTGTCAATCACCACCTGTAATGCACGGTTTTTGATTACGAATTACAAAGAATATGTATACGCATGCGCACGAATATAACAATCCTCGCAATCTCGTATCCAGAGCCTGCGTTTCTTCTGGCGTGCGGCGAAGAACCTGGGCTCTGGCATAATCCATGCGCAATTTTCCAGAAGTTTTATTATATTTAAAATTATAGTAAATGAAAATCGTGCTTTCAAACAGATTTCTGTGTTTACTTCCGATCAAAATATAAATTAGAACTATCGGGAACGTATCTTTTTATTTTTGGTACGTCTTTTAACGTATGCCCTCCTATACCGGAAGTCCAAGAAATCCTGGTCTCAAAAAATGGATTATGCCAGAGCCTTCATTCTTCGCCGCAGGCTAGAAGAAATGCAGGTTCTGGGTACGAGATTGCAATCCTCGTGCAAAGACAAGCCCCCTTGTCAATCGCCAGGTTATACAAGGTTTTTGGTTACAAATGATTTTTTAATAAGACGGATCGACACGGGACGGAACAGTTGGCCGCCATTTAGTATGCGCGTGCGTACTAACACTAACTTTCTTTCAACAACGACCCTTTATTTAGTTCATAAGATAATCGTACCGTAATACTGTCCAGAGGCAAGGTTAACATGAAGATGCGGGTGTGGCTGGCTCGCACTTGCTTTACTCAGAACATCCCAGTAAATATGAGGATAAGAATACTCTTTATCTGCGTTGTGTGCCTTGACAAACCTTAATTAGGAAAAAAAAAGAAAACAATTTGTCATAATGGGTTGTAACTTCCATGTGTCTGACTGAAATGAAGTGGGTAAAAATTAAGCAATCGGATTGCTTATTTAAACCTTGTTTAGCGCCGGGATCGGTATTGGAAGCAACATATGAAGACGCATTTTATGAGTATTGTTATATAGCTACGAAATTTTCCGATATAACGAACACTCTCATTGGTTGAAAGATGACCACGTGACAGTATTCAAATTTAAATATACTATCGAGTCTTCGAATATTGCTTCTGATTCCGACGCTAGTGTGAACCAGGCTTTAGAACAGGGTATCAGTATACCGCATTTTCAAATCTGGATTTACCAGGCCCTTCTAAAAGAGGAAGAAGACACTATAGAGCTATGTTTTGTGTATTTTGTGACTGAGAAACGAAAATAAAAGACTTCTCTTTATGTAAACAAGAATCATAAGACCTTTATGTAAAGGGCCCTCAGAAAGTGTGCTATTACGTTAGTGCGCAACCTTGAAACGGGTGCGTTCTTCTTTTTATGGCAATAAATCAGAAATACCGGGATGAAGCCGACCGTTTCTTGTAAAAAAAAAAACTCTCCCTCCCCCCCATTCCTCGCGCCATGAGTAGGTTTCCAGACTCTTCCATGAATTTCAAAAAAAAGAGAATGCAGACCATTTGAATTGTGTTTTACTTCTACTACCAGAATGCTTCGCAAACTTTCTTTCTCGTTCAATACATTGACTCGTGAAAATATTAACACGGTAACCCGTTTGCATGATGGCCTCATTTGCATGACTCCCACTCCCAGACTTCGTTCTGCCGGTTGTGGATTACCCGGAAACTTCACAAATTTTCTTTCGTATTCAAATTTGCATTCCCTCGTAATAGTAAGACAATTGGTGCTAATTAACTGAACAAAAGAAAGTGCGCAAGGAAGTCTGGTAGTGGTAGTAAACTACGCCATAATACAGGTGACCAATTGGCGACAATTATTACTGGGTTGCCTGTGGCAAACCAGTCTTAAAATACGTCTGTTTTTTTCCCCTCCTCGACAAAATGAAAAAGTTGCGCAGTATTACCCATATATGGATTGGACGACGTGCCGATAACTTCATGTGCGAATTCACATGTGGGCGACATGCAGGATAGTGATATGCAAACCCGAATAAAGACAAGCTGATTGATATTTCTAAGGGAATTCGTAGGAAAAGCTGTCTTATTTGAGTGAGCAAATGAATATTTTATGAGTGAAATACTGACATAACTTCTTTCATCGGGTTTATTTACGGCGGGCAAGTTTGGGCACTTTCATATTGTCGGGTCGTGGCAAGCTAGGTTGATAAATAGTGTGACATGCATAACGCAACACTGTTTACGCTTGACTAATATCAATCTCGGTCAAACCAGAAGCTAAACTCGTGGCTTTGACGTGCAGAATAATATAAATAAAGCAATTTGTAGAAAAGCTCGTCTTATATCGGCGAGTAAACAAAAACTTTCTGAGTGAAATAAACTCACTAAGTTCTGAGCCAATTTGGTCTTGTTTCGATTTCATCCCATAAACAGATTTTTTGGATTTTCCCATTAAAGTTAGGTATTACAAAGTATTTTCAAAAAATGAAATATAAAGGGGATATCCGCATTTTAGAGCTATAAGAATTACAGACGTTAATTTTCACGAGATTTTTCTTATCAAAACATTGGAATGACGTCATAACAAGGCAATCAAGTATACGCCCTGACCGCGTCTTGTTTGAAAGAGGGTGCGTAAGGGATTCGGATAGTTTTTGTACAAGAAGCCACCATGCAAACGGCTTAATTATCAAATAAAAAAGTACAAAACAAAACAAAAAAATACATTTTTTGAAATCATTTTTTCAAGTCTTTCTTTACAGTGTTCGCTTAGATCACTGTCATGATCAACACATCTATCATTATTTAACCACAGTTTTACCCATTCAATATTAACAATAAATACCGCTACCTGACATCTATTTCACCCCGGCCTGCTCTCAGTTTGACCTCTAGCTCAGCTGGTAGAGCATCGGTAGTACAATTTTGAAGGTCGTGGGTTCGATTCCCAGCGAGGTCGGAAATTAATTTTAATTTTAATTCCATGGGTCTTTCGCCCGGAATAACCTCGTTCCCAAGCACTATAACTTATCTCTATTTCTATATCTTACGATTTTCTTACCATTTTTGAGCGACGTCCATTAAATCGAGAAACTGAGGAAAAACAATCAATATTTTATGACTGAGACTGTGGGAATGGTACCTTTATTATTATCAACACTATTCTCACATCTTCATTACATTATTATCACCATTAACATCATATCATCATCATTGCTAACGCCAATAGTTCAAAACCATCACAATCATCATCGCCGTTAGCACTGCACCTTCACCACCATCACCATCACCATCACTAGATGCATCCTAGCAAGTTTTTTGAACCTCACCCTGGACATGTTCAGTTGCTGATTAAAAGTAGAAAATAGCCAGTTTTCGAAAACTATTTTCGTGATTATTTGGTATTTGACCAAAGGTTTTGGCAGCAAGAGTTTGGTGGCTCACCACCTAATATTGAGCTAGTAATCGAACTACAATGTTCAAATAGGTAAACTTTTGCCGCAAAAATCGAAAAAAATACTTTTTTTCAATTTTTCTCCAAAAATCGTGGAGATCCCTGGAGTACTCCTTATGCTGGTTCAACCTAGGATCTCCACCTTGTTTTGGTTTCACGTTAAATTTACGAGGCTTGCAAGTCTAGTGTAAGTTCTATAACTACTTGGAACCCTAGGTTTCGAAGTTATGTCAAGTTTTGAAACTTAAAAAAAAGTTGCCTAAAACATGACGCAAAATTATGAAACTTGCTAGACATGGTTTTTGAAGGTTAAGAAGAAGGTTCGCAAAAGAATTTGCATGAATTTCGTAATGTTACGCAAAATACAGCTGATGGTAAACTTTTTGAACATGTTCAAAATTGTTCTTTGGCTCTTTTCGACTATAAAATATATCGAATAAACGACAATAGTCATGGAACGGATAAAAAGAAGCGTCCTCTAACAGCGTAAGAGATTTTCTATGCAAAACGAACGCATTTTGATTTCTTATTTAACATTTAAGGGGAAAAATTGGTAGCATATAAATTTTCCAAAATTTGTTTAGAATGTTCAATAACTTGCGATACAGCTTAAAAATGAACAAATAGTCGGGACAAAGCATGATAAGTGACTAATTTTGGGATAATATTGAAAAAAAATCGAACTTATCCTCACATGGAAATGCATGAAAAAACCAAAGAAAATACCATGCAATCGAATTTTAGCTGGTATAATGCATTGAGTAAACATCCAACGAAGTCTGTCTATACTTTTTGACGTTCCTAATAGATAATCTGGGCATTTTAAATAAATTTACGAAACCCCCGTTTTGAAGGGGGGAGGGGGAGGGTTAGGGTTAGAGATACTTGTTAGAGATAGTTGTTTCGAGATTTTCAATTTTCAGATATTATTTATCAGGATTCAAGACATTTTTACTAGGATCTATCTTCATCCCTTATTCTGATTTTTGATAAAGGATCATCTAGCTTATCGGCCAAGCCTATCTTCTGACATATACATGCTCTTGAAGAAGTACATCCTTTACTTGTAACAGAGAAAAAGTAGACAAAACGCCAGGCCTGTGTTTTTTTAGCAGTAACGGAGAGAAGTTTGATTCCTCTGCAGTAAGGCAAAGATCTGTCGAGTTTGTGAAGAAATTGGAATTGGCAGGAGAAGATCCTAAGACACAAGAAGGTGCATGCACAACTATTGGAACATAATCTGTCAACTGAGATACTCTTTTACCATTGACTGCACAAAGAAAATATATATTTGATTTTTTTCCTAAATTTCCATCTCAAAGTAAGTTCGATTTATTTCAACATCAACCAACATTAGTCATTTCTCATGCATTGTCCTGACTATTTGTTCACTTTTAAGCTGCATAGCAAAGTAGAAGCAAGTGTAGAGAACCATTTAAGGTTAGGAATCATATCTGATCTTGGACATGTAAACACCAAAACTGCTATGTAAAACGCAAAATAAAAAGGAGCAACTGAGTCACACAACAACGAGGAAAAGTCCATCAAAGTAAAACCTAACGAGCAGACTGTGTCACTAGCTGCAGAAGTGGAACAGATACCTTTGTGGAACAGATACCTATAATATTTGTCCTAGACTCACCTATATTTGTCCTAGACTCACCTATATCAGTGCGAAAAACAAGTCAAATGATGACCTACAAAATTCAGCGAGAGAGCAGACGAAGAAAGTAAAGCATTAACTTGTTTAAGACGTGTTGCTCTTAAATTACACCGAAGTATCAAGGAAATAAAAAACATCAACAAGAAGTCAAAGATTTTGGGAATGCTTACTGTCGAAGAAAGAATGAGCAGAGTAGCATATATTATAAAAAAAGCCAGCCAGAATTACCACGAAGTACTATTGATCCGCAGAGCCTTGTTCATATCAGAACTGGTTTCCAAAATTATAGCAATTGAAACAAGGTCATCTATTTCAGAACGACGTTCACAGATGAAATGGCGGTGCAGAAGACAGTGAAGTTATAAGAAATGAAACTGGAGAGGACATGAAATTCAGATAATTACAGCCAAGGAAATCTAGAATCCTTGAAGGTTTTGAAAACCAATTTAGATACTAAGAGTTAAAAGAAATCTGCACCTGGGAAGATGACAGTGCATGGCGACAATAGTACATCGAGAAGGTCCGCACAGAATGGAAAACAGTAAATGAAAAGCTGACAAGTTGGAAACCAACGCAAGCCATGACTAAGTGAGAAACGACAAAACCAAATTTTATCAAAAGGAGTATATCTACTATTAAAAACCAGGACTTTAGCATGGTGGCGTAAAAAAGTTATGAATACGTTAATTGGACTAAAAAAGTACATAAGATTAAAGAAATTAAATGGGAAAATACTATTCTGTGAAGGCAAAGCTCACCATCTATAATTTCCTAAGATATGAGGAAAAAACAAAACAGTAAATTTTTTGAACATCTTCAAAAAGAGTACCATGTTCAAATAAATTACTTAGAAATAGGTAAACTTTTTGAACATGTCAAAAAGTTTACTATGTCTAAGTAAGAATTTTGAACATGTTCAAAAAACTTACCTACAAACTAGGTAAACTTTTTGAACTTAGGCAACAATGCATATGGCCACCACCACCATCATCATCACCATCACCATCACCACCATCATCATCACCATCATCACCGCCATCACTGCACCACCATTATCATCACCATCTTCACCTCCATCATCACAATCATCATTATCATCACCATCTTCACCTCCATTATCACCATCATCATTATCATCATTATTATCACCATTATCCACGCCATTCCAACAACAACTTCACGGATAAAATACATGGACATGGTTATCCAAGCAAAGGTGAACTTGAGCGCTGGTATAACCAGAACTCGAACCCACGACCTCCAACACAACGAAACGAGGACGAACCGGCCGTATGATGGTTGCATGTTTATGTAAGAACTTAGGGATGGTCTGTCTGGGTTAAAATACATATACTTAATCATAAAAAATACTTGAAAGTTAAAAATAATTTTAATTAGATGAAAGTTTACTTTTCCATAGCAAAATCAGTATCGGTACTGTTGGCTTTTTCTTTATTTAGATATTATCTTAACTTAATTAGTCTTTAATATATTATGCGAAAAATACTCAAACAAAATCAAAAAAGTTCATAACTAGCAATAACTTTTTGTTTGTTCAGATGCTATCTTTACTCAAATATTAATAACACAAGTATTCACTATGGTTTTGTAATTACAGATTGGGAAGATCCAATATCTTTCGCCTTTCCTTTGGTCAACACTGGTTATCCAATCCATACATAGATAGCTAGGTATATATACTACTATATGTACTATAATAGATAGGCTTAGTTCATTAATTATCACCATGGGAAAGTAACAAAGTAATTTCATAAATATCTGATAATTCTTCCTTCGAAGTATTTTATTTTATATTTATGTTTACGGCTCTCCGCTCCCCACGAGGCTCTCCAAATACTTTAGTTTCTTCTCGATTCTTCCCATATTTTCTTTTTTCCTTTTTTCTTCTTCTTCTCTTTTCTTCTCTTCCTCCTATTCTCGTTTCTTCTCGGTCCTTATCCTTATCCTTTCCTTTCCTTTCTTTCCCTTTCCTTTCTTTCCCTTTCCATTCCATTCCATCTCTTTTCATTTCCTTTCCTTTTTTTTCCTTTTCCTTCCTCTCTTCTCCTCTCCTCTTACACCTTTCGAGTACTTTCTACATAATTCAGACAGTCTTTAAAATACGCTCACCACAAGGTGCCTTTTTCTTACTAACGAGTGAATAAATATTTTGAATATTCCCTTTCAATATTCGTTTTGGCAAAGTAAAGTTATGTAAGTTGAATAAAAGATAGTTTCCTAGCCATGTTTGTTAATTATTAACCATCTTTTTTTTGTCATAAATTTATTTTTACCGCTAATAAAAACTGTTTCAGCGCTGTGACACAAGAATGAAAATAAATAACTTAATTTATTCCCAAACATTTAAACTTTATTGCAACACAAATATATATCAAATGTATTTTCTAATTCATATTCTAAGAAAATGATCCAGAATTAAAAAATTGGTTACACCTTCTTGCAAGGACGTTGTCGTACGATATTAGAACATTAGTAATTTAGCGAGAAAGGAATACATTAAAAGACAAAAGAAAAAGTTCAGCTTCAGTGATCTTCTTTTGTTTTTTAATATAATACCTATCCCACTAAATCACTAAGGTTCTATTTTGGTATTCACTATTTTCCATACATTGGTACACTAGTCAAACACAAAGCGCTCAAACGAGGCTCCAAGGTTATTTCAAAGGATTATTCAAACTTGAACCTTGCAACCCCGACTGAATGCTTCGTGTTTGACCAGTGAACCGATGTATGGAAAATGGTGAATGGACCTATATCACACGGCGGCCATGTTTATTCTCATGAGGATAAAAACCTTTGTTTCCCCAGCATAAATCAATTCTCAAGCGCTTGAATTTGAGGCTACGCGTGGTGGAATCTATTGTTCAATCCAACATGGCTGCCGCGTGAATAAGGCCTATGACAACGTTCTTGCAAGTAGGTGTAATCATTTCCAATTTGTCTTGAAAAATTTCATAGGTAAAATCAGATGTAATCAATAAAGAAATGAAATCGAGTTTGTTATAAATTATAGAAATAGTAAAATTTAAAACTATTATTAAAAGTTCGAAGGAAATTTTACAGCGTTGCTATGGACATGAAAGGATCGCAAAGAAATATTTTTTGTCATTTTCAATTTTTTTCAAGTTTTTTTGACATATTCATGGTACGTAATTAGCCAGAACCAAAGGAGAGAAAATACATTTGTTCTACGATATTGTAACTTTATGGAATCGGATAATACTATAGAAATTCATGGTGAATTTCCTATTTGGTTTAATAATATTGAAACAGTAGAAAGTAGGGTTTAAAAGTGATTTATTGATTCCTCTTTGATTGAATTTAATTGGATTTAGAAGGTAGTTTTTCCGGAGGGAAAAAACGGAGAATCCGGCGAAAAAGCTTCAAACACAGGAGAGAACCAACAAGCAACTGCACTAGTTAACGCATGACATTGTACACAATAGAATAAGATGAATTTTAAACTCATGACTTAACGATATTGTAATAGTCACTGAAAAAGTGAATGAGATTAGGAAAATAGGATTGAGTCCTTTTTTCCCACTTTTATTCGAAACCTTCAAATTTTATGGAGCCCTGAAAGAACCGCTGATCAAAGTCAGAGTATGGCTAACTCAGTCACGGATCAACCTGAAACAACCTGTGGGCAGATCAAAGTCAAGGTACGGCTAACTCACAGATCGACCTGAAACAACCTCTGCTCTGATCAAAATCATGGCATGGCTAACTCACAGATCAACCCGAAACAACCTCTGGTCTGATCAAAATCAGGGCATGGCTAGCTCACAGATCAACCTGAAACAACCTCTGGTCTGATCAAAATCAGGGCACAGCTAACTCACAGATCAACCTGAAACAACCTGTGGGCAGATCATAGTCAGGGCACGGCTAACTCACAGATCGACCTGAAACAACCTCTGGTCTGATCAAAATCATGGCACAGCTAACTCACAGATCAACCTGAAACAACCTCTGGTCTGATCAAAATCAGGGCATGGCTAATGAACACACACATATCGAATAGGAATCAGCGAAATAGGAAAACCA
The DNA here is from genome assembly GCA_011057435.1 of Actinia equina. NCBI lineage: Eukaryota > Metazoa > Cnidaria > Anthozoa > Actiniaria > Actiniidae > Actinia > Actinia equina. Next base: position 424,044 of record WHPX01001156.1, on the reverse strand, counting down.
GAGAAAAATCAATGAAACCCCTCGAAACAAAGAAGAGACCCAACGGACTCTGGTGACATTTGACAATGAGACCCAACACACTAGAGGTGAAAGACGAGTGGCACACTGCATTAAACTACTTTCGATTCCAAAGTTAACGATTCATAAGTATTCTAAACGTTTTATTCTTGAAACAGGATAATTTTCTTGTACATGTACATGACGGTTTTGTTATAGTTCCTTAGAAACGACTCGACTTAAGCAAACTGATTGAAATCTGTCATTTACAAGTCTTTACAATTCAATCAACCAACAAAACACGATTTCTTGCTGTCAGGTTTGACAGGATTTACGCTAGGCTTAGGCTAGTATTTAGGTAACAAGAGAGAGATAGCGTAGTATGTCCTGCATTTATGACGGTCAGGAGCTTGTTTCCGATCTGTGATAAACACAATAGAACAAGAAAAAAACCCCACAATAACACAACAATTACCTTTACCCAATTCGCACTCCTACTAAAAAGGTTTTAGGAATTTTTCTAACTCAGTGATAAACAAGTTTTCGTTTTCGTTGGAAAAAAAATAATCGGTTTTCTACTGGACGAATCGCATTGCAATCAAAACTTTTTCTTCGCTTCGCGTAAATTCCACCATTTTCATTCTTACATTTAAAAGTCAATTGTTTATACGATTTTATTCAATCAATTGATGTTTACTGTAATCATCTCAGCTTGATTTCGTTAATCTTATCCCCAAAACCATCTTTCCTTTTTTCTTTTATTTATTCTTTTGAAAAAATCTTTCCATATTGATTAAATTCATGGAATTCATTCATATCTGTATTATTCCCCACAAATACCGTCGTATAAGTAATAGTAGCTTAAAGCAAAATATCCCGTACATTGACCTCAAGCCAACTGTTTCTATAATGCATACTCAAAAGAAGAACGATTATCAGCATTAATGACATTTTCGCGTAAAAGAACACCTGGTCATTATTTAGAGAAAACTAACCAACATCTACCTTATTTGACATTATCGACAATCAGATCTGGTTTTACAGACCACAGATTGATGTATGAGTACGCTAGCGGTTTTTGTTCCAATTTTATCAGGTAGACAGTTTGTCTTGTTTTGGGGGAAAGCCGATGTTCTCTACTTTTATTTATTTATTTTTTTGAAAGCACTAGCCGTGGGAGATCCCAGCACTTCAGCACAAAATGTCAACGGGGCTTATGTTTGTAATGGATATATTTGTATACAAGAACGTAAGAGCAAACAGAAGTTATCAATTGAGGAAAATCAAATTAGATTCTTTAAGGATTATGCGGGTCGCTACGTAACGAAAGGCAAAATCATTCCAGAACTATAAAATAACCGGATAATTACAAGATGATATTGCTGGCTTGTAATTTCACGGATTTTCACTTTTAATGAGTTAAATTTAAAAGCATTGGTGCGAGTACAAGAAAATGAAACACTTTTCACAACGCCTACAGTGAGTCGAGTTTACTACGTGACGGTTAATTGAGGCGTGACAATATTTCTATTTCAACAGAAAAAAAAAATCAATAGAAAACGATATTACGGCAAGTCTGTAAAACGCTTGAGCGCTATGCGGGGTCAAATGTTGTTTCCGGCTAGCAAAAACGATGGAACATAATCCGGGGAAAGGAAAACTCGAAGGGAAATTCGGCCCTTTTCTGTCTATGTTTCTCGCGAGGTGAAGGACGTTGGACGAACAGCCTGTGTGTGACACTGCGCGAGATTCGTGCGGTCTGAGAAGGATTTGATTGGATACTTTTAAACGATGACGTGTGTATCGTGTATAAAAGACGTATCATTAGATTCGTCTCTGATATATCACTGAGTACTGTGTTAAGAGAGCACATTACTTCTGAAGAAACCCTCGTGAGTTTAGTCAACAAGATCTTTGAGCAGATTACGACATGGCGGCACTTAATAATACTAGTATTGCGGAAAACGGCACAGGTATGGTTCCAATAGGCCAGCCCGACATGCCTCCCCCATTCGATATTGGCACAGCAATGCTGGCAAATGGAATCTTTTTAGCGATTATCTCTCCTACCACCATCATCCTGAACAGTCTGTTACTTTTCGCCATCTTCAAGGATCCTTTCAAAACATTCCAATCGCCTTCGACGTATTTCCTGATCGGGCTGACAGTCACAGATCTTGTGTCTGGACTTGTTGTGGAGCCGGTCGTGATGACTTGCTATTTCATGACATATTCCCAACACCCTAGCACGGGAGATTGCATGATTGTTCTCACTGACCACATTGGACTCTTGTCAGCTGCTTCTATCAATTCATCGTTCCTTATAGTCTTATCGTTCACAGTTGTGCAGTATCTCGCGGTGTCATGGCCATTGAAGTACAAGAACATTGTGAACGTCAGACGAACTATAACATGTATCATTGGCATTTGGATCTACACCATACTGTTCGAGCTCCTGCAAAAAATCGGCGTCCCTAAGACAGTGATCGAGAATACGGATCTGATATTACACACAACGATCTCATTCATCGTCATGGTCGTCTTCTATATTCTCCTTCAACGATCCTTCCACAAGAAAATGAAGCTTGGCTTCGTCCTTAGAGCAGAGAGCACCATTCATAGCACCAGTACAAGTATACAGGCGGATGGTAACCGAAGATCTCCACGCAACACCCCAACAAACAAACAAATCGACATAGAGAAAAAATTCATCAGGGTTAATTTATTGTTGATAGCTCTACTTTTCTTCTGCTCCATCCCTAATGCTATCATATGGTATATACTTCTTGCCGAACCTCAGTACCGCAGCTCCCCAAAGTTCCTTCTAGCTAGAATCATAATAGACAACACACTATGGGTCAAGTTTCTGTTGGATCCACTCATCTATGCCTGGAGATTGCCCAAGTACCGCAGGGCGTTGAAAAAATCTTTTCAAAGTCATTGAAGAAAAATTCAAAACAAAAAAAACAAAAAGAAAAGATTTCAGGGAAGTTTATGAACGTTAACTATAAAATTAAATCGACCCGCGAGAACGAATTTCAAGATTGTGCCCGAGGCTCATTTCGGTCAGTCTTCTCACAGTTATCAAGTATAACTCGTCAATCTACGCTTAGAAAAACAGTAAAATGCTAAGAGGGATTAAGTACGTTTTTTCTCAAAGAATAACACGAAGAAGAAATAAATTGCCGAAAAAAACCCACGCTAGTCGAGTGGAATGCTTAGTTACTTTGTCCCGGCAAGGAAAGACAATAAACGCAATCAAAACAGAAATACTTCGAAAACTTATTTCATCAAAGTACATTAACACAAAGAAAAAGAATCCGTCGAATAAACCCCACATTCGTCGAGTGGAATGCTCAGTTACTTGTCCCGGCAAGTGAAGACAGTAAACGCAATCAAAACAGAAATACAGCTTCGGGAACATGTTAGTTGACAGGTCACGAAAGTGCAGGTATAAGACTGTCGATGAACTACAAAGATAGGAATACAGAAATATAAAACGCAAAGCCAAACAAACTAACACAAGAGGCGGACTTAAAACGTCCAATACAGGGCAAGTGTAACTTAAGGTTATAAGATAGTAAAATATTGATTGAAAAGGCTCTAGTGTGCAATCTGGGTCGACTAAGATATGAACCTTGACGAAAGAAACTCAACAAGAACGCTGTGCTAACTACGTACTGAAGCTAGGATTCAAATGACGACGACAAGGAAAAAATAACAATAGCCCCACCCATGTTAAACATACTTAAAATATACATATCTGTATATAAGAATCTAATGAGAATTCTATCTAAATGTCGCTAGCATGATTAAAATCAAGTGTGAGACAGTTATGTCGGGTAAAAAAATCATGATCAGATAGAATTTAGTAATATTGTCAAAAAACGTCAAACAGGAAACTAAAAAACCTACAGAATCCGACATAACATTTCAAACTGCTTCAGTGAAATTCCCATAACACTTTTAATTCACTGGTTTACTTCTATTGATTAGAAAAAAAAGTATAACTATATCGTAAAAAATGGTTATATCCAAATATCTTAGTCAGTTGTCAAGAAAAACTTCGTAAGAATCACGGAATTAACGCTGGTTTTTAGCGAAGTGACAGGATAGAACTTATTAGTCGAATTCAAATTTTAAATGGGTTTAAAACTGTCAAGCATCCATGGACGAAGGAGCGCAAATCTAGTTCATTAGTATAAGCCAAACTATTTCAAAGCAGAATACCACAGGTAATAATCAAACATAAAATCGCGGTTCCAATTGTACAAATATTTTTCAGAGGTTAATATGAATTTCATTCGTAGTCGAGGCAGAAGATAGTACTTTTGGGTTATAATGAGGGAAGGATAAACAAAATTACTAAGACAATATAATAAAGATGTGCGGTAATAAAGATTTTATTGATTCAAGCCTGAGAGATGTTTGATAACAACCAACTCAGTTTGAGGCCGGCATTGTGGCGCAGTTAGGACCACTCATTACAAATAGAGAGCTTGCGTTCCTTGATTACAGGCCCTAATTCCTCAGTATTAGCTTCATTTCATCCTCAAAATTTATACTAACACCAGACGCACAAATCAAGGTCCTTCAAAGTGAAATTCCACGGCCTTTCACTGGAATATTTGACACAGAATCGAGGCTAAAGCTGAGTAACAAAGAACTCAAAACTGATGTGTTATCTTAGCACGACACCTCAGTTTACCTATAGATAGTTTTTCTAAAGGGTTGATTCAATAATGCCTATTTTGGGTATTTCCACGTCGATATCCTACTCGCTTCATTCAGTCAAATTTGCGCGACTAAAAGTTCGACAAGCTGAAACGTTCACCCAAATTTAAACAAACTTTTTCACAATTTTTTACTCACAAAATTTAAGCTAGGAATTCAACTTTAATTAGTGTCTTGAGTGAAATTCAAAATGCCTATGAAAAACGCCGGTCCAAAACAATTTCAAAAAAAAAAAAAAAAGAGCTGTTAGAAAGGTATGGAATATTAATTTGTTTCTCAAACCAACTCGCACCCACAAAAAGAAAAGGCAGAAAAGAGAATTGGAATGATTTGGATATCATTAACTTTTATGCCGAACAAGAATTCACTATATTTTCCGTTCGAATATTATAATCATCCATCAGATCCATATTACATTCAAGATCGTTATTAAATGTGCATGGATTCCCTGGTTGGGTATTGGCAGGTTGGAACAGCCAAAGGAAACTAATAATGCTTATTAGCAAAATGCACCAGCTCAGTATTTTCAGCTCAGAGTCTAGTTCATTCATCAACTTCTACATCCAATATATATTTCTTCCAAACGAAATAATAATCAATTTTTAATAACGATAAACTTATAATCTTGATGTGTATTCACTGACAAAACTCTTAAGGCCCGATTTCACGTCTCGCAAGAGTGTTGTGACACAAGTTGCAAGAGCTAGTGTTTACACGGTGCAACGATGACTCAACGGTTGCCAAAAGTAGAAGCAAATTCTACTTTTCGCAATGATTGTTGCAAGTTGTCTCGCAACATTTTTCGAATGTTTTTCGCTGTAGGTTACACGCTGCAATGCTACATGCAACATGTGTCGCAACACTGTCGCGAGTCACGTTGCAGAGAAAATTGCTCCGCGTAATCGCACTTTTAGTACTGACTGATCAGTTTTATTTTCTACTTATGAACGAACCTGTAAATATGTAAACGAAAACCTAAAGAGTAGATGCTAATAGTCCTAATAGGAAACATCGATTAAGGTTACTCTCCGGGAAATCAAATAAAATCATAACCATTTAGAGCCAGCTTTGATCACTGAGAGACCTTCAATTTTATCAAACTATGACAAAGCCTCTGGGCCGATCAAAGTTTTGGCAGAGCTAGCTCACAGATTAAATTGGAGTTTAGCTTGTTATGCTTTGACTGGCGTCCAAATGGCAAGAACAAAACGTGTATTATTATCGTTAGTTAGTGTAATACGGTTTTCCTTAAGATATTATCGTATTTTATGGTTGCATTACCCATCACAACACAGTTACATTAAACATTCTTGTCAAAGACAAACTTTCAATGGCATTAGCGGGGTATTACCCACCCAAAATGACATGTACAAAATGTACTATTTTATTCCGCTATTTTTTTGTAATACAAGACTGTTTAAGATTTGCTTTAATGGAAACATATGTATCTTAAACGATTATGTACTCAACATTAGGGAAAAATTTGATCGATTTGAGTCATACGAACTGGAATGTACTATTATCTCCTGAGGGGTTAAAGAGAAACAACAATGGTTAGAAAACCATTTAAGTGCATCGCACGGGCAGGGGATTTCTATCTCGCTTTTAAAGGGAACAACAACAAAACCAAAAACCAAAAATATCCTCGCCCACAAGTGCACGTTCACATTATATAAGTTAACGTTTGGATCAAAAATGGAGAAAAGCAAGTTAAATCAGTGAAGGTCCGGTGGCTTTGAAGTGTGGAAACCATTAAAATGTTTTACCCGCTTAATGGATGTAATAATGTAAATTCCAACGCATTGTGGAAAGCCATGTAAGTGCGTTACCCTCTCCATGCCTTTTCTAATAAAGCATGAAGGTAATTACTTTGGATTAAAAACTATTAAACTGCTCTGTACAAGGACACATTTTATAAACTGACTAAATACCCATTTATCCCTTTTATGTGGGTTTGGATAAAGCCATTCAACCGCCGTTTTCAGCGTACTGGTTAACCAAACATTCTAATTCACCGTCGGGTTTTATTGACCACAATTGTCTCAGTTGGCCTTTAAGTGAATGGCACACACGCAAATTGTATTTGCCGCATTATTAAAGGAATGTCCATCAATAAAATCCTTTGTATTAAGAATCTCGAGTAAAAGACAAGTCAAACGGTCACCATTATTCCATTTTGGCTTACCAGGTTGACAGCTTGATGGGAGAAGAAAACAGTTCTTAGGGGGTCATTTATACTCCAAACTTAATCGACAAATACACAATGACTGATAAAGAGGTTAAACTTACAAAATCAATCTGATTTCTGTAACAGTTTTTGGGAAATAAAAAAGAGCGGACCGCAAGGAAGACAATACAAAACCTGTAGGGAATTCATATCAAGAGCGAAGTTTGAATGGATGTGGACCAAGTTAAGCTTGTTTACGGTAAAAAAAAGCTCGACATTGAGGAAGGAAGATAGTCCGTTTTATAATTATTCTTAACTTTAAATAATGCTGGAGCCAGGAAGAAAACATTCTAGCTTAGCTATGGTTATTTTTTTAAGGAGTAAACAGATAATATACACAGACTTGATAAAAGACCTTTGATGAATTACTAACAGCATAAAGGCGTGATATGATAACACGCGATATGGAAAGTAGCTTATTAGCTTAGGGTCGTGAGTCTCTATAGGCATTTGATGTCTGGTTGAATATCATGTGTATTCGGAATATGATAACACGAGATATAAGAGAGGGCCACTATATGAAAGGGTCATGGTGTTATGGTAAATGGTACGAAGACTTTCCCATCGGTTTTTAGTCCAATGCAATTAGAACTATACACTTTCAACCTCTTTCCAATTTTTTATTTTTTATTTATATCTTCTGATTAATTAATTCACTCATGCATTTATTCCTTTTTTCTTCGTTCTCAATCATTAATTGATTCATGCAGTCGTTCATGCATTAATTGATTTGTTCTCGTCCATCCGTCCATCTATCCAATAATTCCAATTTGAAGCAGACCTCAATAAGCAGTCTTTCCTTATTTTGTTTATTTTGTTGTTTGTTTGTTTTTCTTTAAATCAATTATTGAGTCAGCTTTCTTTATCGTTTCATTCATTTTCTTTCTTTCAATTTCACTTTCATTTATTCACTACTGACTTTGTCCCCCTTTTTTTTATTACGATTAACAAATATAAAAAGTGCGTAGTTACTAATGTATAACGGTTTAATTCCTCGGACAGCCTAGTCATTAGTATTATATATAGAATTCTATTTTAGCAAAATAATGTTAATAGTCGCGTTTCAATTGTAATAAGTTAATGGTCACTTAAAGCTACAAAAGAATTCGAAGGAAAAACATCTTATTCTTTGGAACAGTTTTTACTTTGACATTCAAATGGGCTCCACTCTGAACCAATTAAAAGACGGAAGCGGAAGCCAATTTAGTGCCACGATATTTCGCCTTTTTGCCTTTTTACGTTATTGATAAAAAGTTGTTTTCCTACTTAAGACATTAAGTTAAAAATATATGGTATTTACCAAAGCATTAGTTTGATACGTTTTTATACAGGCATATCTCTTATCTATAAATGTCGCCTGGCGTCTCTTTCTTGACGATGGTTATCGAACATCGAGCCCACAGCAACTTGTAAGACTGAAATAATTCTATTGAGACTCCTTGAAATATGAAAAACGCAGAACAAGAGAATATGAATTACTTTAACAATCGAGTTATTAACAGAATTAACAATTGAAATCAGAATTTGGGTTCACATCGTTGTAGATTCATATGCTAGAACTAATCAGGAAACCAAAAAAAAAATACATCCTAAGCAGACTCTGAATCAATCCCTTTGGTTTCCTGGTCTGGGTGGGCTTCCTGTGGTAATTGCGGATTCTTTACTATCAGATGGGCTTCAGCATATGAACATATGGAAATTCCCTTCCATGCTAAACAAAATTCGTATCGAAAAGCCAATACGCTATACTGAAGCGCACGCCAAAAAATCGACACGAAAGGGATTGAAAAGGTCATGAAAATTGCATGAAAAATTCCTCATGAATTTATTACTAATAACCTTTTTAGAAGCTATTCATAATTATTCAGTCTTTACGCGAATGATAACTTTGGCATGCGAAGCCCTTCCGCTGCTTTTTTCCATAAAAAAATATTCCATCTTTACCTACATATATGGCTATCATTGCGTTTTCGCTGGCAGTCAGAAATAATCGCACGGCTTTTACTAATCGCTAATAGTTCCTAAACAAACTTCATTATTTTAAATCCTTCAGGGATTTCCTTTGGATGTCTCGCATTTGATGTGAGTTGAAAATGTTTGATGTGTTGTTCTGTCCTACCCGCCTTGTCAGGGCTTTTTCCGGGTTCTCCAGATTTTCTCTCTCCATAAAAACCAACCTGTAAGTGATGGGTGTTAGGTGAATGTGTAAATAGTGCATACAATGTGGTAGTGCGTGTGGAGCAAACATCACAGCAATGCCCATTAAGAAGAGTGATTACTGTAGAGTGATTATTAAATATGACTCAGGCTTGATGCTGTACCATGTTCTGAAGAAAAGAAACCTTTATCTATCAACCTGCCTGATATCCGTATAAAACGTGTCGGACACTTCCTTCGTTAATATCATGTCAAATATCGTCAATCATTGTCAAGCTATTAGGGTTACTAACTATACGTATGCCCAATCCGTCGGGTTTCGATCACTTCCACGCATTATTAGCCGGATCTACAGTGACAACGATAAGATAGGTGTCGCTTTGAACCCTGTTTTGTGTAGTACGAGAAGAACAGATATCGCTAATTGACAGGGATATCGTATTTAGCTATGGTAAAAAGAAACAGGTCTCTGGCTAATTTATCAGAAGACTCCTTGGCGCTCTTTAACGTTACCAGTAAAAGATAACGAAGAACCCTAATCTAGAAATCCGAAAAATTAACCCTATACAAGAAAATAATTCTTTGAATTTATTAAAAAAGAGGTTTATCGTGTCTCATTTAATTTAATTTTGCGATTGATTAGAGAATTTGGACATAAATTATGATCACACATGCTTTGACTTTTATCTGTGAAAGTATTATATTATTTGACTTGATTCTCAGCAATAAATCACGATATTCATTTAAAGAATAGTTATTTAAACTGAAGCGAGATCCCGTTTCGAATCCTCTGTGCCCACAATTTGGTGTAAAAAAACCGGACACCTTAGTATCTACTAACACTCAATATTTAACCAACAACCTTTATTAACTGGACGGTATCGGGACTAGCGCTGCGGGAGGTTCACGCTGATTTGTCTACACACTTTACCATCCTAACCACATACGCAAATGACCTATCACTATGTATGGCTATTCCAACAACAAATCCCACCCCAACCCCCCTAAAAACAATTGTATAGGTCTATAACATACTGCAAATCTTATTTCTCGAAAAATTTATCCTCCTCTTAAGTGGGCAGTATTCCTGTTACATTCTCTCCATTTTATTTTATCTTTTTCAGTTTTTCACTAAAACTGCGCCTTTGTGATAAGAAAAAGTAAAAATCCCTGAATCCCTGAGACAAAGCAATCTAATGCAACATAAACTAATGATCCGACGAGTGCTTTATAAAAGACATTCAGTCTACTCCGTCGCCTGATGGAGACTACCAGGTTGCTGTCAAAACGTTGCGGTCCCACTAACTGCCTTAATCGTGAGATATATGAATAAATACCATTTATATAGTGAAGTCTTTCCAAATATAAATGTCTTTTCGAATTTCAAGTTTAGTTACCAGCTTTTCTAATAAGAACATGCGTAATAGGTAATTTTTCTAAGTCTAGCGAAGGTACGTAGAAAACAGCTTTGCTACCTTCGAATTTTCAAGACTAATTATCCATCCCACAAACAAAAAAGAGAAACTAAAAAAATATTGAAAAAAACGAGACGTAAAAATGCGGAAATCGAGCCTACCGATAAATGACAAAAGATAATATTTTATGGCGGCTGCCAGAGGCGGCTTTCAGTTCGACCCCGGAGAACTGCGCCACTGCTGTGTTTGCGGTGATGAATGCCGATAACAAGTTTTTTCCCCGGCTGTTTTTAGTGATGATAATTTTCCACGAATCTAAAGATAACATTCTTTGGTTCAAAGAGAATCAGATGTTTTGAGTTTTTCAACGGGGTTCTCATCTCAGAAAAACGGAATCGGATAAGATAAGTCAAAAACATTAACGCCAAGATAAAAAGGAGAAATAACAAAACCACAAGATAAGATTTTAGATTATACAATTACTAAGTAGTTTTTCGTCTCGAACATAAATGAAAACCGAAAATATTTGAATATATTTTTTTACCAAGAACAACTTGATTCTCCGATTTCAATTTCACTGCAATAAAACACGAGAATGAATGCGTAATTTGTAATTTGAACGCGGGTTTGTCTTAATAAGAAAGAGAGAGAAGAAAGAACAAGACAGTATAGTATAACAATTGCGCAACCATTTACTGTTAGCTAAAGATCTTAAAAAAACAGTGATGTGTGCAAAAAAAAAAAGACGTTGAGAGAAGGAGTACGCATATCTAAACGACGACGTGTGATATAGAATGAAATTCTTCATAAAGCTCGGTGCTTATCGAAGTAAAATACAAAATAAAAGTTAGTTAGCACTACATCAAGATCAAAATGGCGAGATGACCTGGCAATGCCTAACTTTGCGCACTTGCTTGCGGGTGACAGCGCGCGTTCGTCCTTAACACACGAAGCGGTGCTGCGCGTCACGTATCAAAAGCGCGCGAAATTAATATTAAGGAATATCCAACACGATAGATGATGGAGTAGAGATTCCTGAGACTTATTCCTTGACTCTGAGTGACGTTTTCTCGGCATGAGGTCTAACCAAGCTGACATTGAAGCCATTTTGTCTAAACGTTAGATGTACACAGATCATTGAACATCCAAGCTTCCTTTTCCTAACGCCGCTCTATGACGCACATTATACTTGAATCAGCATGTATTTTCCGTCATCCCAGATATAGCACCAATAAACATAAACAACGGTTTATTTGCCTTGGGTTAAGGCGATATCAACTACGTATTCAAGTATTAAATACGATTACGTCCTAAATGTTTTTGGCACCAAAAGATAGCTTCCTTACGTGGACTTGGTGCACGTACTAACAAATTTTAACGCATATTTACATTTCAAAGGGAAGTTATATATCTGATACTCATTAAGCCAAGAAAAGTGACAATTCTATTTTAAAAACTAAGACGTTAGCTACGAAGAGATTCAAACCTTAAGTTACCAACCTATATGACACTTGAGTCGAGTTTTGGTTCCGCATCCCATAACACGTTTATTCACGTTACCTAGGAGACCCTCCAGACCTAATCTAACACAGTTTACCCTGACTAGTACATAATACTCGTTGCTTAGATACAACATCAGGTTACCTAGGCAACGATACATGCATGTTGCCTAGGTGACCACGTATGTCAAACAGGACTCGTTTTAACTAATCAAACAACGACAAGTTTGGATCCGTCAGATAAGAAAGTCAAGTTACTTTAGTCAATTTTAAAATCCAAATGGTTTGTTTTAAAAACCAAATAGAATTAACGAATATGACAGTGTTGTGTGTCATGGAAATTTGGAAGGGAGGAAGACTATGGATAACTTTTAACTATTAATGTTATTATTATTAAATTATTGTTATTATTATTAAATTATTAAGTTAGGTATTAAACAATACATTGATAAGATGCAAGGAGTAGTTGCTCAATCTCCCAGGCTCCTGACTTAAGCAATAGATTTTTGTATGTGTGGAGAGTGGTCGTGGGAAGCAATGGTGGCGTAGCGGTGTGCGCTCGCCTCTCACCAATGCAACCCGGGTTTAAGTCCCCTGGATTCGGTGTTGCATATGAGTAGAGTTGTTTGTTGGCTCTCTCCTGTGCTTCAAGGGATTTCCGGGTTCCCTGGCTTTCCTCCCTCCGCAAAAATCAACTCCTAAATTCCAATCGGAATGACAGTGGATGAATAGTTACTCTATAGAAATGCCACTGCTAAATCCCATTTATATATTTCACACGAAAACAAACTATATCATTCATGTGGAAGCAAAAATAGCTGAAACACTTAGATATTATAGCCAATAATAATCAATTATACCAACCCTAAGTATAAAATAGTTTAAGAATATATCAAAAACATTTCTCTTTTTTCCACAGAGTGACATAAATAAATTCTAGTCTAGACTCTAGCCAGACAAATGTAGTAGGCATTTATTGGGATTCCTGTGGAGCTGGCTCAACAGGCAGCCCAAAGTGCCAAAAATATTATGATGTTTCTGATAATGTTTGGTAGTCTTACCTGTTCTTCATTGAATTCCATTGGATTGTGATGCTTCCATAATATTAGGCCATGAAATTTCTCTATCTTGAAAGTGTTTGAAACTGAAATAAATTATTACAGTCAGTATGGAAGTATTATTAGGTTTTTAATGAGCATAAACTTTATTGTTTGTAATGATGAAAAGGTAATCATACACCTGTGAAAAAGATGAAAAAACTGATGTTTTGGATGCTAGTCCTTCGTCGGGTTTTTTCATCTTTTTCACTGGTGTATAATTTACCTTTTCATCATTACTGTTTCATTAGAAACACCGACGCAGCTCACACTAGTTTTTAGCTAGTTATATCATCTCTTTATTGTTTGCTCAACTTTAAAATCTTTATCTTAAAAATAAGAATTTAAAAAAAGGGAATTTTTCACAGCTATTTTCAATGGCAGCTTGTTGCATAGTCTCCCTCACAGCCATTTTAGTCTCTTGCTATTCCTCTATGGTCCACTTAAAGGAAGGTAGGGGAATGGAATCAGACTAAAATGGCTGTGAGGGAGACTACTTGCTGCACACCTTGCAAAATATTCATTCAAAATGAACAGACCTTCCAGCTTAAAATATTTGAACTGCACCATAATGGGGTACTAGAGTTTGCAAAGGGGAGTGGTGGGGTGGGGAGGGTAGGGACACCAATTTCATCATAGCTCTTCCTAATATCTCATGGAGCTACACTACATGGTTTGCTGTGCCGTAGCAGTGCATGTTGTATCAACCCATTATGAGATTATTATGGTGGAGAAAGAGAGGTAAGGTGAAGAGGGAAAATCGAAAGAAAGACGAAAAGGAGATATTTAAAACAATGTAATTGACAAAAAAGGTTTTCCTACCAACCTGAAACAGCATACTTAGATTCTATACTTCCAAATGGATCTTTCGCTGTCATACTTTAAAAAAAAAACACAAATGATATATTGGTAAAAAGATAAAAGATAAAAATTAATATGACATTTCTTGTAGGGTACTAACTTTCTAAAATTGCAGAAGTCACAATCTTTACTAGATTTTGCAATCATTTCATCCACACTGAAACAAAACAATGAATATTCACTTTTACTACAAACTTACCAAATGTTCACTGTTAGGTAATTTGTTATTGTAAATGTAACTGTGGATCAGCAAGGCTGGTCTTAAGGAGGTCAACAGCTTGCTTTTATACATCCCTTCTTCAAAACATTTTAACATATATTTTACAATCATCTTTCTATAAAGGTCTCTTCAAGAAGTTACTGTCGCTCCGCATGCATTACCACTTTCACTATCTCAAGCTCTCACACATTGAGCACTTCAACAACGTTGTTTCTACTCCACACAGCAATTCTTCTGGTCTGCCTTACTTCTAAAATAAAATTTAATATGCTTTATAGATGGCAGTGAGTACTCACGCTTTTTTGACTTCAGGTCCACCACCTCCTCCTGCTCCAGGTCTTTTTGCTCTCAATGGATTAAAAACTGTGCTCTCTTGTGTGTAGCGATTATTGACAAACATCAAGTGCTGTCAAAACATATTAAGAATGATAAATTAACATTTAATAATATTAACTTAGCTAAGTTGTAATAATCATAAATGTGTTTTAATAATTAAGTCCTTCTCCAATGATTACAATAGTTTCCTTTAAATTCCTTCTTTTTTCCTTTCCACTCTCTCGCTCTTTTGATTCTCTCTTCCAATAAAAAATCTCTGAAGTTATTACAAGGCTAGAGGTAACAACACCTTAGCCCACCAATCAGGCCCAGTTATGAGAAGAATAATTAGCAATATCCATTGGATAAATCTTATCCAGTGAAAACATTTATTGGATAAAAGCATTGATTTCCGGTATCCACTAGATAAGGATTTATCCACTGGATAGCACTATTCACCATTAATACAACCAAGCCCAGAATGGTAAGCTTCCCTCTTCCCCCAACCACTGCCACCAACCAAACCTGGTCTGCAGTCCCTTAGCCCATCAATCAGCATGGTAAGCCCCCCTCCCCCCCCCCCTCCCAATATCACTGTGACCACAGTCCCTGATAAGTACAGTACCTGTGTTTTTGTTTCTTCTAAGAGGTGTTTATTTCCATTAAACCACCTCAATACCTAAAGAACACATAATATATTGAGGTTATTATATAACTGGCAAATTAGATAACAAATAAAGAAATAGAAAGATTTGAATGACAGACAGATGTCATGAAACAGATGAAGGCCAGGTGTATCCATATTTACTGTAGCCTAAAACATGAATATGTATGTATAGTGGACCACCTCTAACTTTTGGAGTATGCTAAAGAAGTAACTATTTTGAGTCACCGGTAAGTACAATGCAATAAACTGATTGGTGAAGAGAATTGTCAAGTTGTCAGGTGAATAAATGATGATAACCCCACCCCCTCATTCTTCCACTATACCAGTCTCACTTAGAGCAGTTTTCGTATGACTGTGAAAAGCTTGCAGCAGGAACCCGGTAGTAAAACAGCAAGGCATACATCTGACCAATCACGTTGCACAAGAAATAACACCTCATCCAATCAAATGCCCAAAACACAGCATGAACACAACCAGAACACTACAGGAACACTGTGCAAACATGGTCAAGCCAAGGTCATGGCACTGCCAGACCAATCATATTGCACAAGAAAAAAATTAGCCAATTAAATTTCATGGAAACATCACAGGTTCTCAGGGTAAGGTACACCTGGGTCAGCACTGAGCTTGTCAGAGTCATACAAATACTGCTCTAATACATATGTTCTTCTATATACAGTATATATTAACTATGAATGTTTTCAGACAAACCTTTTTAGCAAAGACATTGTTAATATGAACATTGCTTGTACTTGTTTTTAGTTCGTAAATTGAATGGAACAACTTGTAAACTTGTCTGCAAAATAAAAGAGTCACAATAACAATAGGTTTATATTTAGTGATTAGCGGGAAGCCCTTGAAAGGTATATATCTATATCCTAATGATTTTTTTCACAAACATTTATATTAGAAGTACAGGTGTTATATTTGAGGGTATTCTTGCTACTAATAGATGGTGGTAATGTTTATAAACTTATAATCTAATGCGTTTACCACTCCTGGGTGGACTGCTTGATGCCTAACAGGCCTTGGGACCCAATTGATAAGGCAGTTGGTTAGCATGGGCACTGAAGATGGTCGTCACCAGCATCTTCAGTGGACCTTTTACGTCTGAATTATAGTGGGTTATACAGTATATATATAAGTCCTGGTCCAAGAAGACTTGAAGGTCTAACCATTTGCAGATATAATTACAAAGATAGCACCTTCTCCTCAGTTATTTTAAGACCCTGAGTGTTGGTCCGGCCGAGACTTGGACCACGAATTGAGCTAAACCAGGTGGTGGTTGAAAGTCATTGTATTGTTAATGTGTCAACCATATTAACAATAGGTTTTTCACTTTGCTTTGTTGTATTGTGCAATATATTTCTGGTCGGCAATTAAAACAACAACCAATAAAAACAGATTATGTCATCGTATGCCCAAATGTTGCCAATGTGAATTAGGAAAAAATTTGGACTTACTTGCATGTGCTATCTTTGGCCAGTCTTAAATTCTTGATTATTCCAATTAAATTTTCTATACTAAGTTTATCACTATCATCTGCTTGCAGACAAGTTTTAATAAACCATTCCTGAATAAAGATAAAATGAGCTATTTATTAAACTTAATAGATTAGGTCCAAGTGAGGTTGTAGAAAAATACGTTGTTACTAAATGGTTCTCTGGCCTGCTGGCTTATACTGATGGAGTAACTGTTAATTTGGTATACGTAGGCTTTTACACCAACATATGTGTGTTTGTTCCCATCTCCCCCCCCCCCCTCCCCTCTCTCTCTCTCTCTTTCCCATCTGTGGGATTAATGCACCCAGCTACACCCAGCCACTGGACCGGACCTACTATATGTAGCAGCTGACTTGGTTGGGGTTGAACTTTACAACTT
The DNA here is from genome assembly GCA_011057435.1 of Actinia equina. NCBI lineage: Eukaryota > Metazoa > Cnidaria > Anthozoa > Actiniaria > Actiniidae > Actinia > Actinia equina. Next base: position 406,974 of record WHPX01001156.1, on the reverse strand, counting down.
ATTATCCTGCATGAAAGGAAGCTTCTTGCAATGAGTCATCCTATTGCAATGTCAACCTTACAAGCTCCATTATCCCCCATCATTTCAGATACATCTAATCCCTCCTCAAATTTAGCTGACTTCCATTTTTAAGTGCATGAAGATAATTTAAACCGAAATAGTTGTCAATTTTGTTTAATTTTTACCAATCTGATAACTGTTGCACATTCAATAAAGATTTCCTACAAAATGCAAAAAAACTGACCTTTTCGACGCCTATTCGATGGTCAAAGCTTTCTATGACTAAGGAATTCTGTCCAAGGTTTGAACTGCTTCTCACAGATGCATACAAGTTCATATAATTTGTATTAAAAGATCTTAAATACCACGTCGCTGTAAAGACTATCACGATTATAATAATAAAGAGAAGGAGTCTACGTTGATGCCTGTTGGATACCATTTGTTCTGAATAAATAGAAAATACCATTGCTTAGTGTTCACTTTTTTTCGTTTCCTTCAGATTTTTTCCACATCATCAAGCTGGACAGCGGTAGAACATGCGCCATAGGAAGCCCAATTGCAAGATTGTTTTTTAAAAGCTAGTGTACTTTTTTCTAACATTTTAACATAGTTTCTAGAAGTCTCTAAAAAAAATCAAATCAAATTTTTGAACATTTGTCAATACATTTATCATCTTTCTTTAAATATTCACTAAAACTAAGACTGGGCTCCCTGTACGCTGTATTCGCAAAAAGATGGTCAGTGATATGTGCCTGTTTGCACATGCGTGTAATATCAAAATGGCGGAAGTACTAATGGAGTGAAAACAACATTGCGGTTCAAACATTGTTAAATTGTGTGGGGAAAATAACTTAAAATATCTTCCAAAATACTTTAGTTTTGCATCTTAAAAGCCCATATTAACAACTTAATTCACTTGCATATTTTATTGGCTTTTTAAGACCATGAGCGGGCGCAAAACTGATATTTTGGAAAACAAACGAGCTGATCATGTGACATGTGACGAAATGGAGAAGAAAGAAGATCGTGTAAGTGTGGAGACGGATGAACTGCCAGATGAAATCAAGGAATCCCAAGATGAACGGAGCTTGGCTGCATCAGAATTAAAAGCTGAGCCATCAGAGAAGTGTGTTAGTCATGAACTACAGCTTGATTCAGGTTCTCACAGTCTTGTGGAAAAACATGATGGTCAATGGTCAAAGTCAAGTAAGAATCAGGACCAGGTGCATGAGAATATTCAGACAATTAATGATGCGAATAAGTGAGATAAATCTTTATCTGGAAAGATGAGGTTCCCACACAAGCAGAAGTTGTACAAAATCAGCCACCACCCCCGCCCTCTGAGGAAAATTTGTTATCAAGCCCCAATAAACTGTGTGCTGATTCAAGTGAACATAAAGACAATAAAACTAAAGAAGAACACAATGAAGTTCATAGTAGGATGACAGCAGAAAGTTTTACTGACACTTACGATGTTATTTCAAGAAAAGAAGTCCAAAATTTAAATAATTGGGAGAGTATCCACAAGGACTGTCTCTTAGAGATCCCTCCTATCGATCCTGGTGCCTTGCAAGACATTGAAAGAAAAGCAAAGGAGGTTGCAAGTAATTTGGACCATTTATTACACACTTTGAATAACAGTCTCAAGTCTATGTCTGTAGTAGGGGTACAGGGCGCGGATACTTATAAGACCACTGTGGAAAATACTGAAGTAACAGTAGATGCTTCTATTAAGAGCATGTATGCCATGATAGCCAAGTGCGAAGAGCTTCATTCTTATATGGGACCTCTTTATTCAATGTCAGCTCAGATCAAGGACATCAAAAGAACATTGGATGTATTTGAGTCTGTATGTAAATAGATTAAAGGGTGTGCATGTTCCTTATTGTGGTCCAGTAGTAGATTGTTGGCACCCACAGTCATATTTGCCTACAGCAGTTATAATTTCACTAGCTCTAAAGAATACAAATAGTTTGTTGTTTTTTTTTACATGAGAAGAGATGTGTGCAGACTATAAATTTACCATTGAACATTATAATAAGCTACTGCCATATTCATTCCACCATTTCAAAACTTTGTTTGGATTTGGTATTCTGTGGGCCGTCAATCATCTGGTATTTATGCAAATAGCCTTTGGACACAGCTTTGTTCAGCTTTGGGTTTTTGAAAATCTGAATGGCTCAGAAAATGGTTTACAAGACTTCTTTTTGCAAAGTATTTGTTGCTTATCCTCATTAACTTCAGGATATTTGAGCTACAAGCTCTCATGACAGTCATGCCGGAATTGTCTCTTGGCTGTTGACAGAATTAGACAAGCTAAATTATAGTATTTAGCTTTCAACTTCATTATTCAAAATGTTTGACAAAAAATAAGCTCTCTATTTGGAAGCAAACCGTTTTAGTGATTTTAATACTTTAAAAAGTAAACTTATTTTGAAAATGTCTCTAGCTATTCTCCCTGTGATATTAAGAACTGTTTGTTCAAACTTTCTTGAGAAATTTGGTTGTAATTTTGCCAACTCATACTGACAGCCTTCTCTTTAATTGAATTCAACCCTTCATCTTGGTAACTCTTTGGAATATCATCGATTCATTTCGAATAATATTAAAGAAGCAGTTTGAATTTGATGTCGAGTGTATTTTGGGGTCTTATTTGCGTAAGCGCCAGGAGATTGACAGCTCTGAAAAGACCAAAATCCAATCGGAGTTTTGAAATGGCAGGTAGTAATACAAGGAATATGGATGTAATAGTTATATAATAAGAAATCACATCTAGTGACACAAGCCATTGCAATCATAAGCACAAACACAAGTTCTTTTCATGGTGAAAATTTGGAGTTGCATCTTCTTGCGTCACTAGTGAGAACCAGGCTTAAAGGCAGGTTGTCAGAATATTTTAGAGCCTGGAAAAATGCTTGTTGACAGCTTTTCTGCTTCAATTCAAATTTAATTAAAAATTGTAAAGCAATTCTTGCCTGATCCACACAGATTTAGAACCAAAGAAAAAAGATATGGACTGATAATGACAACTAGTTAAATGTTGGAACTGCATTAGTGTGTGTGGAATAGAAGGATTGACAGTAGCGCCCACCATCTTGAAAGTAGGGCTAAAATGCGTGGATGGACTGGTGCAAGTAAACAAACCGGCAAGTAGTTTTGGCGAATTTGTGCAGCTTTGTAGTGAAATTTCCTAATGAAAACCGGTCTTTTTCAAAAATGTATGTTCAACGCATAAAATATTTATTATCAACGTGAATTTGAACAAAATTAAAGTCATGTTTGGAAGAAGAGTTGAAGTGAATAAGAAAGAAACTTAAACCCTTTGTAAAAAAAGTATTGTTACTGTACAGATGTTTTGAAGGACTAACATCTGAAACATCAATAAAGTACAAACTTTTTTACATTGTGTTTAATTCTTATTGACAAAAAAAAAACAATTGAGGAAGAATGTTTTTTACAATTTCCACTTAGAAAAATGTTGATTAAGAATATTTTTTTTTCAAATGTTAACAAAGTCATTATTTCTAAACAAGCTTTGATCTATTAGTGCTATTCTGTTGTTTAGTACATCTATTTTATATTCATTCTATTAATTAACACCATACTATTAATTAACAACTGGTAGGTAGCTTAAAGGAAGTCAAGCAGAAATTTTCTACAAACAGAGTTTTATACTATGAAGTTTATAAATATTTTATAACATAAAATGGATCTTAATTGTCAACAAATCACTGACCTTTACTTTATTCTTACTAATATTCAAAGTTCGATTCAGCAATGTCATTGAGTCTAGAATTTTATTAGTATAAAACTTGAAGAACAACTGGTATTGCTAGTAAGAACTTACTATGAAATCACGCAGTGGTACTTACAATCCGGCTAGTTCAATCATAACAATTGATCATAACTCATGATATACACGACCTAGTCTCCACTTATTCTTTTTTTTTTTTTTTCAATTTTCCCAATTTACTGTTTTATTCATAAACTAAATTTTCATTTTATTGACGATGCGTATATTTCTCGCCAATGGCTCACTGATCAGTAAAGCGCGTCCTGAATATTTCCGCTTGTAAACTAAGTTCCACTTGACTTATTAATAAAAACTTTAATCATAGATAAAACTCTATTAAGTCTGATATAACGAGAAAGTCATTTGGCTTTTTTACACTATTTATTACAATATTATGTTTTAAAACAGAGGTTTTATGTTTGCATTGATAATATGAATTGTTCACTTCATGAATATTAAACAAACTGATTAACATCATGTTTCCCCTCTAAAAAAAATCGCTGGATATTTTAAAAAATTGATTAGAGGAAACTAGCTACAGTAGGTTCTTAAATCTCGCATCATATTAGTAAATTTAGATTATTTAACGAAGTTTTTTCGTGTTTTTTCACGCGTCACTGGGCCGGCATGAAAACGCCTACAATAGAAACCAAAGCTGAACTCAAAAATGCATAATAATGCATTATAGGTTTTGTATGGATGGATTATTAGAGCGTAACTATGCAGAGAATAATGATTAAGAGGTAATATTAGCGGACGCGCACCTAAATATAATCAAGCCAACGTTTGTTCAAAGTTTTCGAAATTTATAAAAGATATCAATGTAGAAATTAGTGGACACATGCCGCAATCTTCTTAAAGAAAAGTTTCTACAGCAATGAAGAAGGGGGAATACAGTGGCACTTCTAGCGGTGAAGGTTTTTCTTCAGACTCGGATGAAGAATACCGTCCTTTACAATCCAAGCATGGAACTCGGTATCCAAAATTTGGTCGAGAAACTGATCCAGCTGACAATAAAGTCGTCCATGTTTGTTCGTTCGTACTGGGAGCAGCACTGATGGCCCCCTTTATGGTGATAATCTGCTCAGCTGAGGACATGCTGTCAGGAAGCAAGCAGCAAACCGGTTTGGTGGTCATCGCTCTTACAGCGCCGTCTTTCTTCATCAAATTCTGTTTTCTTCTTTGGAAAGGACTCCAAGATATATCAGAGGTTAGCAAAACCCTTCTAACGTATGCATTCATAACGGTTGGGATGTTATGTATCGCCTTCTCTCAAACCGACTACAACATCCGATATGTGGGTGTGTGTCTTGTATCACTTGGAATGAGTGTTGGGGAAGTCAGTCTGCTTATCATCGCCACAACAAAGCTGCGTGAAAAAGCTTTAAGCTCCCTTATCACTGGAAGCGCCGTCGGAGGAATCTTGAGCACACTACCTTATGTCGGTAAGATTTAATTCTGCTAAGTGCAACTGTAAAGAGGGCTCCGCAGAATTCTCCAAAACAATTTAGAAATTGTCTTAATATCACAGTTGTTATAATTTATTAATATTTAGCGCTTGAGTGATTCATGGTTAACAAGTACTAACTGCTTAAACTGCCAAGCTCCGCTTTAACATAAGTCTCTAAAATAGTCATAATTGCGAAGTACATCATTTATGATAGCCGTTAAGCATCAAATTCATACCGCATTGTGAATACTTTAAATAATAATTGCGCCTATCATCAATAGTACTTATCTATTCGATGGTGAAATTTTAAATTTGTATATTCGGATTATAATTCGTACGTTTCTCTGATAATAACTATATTACAATTATACTGTGGGTGGCACCTATAAAAATATTAGATATGTTCATATCAGGGTTGATATTGCACACGAAGTACCTTACAAAAACACGGCAATACTCCATTTTACAGTTCCGTTCAGTGACCAAGAATAATTACCCTGGTAAAGAATAATAGTTATTTATTGCACATACTTTTTTGTACATCTGAGAAGTTGCTTTTATTTAAATGATGAATAATTTAAACACCAAGATCAGGGATGTGTTATCACTTACGAAGATCATGTTACGCTGTTCATAATAGTGCTAATAGTGGACCTTTTTGTAAACAATTTTAGGCATGACAAACTGGAGTGACGTTAACCCGCGCTTATCCCTCCTCGTTCCAATCATCTGGCCTGCCTTGTACCTCTTAATGTTTGCAGTAGTGCAGCTTAAGGACCTAGGAAAGCCATCATATCAGAAAATACCTGAATCGAAGAATGAAAAGGCATTTCCTCGGCGCAAGACGTTTCGGGCTAAACGTTTTATGGCAGTATGGAAAGTGATCGACCATCTCCTCCTTTTGTACCTGTCGTACTTCTCGGTGTTCCTATCTATCGGTGCTATTCTGTCAACCCTGGTGTTCACACACTATACCATATTTGGTCCCAGGGAGGACTACCACCACTACATTCTCAGCATCGTGATTGGTCAGTTCTTTGGAAGGTCATTTATGTCCCTGTTACTCGCAAAGTTCCCTGATATCAGCAGTACTCCCTTCCAAGCACTGGGGACGTTCTTCTCAACTTTCATCATGTTCCTATTCGTGTTTGGCTCTTGGAACCGCTTCATTCACCACCTTTGGCTTGTTTTTGTGCTGTGCTTTGTACAAGGAACATTCCTAGGGATGTTAACCATTATCTCTTATCACAGCGTTCCCAAACAGACACGTGGACCGCACGTGGAATTCCTCCTCATTCTGACAAGTTTGCTGGAGACCTTTGGTGTATTATGCGCAGGTTTGATTGGCCTTCACACCGAGCCTTTGCTGTATAGACACTGTCAAGAGATATCCTATGGCAACAGTAGTCATTGCTTTGCACGAAATTCCAATTCAAAATTTTGGGTCAAAGGGAAAGGAGGTTTAATGTGAAGTAATGCTAGTGTCAATTGTTCATTAATGTTTCTTAATCAACATTCGGAAGGCATATGAAAATTTATCCAGGAAAAGAGACTAAAATAATCGTCTAAATGAATCTAGATTTAAGAGGCTTAAGGGATAGATATCGCCATGAGCTCAGCAAGATTACGACTGTTAAGAATATAACTATAATTGTGTAATCCAAATAATAAGAGAGTGTTAACTTAACTCACCACGCAATATACCTTTATAAACGTTACCTTGGTTTACCTGCCAGTCTGTCTTTGAAGAATCAATTTGAGGGTCAGTCAAGCCGAAAAGGATTTTAGTTACTCGATCGAAGTTGCGCATAATACGCGTAATACGTTTTGCGCACTGGTGCCGTCCGTCCGTTGGTACATGCACGCAACTTGAAAAGAACTATAGACTGACTGCACAAGGAGACTGAAAACGATTCATGCGCGCAACTTAAAAAAAGAACACTTACTGTATTCTGATTGGGTACTCGGTGAGTATCTTGATCAACCGCAAGGTAGTGCTCAACTTTAAAAGGAACACTTACTGTATAGTGCAAATAGATTGAATGCAACAGCGCGCATTTTGATACACCCCTGCACTCAACTTTAAAAGGAACTTGATGTGTAGTGTAAGAGACTGACCTGCAACAGCGCGCATTTTGATACAAGTATGCACTAAACTTTAGAAAGAACACTAACTGTGTAGTGTAAGAAGTCTGACTACTCTGTGCGCATTTTAACACCACACATTCAGCTTTAAAAATAACTGGCTAACTGTGTAGTGTAAGTAGACTGACAACGCGGTGAGTACTTTGATATACATGCGCGATAACAAGTTCTAAAAACACTGAGCACAATCCTATATCCCTTTCTATGTTTCTATACTCCCAAACCATTCTAGAAACGGAATAATATCACAATATATTATCTAACGATTATTAGTTATTATTACTTAATTGTGATCATGTGACAAATAATTTATTTCAACCTCTGCTTGATGAAAGTTGAATTGGGTTTGATTGACTTTCCCAAGGAAGGAAGCCACTGAGTAATGGCAATAATTACTCGCTCCATCATTTCCCGGCGCGCGTGTGAAAAACTTGCGTAGAGGGGAGAGAGGGAAGGGAGGGAGGGGAGGGAGGGGAGGGAGGGGAGAAGGATTGCTATAACTTCAGTTATTGCAATGAAAAAGGAGTGACTAAACTCTGTGGGAATACCTACCTATTACTCTGCATTCTTCCATGGTATCCTTGAGTGGCTAAAAGTTCTGTTATTAAAAAGGTTGCTATATGATTCAGTGCAGAAAGACTCTTGCTAAATCGAAGAAGCCTCGACTACCATACGAGCTTTTATAATCATTGTGCAACGTTGTCTTGGAGAGTTTACGTAGCCCTCAGTGTATTTGTTTCTAACACTGGTCACATGAAAAATTCAGAAAAGAAAAAATCAATAAAAAATCAATGAAAGAACAAACCGTCTTCACCACCTCCGCTTCCCGGCCTATTCAAAACCTTTTCTCGGCCCAGTCTTTTGCAGTCAGTGAAATTTCAAAATGGCGGACGAAGAGAGATTTAAGTTGTATCCTTCAAAAACTACGTTTCTTAAATTTATCATACTATGATGCTTTTTGCTTTATCATCAGATATTGTTTATACCTTAATTATGACCACAGGGAAATATCTATTCCGTTTAACCAGCCATCTGAAGCTCTAATAGCTTGTAATTCTCTCACGGTTGATGCTGAACCCAAACGTGGTGGCGTTCACAAGACTCTAACAGTAAATGGAAACATTATGCACGTGTAAGTTTAACAGTGGCATGACTTTAGGAAAGTTGAGTAATATTATAGCAATATGGGTAGGGGATTAAATGTTTAATTTGATGAACTTAAGCTATAAAAAAGAAAAATATGTGCTTATACTGTAAAGGATTTGAAAGTTATTATTTGTGGATGTAGCCTACGACAGAGAAATCTTGTCGAAACTTAGCAATTTTAATATTCTATTATTGTTGCAACAAATTTGTTAGTAAATAAATCAAATACCTATAATTTTTATATAATATCTGTTGAATTTACCAGGGGCGGCACAGCAGGTCTATTAGTCCAAAAACAATATATATCTACCAAAACCTTCTAACGTTTTGAAAAACCCGGGGGTGGGGCTACCCCATCTGCACCACCCCTGTTTACTCTTTTGCTTGATTTTTTTAAACTTTTACTCCCTTTACAGAATACTGACGTCATCTGAAGCAAGAACTCTGCGAGTATCAGCAAACTCATTTTTAGAGCATCTTATTCTTGTCACAAGAACAATAAAAGAATTTGGTCAAGAATCTGCTATGACATGACAACATCAAAGTACAAAATAATGTACCTTTGTTATATGGGTGTACATAGGAAAACAAAGAGGAACAGAGAGTGAAAATTGAAAAATATTTCCCCACAATTCATCCTAAAGACTTTGATTGCAGGAAAAGTAAATAGAGTAGAGTTGCATTATCTCCAACCCAAGAGGCAGTGATCACTGGACTTGCATCTGTGTAAAAGTACTAACAATATTTCCTTGGATATCTTGAAGCCCCATTACTTTGTTCTTTTTTCCAGTTCCACCATGATTTTTTAGATAACAGAACTCCACTGTACTGGCTCAAACAAGGTTGCTTTTAAAAGATCATTTTTGGTCTTTGGAGCCATTTTTCAATAAAAAAAAACAAAACACATATATATATATACCAACTAGAAACAATGGTTAGTGTTTGCTAGCTGTTTTAGGCTCGGCGATATTGAGATCACAATGATTTACCAGGGATGGGTCCAGGGGTAGTGTGCAATAGCCTAAGTAACAGGCTCTCTCCAGGGAGAGGGGGAGGGGGAGGGGAAAGAGAGAGAGGGGAGGAGGAGGCCTGATACTCCAGCTATGAGTGCAATGAATAGTCAACCACCCCACCCTCCCATCCCACTGCACAAAACATTTTTTAAATAATTATCAGATTTGATTGTCACTGAGCCCAGCCACAAAGAAATCCTTTGCTTAGTATCTACTGACAAGAATACTCAAACTGTCTAAGCTGTCTTGAAGAAGCTAAGACCGATCAAGACATCAAAATGTTCAAAAGACAATATATATATATATACACCAAATCGCTGAAACTTCGACACTTTAGTGATACATATACATATATATTTATCCCCCTTTTCCTATTGTCTTTCCTTTAAAATCCAAGTAAAACAATAGAAAAAAGGGGGATACACATGTATGTATATATATCGTTAAAGTGTCAAAGTTTTAGCGATTTGGTGTGTATATATATGCAAATCACAGAGAAATAAGCCTGAGAAGGCAGCAATATCATTTAATCACAAATGGGTGGATCCAGGGAAGGGGGGGGGGGGAATCAAAGGGGAGCTGAACCCCCCCCCCCTCCCCTTCAGCAGAATATAAAAAAACAGAACAAAACTGAAGAATTAAATTCTTTTTTTTATTGTCTTATGTTGTGTTGACGGACAAAACTCAATTAGCACCCCCCTCCCCCCAAAAAGTTTTGCTGGATCTCCTTGAATCATTGAGTATGCAAAAATCTCTGCCTCTCAAAAAAAAAAAAAAGTAAGTAAAAAGGCAAGAAAGAATGAACGAAAGAAAAAAAAGTAAGAAGGGAAGGAAGGAAGAAAGGAAAAAGAAAAGCCAGACAAATCTACCACAGGGAACCCAAGCGCTCTTCTTTACATTTTCCTAGTCTCTCTCGGCCGAAGCTTCACAGGTATCCAGCAGATGGACAAGAAAAAGAAACCAGGTGTTGTGATTCGGATGAGGTTGTGCTTTGAAAATAAGACCATATTGAACAGGTATTATATATTTTTAAGTAATTTATTCCCTAACATTGTCTAAAACGATTCTTTTTTTAGCTCTCCTTTCATAAATGTGGAAATCAAAAGTAGTACAGAGAACGTCGTAGTATTCTTCGTTTGCAATAGACGTCATAGCCGCCATGTTGGAATGAATACTCCATTTTACAGTTCCGTTCAGTGACCACGAATAATAGTTCCTAGCCGAGATTGGAGTTTCCGCGCATAGCAAAACTACAGTTTTTCATGCGCGGTAACTCCAGCCTCGGCTAGGAACTATTATTCGTGGTCACTGAATAATGGAACTGTAAAATGGAGTATTCAATGAATTCTTTTGTTATATCTTCCAACATGGCGAACATCCCTTTTGTTATTGTGCTCTCTTGGGATTGATTGCAAACCAAGAATTATCATATTACGAGGTTCTCTGCGCTACTCTTTATGAAAGGACAATACTACGACATTCTCTGTGCTACTTTTTGTGAAAGGACATTTGCTACAAGTGCAAAGTTGAGAAAAAGTACCCATATATGGATTGAAATGACATGTTCATAGATAAATCATCTAGGGTCTTGCATTTGCATAATTTGTGTTTTTTATTATGCATTTTTGTAATATAAAAAGAAAGATTTATTTTTTGTGCTCTTGAAATAAAACTAATCCATGCATCTCTGGTGTCATATTGTTCACCCCCCTCTACTGTCTGTGGTGACATCATGCAGTGAGTATCCCTCTCTTTGTCCCCCCCCCTCCCCACCCCAACTTACGCATAGTACGAAAATTTATATCCATTTCTTTTCTTTTCTTTTTGGTAGAGTGGTACATCTCCTAAAGGAGAAAGTAAAGACTAGTAATGGGAGCTGAAGAATCAGTACCACTCCCTGCACCATCACCAGATTTTAATTACATGGTTCTTATGCTTGTTTTGACTGATAAGATGAGGATGATATTTGGCACCCAAAATGAACTGTCCCTCATCAGACAGGCTGTCATGCAGAACTGGCCATTAGGCTTAACTGTTGAGAAGCCTAAACTTAGTTACTCATGGTCCTTTAAGTTAAATGGTTGTCCATTTGGTTTAGGAACAAATGCTGTCCAGTCAGCCAGTGCAAGACAATTGATGTGTCAAATCTTGCAAACACTGAACAATGCTGGATGGGAGATGATAATAACCAGCGACTTGAGCCGATTGACTGACTTGACATCTTTTTTCTTTGTTCGCACTCAAATGCTGAAGCAAATGCAATTTCCTTTGCTGTGTGTTAGCCTGAGCAGTACAGACAAATTCCAACTGGTCAACGTACCAAGTGATGTGGTTCAAATCATTAAGGCTATTGTTATGAAGGTATGGCCAAGAGGAATCCAATCAGAAGGCCCTAATGAAAATTCCTATGAAATAAAAATGGCAGGAAATCCCTGGTTCTCAGATGGAGATGAAGGAGTCCAGGCAAGGATACTCTTAGCCAAGATCACATCAGCACTTGCCCAACGACAGTGGATTTTGCATGCAGCCGCAAACATTAAAAGTACAGCTGACAGTCTGTTTTTCAAGTATGACCCTGAAATGATCCCTGGTGAAAGTTCAGAGTGTTTTGTTATCAGTTTGAATAGAACAGACAGGTTACGAATCATCAATGCTCCACAGTCGGTCATTCCAGTTGTTCGAGAAACCATCATGTCAGTTTGGCAAGTGATGGGTGGGATTCAACAAGAGCAAGCCTACCATGCAAGTTGGGAGTTCAAACTAAAGGGAAGTCCTTGGTGGTCAATTGGAAAAGAATCAGTCATGGCCAGATTTCTGATGTGTAAAATCCTCGAGGCCTTACAAAGCCATGGTTGGAGTCTGCAGGCATCAATAGACATATCTAGGAAGTCTCAAGACAAGAGTATATTGCTTTTCAGCCAATCACAGCCTAAATCTCAGCCAGTAATGTGTCTTTCATTTAGTGACACAGACAAAATACGGTTGATAAATGCCCCCCAAGAGCTCACTGGAGTGTGTAGAGACATCCTGAAAGCCAAATGGTATCAAGGAATATGCAAAGAGGAGCCTATGGGTACGTCTTGTTCCTCACACGAGTTCAAGCTTAATGGAAATCCTTGGTATGGTGGAGCCTACTCATCTCAAGCCATACACATAAGAAGTACGTTATGCTACGTTATCCAAGCTTTCAAAGCACATGGCTGGAAATTCCTCATATCAGCTGATGTTTCAGCCAGGTTCCACAAACCTGACAAGGGTCCTTCTTACCCTGTAGATGTGCACAGCTTGTGGTTTGTGTATGAGCATGTTTCTCCACCACTACAACCTACAGCACCAAGCTATGGATTCTCAGCTGGATCCTCAGCTTTCCCTCTCCCACCTAGTTATGATGAGGTGGTAAAACAATAGTTGCACAAGATGCTTGTTCTTCCTGATGCATCACACAGGGAAAGTCAAAAAAAAACGTTTTAGATAGAATTGGGGAGTTGTGAATTTTTCCAAGATTTTTTCGATTTTTTCTCCAGCCCACCCTGAGGCATAATTGATGAACAGTCCCTTAGAGTATCCAAACTGTAATATATAGAGGATATTACAAGGGCCCGCGGAGATACGAATTTTATCTTCAAGTGTTCAATTGGTATCTCACGAGTGAGCGCAGGGAACGATAGGGATATCTAAATTGAACACAAGAAGATAAAAGTTTGTTTCTCCAAGCAGCCATGGAATGTTCTGTTTATTATATAGATATTGATGAAGATTAAATAAAACAAAAGCTCAAAAATTATTTATTATGAAATACATTACTATGTCAACAGCAATATCTTCACATGTGAAAGACATGGTATCTTCCACTGGTGAAAGATATCAAGTTTTTGACACTAGAGAAAACCTGGTATTTCATCGATATCTATGTAATAACATGATATTTTCGGGGATGTGACAAACACTTAATCATATATTGTCTCCAAATAGATTGTCTAGAAATGATTTCATATGAATGAAATGATGAATGATAGACGATACCCTAGATCATTACAGATTATCTATCACCAAAGACACCATGCATACCCATCTAAAAATTTGGCAACTTTCCAGTCTCAGTATGATATGCTATTTTTTTGTATTCGCGGTGACCTAGCCATGAATCAATTTTACAGTGCGGAAATACCACACATCCTATTTTGGCTCTTCACTAATGTCATTTCAGCCCAAAGGACCAAATTACATTTATATGGATTCTTGAATGGAATCAAGATTTTGAATAAAATTGTACTCGAGGACCTTGAATGGATTTTACGTCAAGAAAACACAGAACCCTTTTGTTATAATATTTATAGTAGCAAGTATGTGAATTCCACCATTCAATAGTTTAATTGTTTTAAAAGAATTGATCAGAAACAACGTAACAGACTATGGACATTTTCTATTGGGCATTCATTATTTTATTGAATGTGAGTATTGTTTTAGGACTAAGTAATTGATACAATCATGTAAAATTACTATATAGCAATAGGGATCTTATGTATGGTTGAATGTACACAATTTTGATGTGCTTCAAAATCTTTTTCTAAAAAAAACTCTTATTTCATTCTACTTACTCATATACATTTGCATGTTTTGCCTACTTGACTTTAACTCACAACACAAGTATACAGTGTGTGTATCATGTGCAGCAGACTTGTTGCAACTTCAGTTTCCTCTAGTGGGCCAGAGGCATTTGTCTGCACATTTTTGCTTATGTCAAGTGCAGATTTTGATCAATTACTGTAAATCATCATATTCAATTTCTTCTACCTAATTTGTGTATATTTTTGGAGGAGGAGTCAATGTCATTGTGAAGATTACAACCTTTAGCTTGTGAAGTTATTAATTTTATTAATTTCACTGAGTGACAGTTCGCGGGACTAGCTTCTAGAAAACACTGCTCTTTTAGATGATCCTTGAATCTTGGTTGAAAGTTTGACACCAAGAAAACAGTACTCATTAGAGGTACTTACAAAATTTAAACTAAAAACATCTAATCAGAGGAAACGAATACCAGAAATAGGCCCTTGTCATGACAAAAAATAAAAACCTAGTTCAGAACCTATATAGACTGATTTGTCAGAATAAGTCTCATATAAATAACAATCTGATTTGGGTAAAACATGGTTCAAGTACATTTTCACAAGTTGCCATCCATGTCACTATTTTGTAGTTTGTCGCTTCTCCCATTGATAGGTATCACTGTATATGAAACCATGTTTCTTTACAAGTTCGTCTGACTCTGCTGGACCACGACTGTAAATAGAGTGAATACACAAGACCCACTGTAAATGCCTATTTGATCATTGGTTTACTAAGACTATTAATCGACTGGTGTACTTTTCAAAAACGTACACACCAGTATGAATTCGAAAACGTTTGTTGGAGCCAAAGGAGATATAAGGAGATAGCAGGTCATTCAGAGAACCAAGAATGGTTGTAATGACTAGTGTTTGTTCTCCTATTCTTGTCAAGAACATGAGGCTTGTTGTCTAAATTGCCTTGATAATTCTTCCTTTGGCTCCAAAAACCTTTTTAGAAACAGGTGTATATATAACAAATGAACTGAGTGATTCTATTAAAGAAGTGTCCCTATGGTAAATTATCATCAACTCACCTTCCAAACTTGTAAGGAATAGGTTTTATTTTCTCTTTTTCAATTTGGTGAAGAAGAGGTGTAAAAATTCTCCATGCTTCTGCAAGTTCATCACTTTAAGGACATAAGATTGTTTGTTATGTTGGCATAAAAATTGTATACCTCTTTAGTTTAGGGCAATAGACCAAATGTTTTCCCATTACAGACCAAGTCATTCCCTAGAGCTTCATTTTTGGTTCAAAATGTGAAGACACATGAATATGGATACAACTAAAACAAAGAATCTTTGTCTTAAGAGAAGGACACACGGTCTGAAATGGGGAAAACATTACACCCTAGAGGTTTCATAGGTAAATTTATGGTGTCAAGTCAAAAAATTGTATTGGGATTTTATTTGAAGCAATGCTGAGGCCAATATTACCCTGGGATCTAGAGGTTATTTATTTTTGCTTTGGCATTTGGTGTCGCCTTGGGCGCTCGCTCTTTACAACCACAAGAAGCAAAATTTAACCTCTGTAACACAGGGTAAGCCAATGCATTCTTACTTAAAAAAATATATGTTACAAACCTTCTGACAAAGTTGCCCTGACTTCCTGCCAACACATCTATAATTAACCTTTCATATGCATCTGGCATCTTAACATCCTGCAAATAAAAATGGCCACAATCTAACTGCAAATTACCATCAAATTACATAGTATTACATGTTTTTACTGACAACCAACCCACATTTTAATGATACTCTACAGAATTCGACTTGATTCAATTTAATCTGCCAAAATACAGAATTGAAATGGCTTTGCCTCGGCAACACACTCTCTTCTTGGAATTTCCTGTGATCCTTAATCGCAGGTTCTGGTGTCGACATTTGAGATACCTGAAGCAGAATTCCTGTTACTTCCACCCAGATACTAGTTTCAGTCCTACCCATGGCTACCCCAAACTGCTCACCCCATTCTCCAGGAATATATTTTGGCGGATTAAATTGAATCAAGTCGTATCGATATTGAATATATTTTGGGCGCACTGTATTGAATGTATATACTTGGATTGAATTGAATGAGTAGTAATCAAGATATTGAATTGAATGCATATAGACTAGACATTGAATTGAACAAATATATGAGTATTGAATTTTGCTGCAATCGGCTTGCCATAACCGATACTTCATCTACACCTTGCCGACACTCATTTCATGCTTATCAATTTAAAGTATGTACATGTATTTATAGGCGTCCATAATATTTGTTCTAAAGTTTTGCGGTAATTGTTCACTAAATTTAACTGGCTTAAAAGATTCAAGGTACAAACCTGGTATCTCTGAGAATAAGAGAGGTCCAGTTCTGATTCAACTGGCTGAAAAGACATGCCTGCTTCTTTGATCATGCATTTCAAGTAAATAGCCTGTAAATGAATTAAAATGAAGATGAATCATCGATTATGAGAGTATAAAAAAGTAAGATTTCTTACCCCAGCCCCCCCCCCTCCCCCCCACCCACTTCTCCCAAGGACTCTCCCTGGTTTGGAAAATTTAATAGAATACACCAAGGATGTGGTTTCTACTAAAGGTGAAAAAATAATTTTTAGTGCAACATTGTTGCCTAAAATTTGGTCATTGGTGGCAACAAATGTCGAGAGTTTTGAATTTCATTAAAAAAACCTGCAACATCTTGCCGTAACAAAATTATTACCTCATTTGGCTGTAGTCTTATGACCAACTCATTTCTTTTACATTTTCCACTGAAGATGTCACCAGGAACATCATTGAACTGGATGCGCACTTCCGCCTTCTTTTCATTCAAGGCTGAAAGTAAAACAATGAACATACTGACAATCAGGTGAAAAATCAGAAGAATAAATGGGATTTGAAGGCAAGTCCAGAGAGTGGCTCTTCTTCCAATTATGGATTATAATTACTGAAATCATTGCAGACATATGTCAGAGCTGTTTCATAATCTTGTTGTTGTCAACATAAGACAGTGACTCTAAAGCCTGAACAGAAATGAATTCTCAACACAGGACACTAAAGCTTGAACAGTAATGAGCTTGCATACCTTTTCCACACTTCAAAATGAATGGAACACCTGTAATAAAGCAATATATAAATTATAATAAATGAATCAATGCCATGGGCTATCATTTTCTATCATAGTCAAAAAGGCATCTGCTTTTATTGATGATAATAAGGTGGTGATGACAGGCATTTGACATTAATTTGCAACTAATTGCACTGTCTTATTTTTTATGAGGGCGTCTGATCTATGGCCTATGACCTATCAATTTTGTAAATAGGTAAATCTAAAGCAAAGGAAGCAAGCTCCTCATATTAAGATATTTTAAAACCCTGGTCTGGCACTTACTTCCCACACAACAGCCGGACTGTTAGACTCTCAACTAACTGATCCCATCTTAATGTCATTAGAAATAAATGATTGAAAGATAAACTTGACTAACCATCCCAGCGCTCATTGCGGATGTAGAAAACACACGTAGCAAATGTTGGAGTGATGGACCCTGCAGGAACTGTTGGATCATCAGTGTAGCCATGCTTGGCGTCTCCCTCCATGTCAGGATTCCCAACATACTGGCCAAGAACTGTGTCAGAGAGCTTGACTGGGTCCATACATTTAAGAACTTTGACCTTCTCATTTCTTAGATCTTCTGAATGAATGCTAGCTGGTTTTTCTATGGCAATTAAGGCAAGAACTTGGAGCAAATGATTCTGCATCACATCTCTAAAGACATCAAAAATAACTTTGTTGACGGTTTACAATTTATAAGTTCTTCAAGCAATTCCTAATCCAATTCATTGGTTTTATTCCCTGCTTGGAAGGATGCATTGAGCAATGCCTATAATCAACTTAAATATGGTTGCCAATACAGCTATTTCAAAAAAGGCAGGCCAAAGTTCTTTTTGCATGTTCAATTTTTTCTAACTTTTTGCCAGAATGTTTTTCCAGCATAATGTTTTCTGTGCTGACATTATTAACACATGAATACCATATGAACAAAATACATCTCATTAGCTTAGTAAGAAAAATGCAACATGCAAGTTGTAACATGCAACATGAAAGATGCAACATGTAACATGCAGCATGAAAGATGCAACATGTAACATAAAAGATAAAAGATGCAACATGCAACATGAAAGATGAAAGATGCAACATGCAACATGAAAGATAAAACATAAAAGGTGCAACATGCATCATGAAAGCTACAACATGCAACATGAAAGATGCAACATGCAACATGAAAGATGCAACATAAAAGATCCAACATAAAAGGTGCAACATGCATCATGAAAGATACAACATGCAACATGAAAGATGCAACATGCAACATGGAAGATGCAACATGCAACATGAAAGATGCAACATGCAACATGAAAGATGCAACATAAAAGATACAACATAAAAGGTGCAACATGCATCATGAAAGATACAACATGCAACATGAAAGATACAACATAAAAGATGCAACATGCATCATGAAAGATACAACATGCAACATGAAATATGCAAAATGTAACATGAAACATGCAACAAATGCAATGTGCAACAAAACCTAACCAACCTATTCTGGATAGGAGCAGGCGTAGCTCAGCTGGTTAGTGCGCGGCCTTCAGAGCTAGAGGTCCATAGTTCGATCCTCAGGAACTCCATGTCTGTTTCGACTTCTCTCTGTTCTGTGTAGCTTTAATTAGCTTTAAATACCCGTAAAAAGGAGCACTGATAGTAAGAGGGGGTAGAGGGCGCACCTTCGAGCGCATTAAACATGAGCCCTTGGCTCGGGAGAATTGGGCAACAACTCCCCGCGTTATCGAAGTAAAATAAATTACCTTTACCTTTTTTTTTTACCTTTACAGCTATATACAAGTAATGGTATACATAGAGGGTATAGCTCATGTTAACCTCTTACCTTATAATACCAAATTCATCAAAGTATCCACCTCTTCCATATGTTCCCACTGGCTCCTTAAAGCCAATGGTAATACTCTTAATGTTATCTCTGTTCCATATTGGACCAAATATACGATTACCAAACCTAAAAGAGAGATCATACATAACAATACACAAATCACATATTATTTTATATAGTTATATGATATGTTTACAAGAGGGTTATGCCGCAGAGTGGCAAAATATACAAATATATACATGAGCTTACCTCAAAACCATAATATTCTGTACCATTTCTTTTCCCAAGTAATGATCAATACGGTACAGAGATTTCTCTTGGAACAGCCCAGAGAGGTGGTTTGAAAGCTGTGCTGAACTGTCACTGTCTTTGCCAAAAGGTTTTTCTACTACTACACGACTCCAACCTCTTTAAGAATAAAAATGAACCAAAATTAAATATCTAGTCATTATGAATATCTCAATTTTCTGCGACTCTAACCCCCACCCCCATGGAGAAATTTGGGGGCAGGAAGGTCAAAGAAAGAACAAAATTACAGAGTTTGTATGGAAGACTTTGGAATTTCTGGGGAAGGGGTGGGAGGGGCAGGGTATATAATTTATGGAACTACATATTGTTACTTACTTATTTGCTGTCAAGAAATCTTTAATGTTCTGGGTAGCATCAACAAAGACAGAGGGTGGAAGAGCCAAATAGAATAACCGATTCTGCATATTTTTGACACCGATTTTATCAAGTTCTGTATTCAATGCAAGATATGCAGACTTTTCATCATATGAACCTTTTACATATGAACAGATTTTGAAAAATTCTTCTGCCTTTGCTTTCTCTTCATCCTTGATCTAAAAAAAGTTAAATTAATGTTTTTTCATTAATAATTTAATCATTAATCGTCATGCAGAGGAAATTCAGCTGTTAGATGAAGGTGTAATATAAATTTTCCTAAAGACACATGAAATTTGCAGACCACATTGAGAAAAATTGCAACTTTTAAAGTGTGTTTTGGGGGGGGGGGGGAGGGGGAAGGCGGTGGGCTCCAGCTTGAGGAACCCTCTTGAAACCCTACTGTGAACCCCCCAATTATCCCTGTTATAAGCATATCATAAAACTCACATTCATAAATGGCTCAGTCTTAGCACGTAACTGTGCAACTGTAAGTGCAGATCTGGCGTAGCCAACAACGAAAGTCACCTTGGGAAGAAGATTGTCCCTATAAAGATACCTTAAGGCAAAACGAAAGATGTTAGGTTGAGTTTCCTGTGTTAAATATTTTATAGGTATCCTAAATTCATTTTAAAACAGGTTGGAAAGAAGAACACAATGTTTTAAACACATGTTTTCTACCCATATAATTAGTAGGAGAATCATCTAAAACTGGGACCTGGTGTTAAGCATTCTAAAGGTATCCCAACATAACAGGATTCATAAACCTTTGTTTGTTGTGATCAAAGACTTATGTTTTTCTCTTCTTTTTTTTCCTTCTCTTTTTAAAATTCCAAATCGTAACTTATTTTCTTTTCTTCTATGCTATTAGCAATTTAAGACATTCTAGTCTGTATTCTGCAATTCTTACAAGAGATGATAAGCTTATCTAACCACAAGAGCTATCATTGGTTGTTTGAATATTAATTCTACCCCTAAATCCTATCAATCAGATGGAAAATTTTATATTTGTTCCAACAAAAAAAGATATCTAAGGGCAGCTGATCATAATCCAACATGAAAATTGCAGGAAATTTGAATATGACTTAATTTTAAAGTAGATGTGCCCAAAATTCATGGCTTTCTTTAGATTTTTTAAAAATTTAAAGCCAAGACAGTCTAAAATCAGTACCCTATTTTGTCATTGGCTTTCTTTCTTGTTTATATAACAGACATTTACAGATGGCAGTCACCAATAAACTCTCCCAAATATATGCACACAAAAAAGTAAATAAAAATAAAATAAAAGTAAATCAAACTGAAATACATATACAAGAAACCCTACCAAAGAGTGGGATAGATCTTTTTCTTCGCGAGGTCTCCCTGTCAGAAATAATCAAGTACAAGCTGTCAGCATTTGGGTAAACAATGCATGGGAGCGCTAGCATGCAAGCTAGCATGCAGAGATTTTTGTAAATTGTACGAACTTCAACTTTGAGATCTGGCTAAACTTTCGAATTTTGCATCGTAATATTTCAAGTAAGATTATTAAACTGCTGATGCTGTTTAGTTGTCATACAAGTTGAATCGCTTGTATTTTATATGTGCTACTAATTGTGTTTTGCTGGACGCACGGAACCGAATTGGAAGGAGATGCAAATCTTGAAGAGTGATGGCGGATCTTGTTTTCAAAAAATATCCGTGTTCATTCACTGTCTTTGAGGTTTATATATATCTTTTCTAAATACTTATTGTATCAATGATTTAGAGCTCCTAAACAGCGTTTAATTTTCAAGACATTTTCAAAGCTTTACTCACCGAGGCACCGAACACGACAATCAAAGTAGTGATATCTTTGCCATCAGACATGGCCAAGCCTTTAGACCTCTGGCCTCCAGCTAGAATTAAAGAAGGAGCAGATATGCACTATTTAGAAAGAGCAAAATCAAGCTAATAAAGTCGATGTTTTTAGGGGTATGTTTAGCTGTAAAGCGCATGTCTATTTCACGATCGAGGTCGCGTGCTTTGATTGGCTCTTCATTTCCTTAATTTACACATATACTAAATATATTTGGTTATCAGTAAAAAGTAAATATTAATAAAACCCTTATATTTTTATATATTAGAGACCTTCTCTTGTAAAATCGATTTTTTAGCATGTTACGTTATTTAATTCTATTCTAGGAACTAATATTTCGTTTCGCCGTATGTACGCATCCACCCCACCCATCGAATTCCTGATCCTTTGCAACTCCATCTTTCATGCCATTTGAAAAATTAAAAAAAGACAGAAAATAAAATAAAATTCGCATGTCCCAAGCAAAAATAAAAGTTATAGTTATAGTTGATGGGAGAGTGATTTTCTGTGTGCAAAAAAAATCCTATGTTGTAAGATTTCATTTAGGTCTTTTTACGTAAAGATGTAGACTTTGATCGATGTGTCCAAATAGACAAATACTAGTAATAATGCCCGAATTTGGGATGTATTGAAAAATTGGTACACATAAAAAATGGATAAATGTATTAAGACATTTAAGTGAAAAATGCATCTCTGTCATCACACCCCCTTCCCTCCTCCAAGATATACAATACCACTGCAACAACCGACATCGCACAGGCTGATGTGCAAACGCTGAATATATTTTACGATCGAGTGAAATCTAAATTTATGCTCCATGCATATATGTTTCTTATAATTTCATTTGTATAAATGGCTTATACTTGGAGATATTTTTAAGTTTTTGTAGAAGAAATCGGCTGAAAACGAACAATTATACCTTAGTATTTCGAGCGTGATAATATGGCGTTACGCAGCTTGTTAAAGAAGAGCATGAAGTGAGCATATATATATATATTATCAATGTTTATATCAGATTTTTCTAATAAGTATAATGATTAAAATTGATAAGCAAATGCTAAAGTTCTAAAGGAAAATATCCAAAAGCTACATTTGTATTCAAAGAGTCCCGATCGAGCCGGGTTATTCAAATGTCTCGTATGGACTTTGTACTGTAAAATAAGTGTTACTTTATAGCCTATATCAACTTACTCTGATATTCTTCAAGACGGCAGTAATCAAAATTACAATTCTTTGCATCGAAACGATCTTTCTTGAAAGACCAACACTGGGATCCAGCCATCACTATAAGCACAACTAGTCAACAACGGTTGCTTGCAGTATCAATCGGACCGTATACGGACCGGTAATTTGCATCATTTCATGGTCCAGTCGTCGCTTTAATAATCCGCCAATCCAATAAAATTAATTAATAAAATTTTTCACCTCAAAGCAATTAAATTGATGTCAGTAAAAACCAGATCCTTTTTCCTCTAAACAACGAAAAAAGGTTAAGAATTGGTTAGAAAATGAGAAACTGAATTTTTCCATTTTCATCCATAAAAATTATGGGAGGGGGGTGGGGGTGGGGGATATCCTAAAAGTATAAAAATAAACAAATTAGCCAGCGTAGAGCCGCTACGCTGGCTATAAACAAATCAATATTGTTTTTTTAAGATAACAAGGATATATCCTTATCCAGTGGATAAATCTGACGGTGAAATCCTTATCAAGTGTATAATAATTATAGATGTGTTGATCATCACAGTGAATGAGCAATCTAAGCGAACGCTGTAAAGAAAGACTTGAAAAAGTGATTTTAAGCTTCAAAGGAAATTGAACCCATGACCTCTGTGATGCCGGTGCGATGCTCTACAAACTGTATAATAATTACTGTAGTATTGGATAACAGCATCGCTTTATCCACTGTAAGGATGGCATCCATTGGATAGTTCTGTCCATCCTTCCTACAAGTGGGCCCTCGCACTTATAAGCCTTGATATTTTCCAAAACGTACCTCTTGGAAAATCCTAGAAACAGCTACCATTACTGTAAGTTATATTCCTGCAGTATGAACTATAATTTCAGGACTTATTGGCTATGGAGTCAATCAGGCCAGGCTGAAATTGTGGAATGTGGATATTGACTCATAGGCTACGAGGGCAAGAGGAATAATTGCTTTAGTGAAATCCAACTAGTTGGTCAAATATATAGATGGAAACAAGTTTTAAATGAAAGTAAATTTAATATCTTGATTTTCCAAGACAACACTTTTCGCTATATAGTAGGGAATGACTTATAGCCTAGTAGCAGCTCATCCAATCAAAATGCTGCACTGATGATAGACCTCTTGCTTGATTAGACTATAAGCATAGCCAATCAGAATGCAGGATTTATAGCAGTTCATTAGTTTGTTCATTAATCAAACCTAAAGATATTAGTAGTAAAATGAAAAACCAAAAGACCATTATTTTGGTTAGCCCTTCCCCAATTCAAACACTGAGTGTCTTAGCTCTCAGACTTTACAAAAGACTGGACAGAGGCTATAGGGTATCCGGTCAAATCACCCAAGAGTCAAGTCGCCCGGAGTCGTGGTCGAGTCGCCCACGGTCAAGTAGCCCGGAGGTTTTTACTTAGGGAATTGTCCAACCAGTAACACAAATATAACTTATTCAGCAGTAGTAAAGCTTTATTAAACATTTGCAAGGCATTTTCGATTAGTACTCATGCTCAATTTATGGCTAAATACCTATATTTCTTTTCTTTTTTCATTCCCTTTAGAAGTATTACTTATTTTAATACATTCATACGAAAAGATTATAAATGTGAATTTTGATACTATATATCATAAAATAAACTAGCCTGCATAACAAGACTTTCTTGCCCATATGCATTGCAGCTTTGGAAAAGGTATGAGAGCTTGTGGATCGGTACACCCTTTCCCTATTCCCTTCCCAAACAGCCAACAGAATGCAGTTAATTATACATATAAGCATTTCCTATTTATAGTGCTAACCTGGGTACTTCCTGTGCTGAAAAGGAGTAAGCATGCACCAAATAATACATCAGTTTTGTATCAGATGCATACCACTGTTAATACAGAGCACAGACTCACTTGCACAGACTTAGCCTTATATTTATAAGTCAGTTATTAAACTTACAGATACCATTAAAAGTCTGTGGAATTTTGGAACATTGGTATTGTTCAATGCTGCATTTCTTTATTGGCATTACAATTGATTTTTGCAAAAAGTGACTATTCAGAAATGTTTGATAAAAATTAATTTTGATAACAATCAAAACTAGGCTCAAAGTGGCAATATTCCATTTTTTATTTTGTTTATACAACTAATCTAACATTATAGTTTACATTTTCCAGGGATGCTCGTCATATCTCTTAGGGGTAAAAATTTGCAATTTGGTATCTTTTAGGGTGTTAAATGCAAATTTTTGAAAATCAGCATTATTCTTGTATTTCTTATGGTGTCGAAAAGGAGAAAAGCGTGCATTAATATGGCTTATCCTATGCACTTTTTATAGGCCAGATGCCTAGTGTAATTTGTTGTGGTATCTCTTAGGGGTTAAAAATCATTCAGCCACACCCTTTTTTAAAGACTTCTGGTATCTTTTAGGGGTCTTTTTGAAAATATCCTACGAGCATCCCCAGTACTTATTTCCTGGAGTCTCCCAGGTCATATGTTATAAGAAAAAACACACAATACTGTCATTCCTTGCTTGGCACTGAGCCCGCCTGGCACCTCATACGAATCTCCCTAGTCAATTTTATTTACATATTTTCTTAATACATTATCTGTTTAGTTACTAATTAAATATATACCCAAAAGATTGTTTTAATTATTTTTATGTGGTTTTAATTAAGCCAAGTTAGGAAGGAATAGCTGATTCATTAATGGTTAAAATCTTCATATACTGTAGTTCATACAAAGTGACATATATAATTATGGGACTAGTAGAAAATTCTAACATTGTCAAAAATTTAATCTGATCCTACCAATAACATGTTTGATAGATAGAGTAGAAAGTTATAACATAATGCCTCTTCAAAAGACATTTAAAAAACATAAAAACTATTCTAACAGGAATACAATTGACTCCTATAATATAGGAAATATTTTTAAGTATAATGAACAAAAGATCTATTTTACTTATTATATTTACTGTGCATCAAGAAGTTCACAGGTAATTAGATCTTTTAAAGTTTTTTGATATTAGCAAATAAATTAAATAAGAAAATAATTAATACAACAGAAAATAACTGGGCACTGTCGACTCCAAGGGAATAATTAGGTTTACATTAATTTCATCAACAAACTATCAATAATATGTAAATGGTTTTAGATTAAATCTATGATAAAACATTATCCATGGATAAATCTATACAAAACTACCTTGTAAACCCTAACTGTAAAGATAAGCCCATCCATGTGCTCCACCAAAGTGGGAATCGATATGACTAAATTGACATTATTTATAAATTTTCATTTTCATAAAAACTATGCAATCGAAACCTAATCAATGTTGATAGCCGTGTACTGCGGCATAGATGTTTGATGGCTATCAGATTTTGGACCATTATAGACTCCTTTGTTTGTCCTGGAAAATGTGTATATCAACAGAACCATTAAAAACAGCATGAAGAATATAATTGAAATAATTCAATTTAGGTCATGACACACTGACAGTGCCTCATAAAATTAAACTCAGGACTATGTTCACAAAGGATTGACGCAGTCATTAGAGTTTATTAGTTTATAATTTGGTAAAGTCAAATTGATGATCATTGAATTTTAACTGAGATGAAAGCAAGGTATCATTCACCATAATCACTAAACCAGCAGAGACAAATAAATATTTTGGTTAATCTTAGGCCCCATCCACAAAAAGCCGGATAAATTTGAATACAAATTTTACTGTCCATACTAGTCCAGGCGAATCCGGAACAATTCTTCACCAAAAACGATTTTTTTTAAATGTCTCCAGCACGGAACAATTTGAAAATGCCATCTAGCCGGATTAGTGTGGATAGAGAACATGTTGCATGTTCATGCATACAATGACATCATGATTGTCATGGGAACATGGCAAGAAGGCTAAAAATTCACCATGGGATCAATTTTAGCTTCAATGCACATGCTCAGATGTGCAATCAAGCTGCCTCTGATCAGACTAGTGTGGCGGCGAAACATTTTATTCATTTTCTTGTGTGGACAGAAAACTATTTTTTTGGTTTCAGTGTGAAAGTTGTGGATTTAAATTTATCTGGCATAGTGTGGACGGGGCCTTAGACTTCCTAAACATTCATCATGAGAAGCACTACAATCAAGTCTAAAATTAATACTAATATATTAATAATTTTATTATATTTATAGAATTAACAGCTGATATACCTTTCTGCGGTAACACCACTTGACGTATCACTGTACGGTTTCCTGTCATCATTGGTTCTTTGGCTAGATATCTCACTATGTATGTCTGTAGATAAAATATATATGTACATTCCTGAATACTGATTAAGTCTACATATTTTCAACTTATTATATATCCTATGTAGGGTCTGGTTGCAATGGATAAATCCTTATGGATAAGTTCATGCTATTATCCAATAAATTTATCCACTGGATAGAGCTATCCACCTTTCATACAACCAGGCCCTAGTGTACTATATAATTTCATCAAAATATTTATTTTATCTATTCATTTGTTGCCGTCAGAGTCTTTATAGCCATGCAGATTTCAACATAAAACATAATACTCAAGTGACACATGGTGTAGTTGATGTTTAATAAGTAATAAAAATGGCAGCTATGCTGAAAAGGAGTTATTAGTCTTGCTTTTACCTGAAAAGTCAAGTTCATCATCAGACCGTGGGTCTTGTATTTCACTCAGCAGGTGCTGGTCACCATATTTCCTACTAAATTTCACAAACGAAGAATACTTATAAGCACTCTTTATGTTACAGTCTCAATTTTTTTGTTTCTTAAAAACCATTCATTTTTTTATTGGGGAAGGTTTAGGATTTGCTTGCTAAATTAAAAAAAAATCGAACTACCCTGCTCTGTTATCCTTTTAATACTGTTTATTGCCCAACTCCCCCCTTTCATCATTCTTTATTCTATGACCTCCCCCCTGTCATCATCCTTTATTCTATGACCTCCCCCCTTTCATCATCCTTTATTCTATGACCTCCCCCTGTCATCATCCTTTATTCTATGACCTCCCCCTTTCATCATCCTTTATTCTATGACCATCCCCCTTTCATCATCCTTTATTCTATGACCTCCCCCTTTTCATCATCCTTTATTTTATGACCTCCCCCTTTTCATCATCCTTTATTTTATGACCTCCCCCTTTTCATCATCCTTTATTTTATGACCTGGCCCCCTCCTTCCTGGTAAAAATTGTACACCTAACTTACTGTAAGCTCTCAAGATATCAATTAAATTATACCCCAAAAAAAATACGTACAAAAACGAAAAAAAGCTATTTATTAGCCTAAAAGGCAAAACAAATGTACTTCAGCAAAAAGCACAAAATAATTTATGCTCACAAATAAATTCAACTGAAATGACGCAAATGACAAATTTAGGGAATATTTTATGGTAATGAAATATTATTTGCGTTAAAATTTGCTATCTATTAAGAAATTTAATTCGTGCGAAGTTGAATTTTCAAAAACAAAAGAATATCACGCGAAGATCTAGAACTAGCGTACAGTATTAAAAATATCAGGTCACTAGCGGCTTCAAAATGATATTAGCACGAATATTACCTTCATAAAAAGGATGAAAAAGGCTAAAAGAAGCTCTCTGGAAATAGCATTTCGGGTTTTAAAGATTAAAATTGCTTTTAACCAGTGATTTCCGTCGTTAAAGATGGAAGCAATTTTAAGCTTATGTACTTACGATCGGTTTTTTGGTGCAAATTTTGTGTAACGATCAAAGCCTCTTTCTTGTCTGTACGACCATCGAGGGCACAACCCTGCACAGTCTGTGCCAAAACATTGGCCCATAGTAAAGATCTTGCTTACATTGGAGCGAATAAGAGGGGAATTATTTTTTTAAAACTTTGCAATGGATAAAAGGAACTTCTTCACTGAGGGAAAAACACTGAATAAGTGGTTAGTCAAGAATGACAACGAGGCCATATCGAGGACACAGGTAGCCCATACATACATGATGACAAAAGTGGGAAATAGTTTTAAGAAAGAGAGGAAAAATTAGCGAGGAAAAAAGCCGCATTAGCTTTTATTTTGCATTTCAAGAATGTATTACTATTATGATCGATTGTTTTTTTAAATTGTATCGAGCGCCAAAAAATGTCTTATGCCAAAAAGACGCTTTAACAATAATCATCAATTTGTATAAAATTCCAACGTAATAACATACTTTAGACGACATTTTTTGCTAAATATTTAGTCAGGTGACATTTAGTGAGAAGGAAACCTAAATGAAGTGTGGAGAAAAATAGCGGAAATACTGGATCTACGTACACTGAGTCCAGGATCGCGCGGTCACGACATTCAACATGGCGGCTGAGTGTATGGTTTTCAGGGGAACAAAAGTTTTTACTAACTTATTTACAAATAGAGGTTTGTCTTTTAGCTGCTACAGAAATTTAAAAACAGGTTGGTATATAGTATAATTTAAAGTCAAAATTGATGATGTTGTCCGCAGTAATTACTATATTGAGCAGTTCCAGAAAATACTGTTCTCATGCAGGGGGATTGTAAATGTTAAGGTGTAGGAGAGGAGCGATAAAGAGATGTACATTCTATCCTCTTGCTCCTAAGGAGGATGACCTTGGATATAAAATATATTGGGCATTAGATCAGCCCAATATCAGCGGTTTTTTTTTTTTTTTTTGACCAGCGAATATATATTTTAAAGCACTCCAGACCTTTCGACTCCTATCCAAGAGTCTTTGTCAATCATCATGACGAGCTGGAGAGCCCATTTTACGGTAAACAGCATGTAGTCTTGGTTGCTACAGATAATAGTTAATCCACTTTCTGTGATGTCAAGATGACGAATGTCAGGCAGAAACATCAAGCATCTGTAAATATGCCTACACTCTGTTAGCTGATTTAGAGTTAAAAACCAACTCATTCTCGGAAATAGGTCGCTCGTCTATGCAAGACTCAATAAGACGCCCAAAACATACTTGTCATATAATCACTTATTACCTGTAGGATTAAAAATGCCAATGAAACAATTTGATTTAAATAAACATTTATGAAAATATATCACTTTAACCCGCTTCCAAAAGTACAACACAAGCTAAGAACAGATGTATTACAAAGCAGAAACACAGAGTCACATCAATCACAAAACACAGTGATCTAAGTAAGCGTACAAATTATACAGGTATATGAGTACCTAAGTATAAATGCTGCCTACAGATCTATTACAAAACACAGTGATCTAAGTTAGCATACAAATTATACAGGTATACAAGTACCTAAGTATAAATGCGCCTACATGCAGACCTATCACAAAACACAGTGATCTAAGTAAGTGTGCAAATCATACAGGTATACGAGTAACTAAGCATAAATGCTGCCTACAGACCTATCACAAAACACAGTGATCTAAGTAAGTGTGCAAATTATACAGGTATACGAGTAACTAAGCATAAATGCTGCCTACAGACCTATCACAAAACACAGTGATCTAAGTAAGTGTGCAAATTATACAGGTATACGAGTAACTAAGCATAAATGCTGCCTACAGACCTATCACAAAACACAGTGATCTAAGTAAGTGTGCAAATTATACAGGTATACGAGTAACTAAGCATAAATGCTGCCTACAGATCTAATACATAACACGGACAGTGACCTAAGTAAGCATGCAAATTATACAGGTATACAAGTACCTAAGCATAAATGCTGCCTACAGATCTAATACAAAGACAATAAATGGACATCACATACATAAAATGACAGTAAAAGGGCTAGAGCAGTGATAATGTGTAAGAAAAACCTGAAATCCTTTGATCTTGGGCAATAGTTCATCGAAACGTTCTCAGTGACCTTTACGACGTAAATACTGCTTTAGTGATGTATAAATGTGCCGTCCATTGATAGTGGCATGCTGTGCTCATTCTGCGTTAATCCGTACAATGCCATGCATTATGCAAGTATTCCCTATGCAATGAATAGAAACGAAATCTGAGACCAGCACTTTGAAAGTGCTGCTTTATGCCGGTAACTAAGCCGTGTAGCTCGTCATGGTTGCACAGCCTCATTTTCAAAGGAATGCTGTGCAATCGTCTGATAGACTGGGGGTTACTGATATCCTTGGTCATGGTTCATGTATTTTTTTTCTGGTGAATGTGTATTGCTTCACATTAGTGCTACTGTATTTCTCTAACTTTTTTCAATTTTCTTTTAGTTACATCTCTGATCCAACATTCGTCAAAACCACATCTAAACAGTACTCTTTATAATAAAAGGTTATATTCCACTTCAGTAAAGGTTAAAATTGAAACTGATCCAGGACAGTTATCAAATATATTCAGTGCAGTATGTGTAGAAAGACTGCCATTCATTGTACCTGAGAAAACGGATTTTCAAAAACAATATGAGGAACTGCAGGATCAGCTTGAACTTGAGCGCAGTGCACTATCTGAGGATGAGGTCAAGGTTAAAAAAGTCATGGAGAGAAAGAAAAAGTTGACAGAGAGGGATGAAGAAGAGAATATGGAGATTGCTCAGTTTGAAGAACAAAGAAAAGTATGGTATTATTGCAGTTTTTGATATTCTAAGAACTCGGCAGTAGCAAGCTGCACTCTGAAATTTGTTTTTTCACTGCTATCAATCAAAAATAATCAGTACCTTATGTTACCTTTTATATTTTTGACTGGAAGCAGTAAAATACCAATTATACCACAAGCCGTTGACATGTCTGAGTTGGCAGAATATTGAAATTTCCAGTAGAAATTTCAGGTACCTTCACTGGAACACATGAATATTGTTTAAATTAAGGTCTAACTAATCACCTGAGTAATTTTTGTCTGCAGGAATTCCAAGAAGAACATGAGGAGGAATATCGTCATTTTCAGCCTGGAAGCCGAGAAACAGATGCTGATAAAAATAATGACCTCAAGAGCTCACATCGCAAGCTTCAGCATACTTTAATACTTCTACTCAAGACTCCAGATGCCCAATGGGAAATGCCTCAGAGCAATGTACAAGAAAAAGAAACACTACGACAGGTACTATTGTACAAATATGTATTAGGCAAAATATATTTTCTAAGCTTCATTCAGCTTATCTGAGAAAAAATATTAGCCAATCAGAATCGAGAAGATTTGTGAAGAGTCAGGTGTCTATTTTCCTCATGAAATAATGGATTTTAAGGCTCCCAAATAGAATTTTATATTTTTCATTAGAATGGCAGAATTTTTTTTTTCTGGTCAATTTTCGAAGGCTTAATAAAACATCACTTTTGCAATGACGTGATTTTTAAGTCACCTTTTCAAATCAACTGGATATGCTCATGGCATAAACATTGCTTTGTGCAAGCATTTTTATTGCATGGTTGAACAGAAATATCTTGTACTGGCTTTAGGTTTGTCCAGTGAGAAAAGTAGTAGCTAGTTGGCGATTGATGAGATTGATGATTATAATATTTATGATATGGATATGTTTAAAGGCGCTTTACAATGGTTTATGAATGAGAGATGGTTAGTATGAGGTGTAGGCAGTGAGGGCGGTCACTGCCAGGGTTTCTTTACGTCCCTATTTAAAACATTTCAATCATTCTAGGCTGCTGAAAGAAGACTAAAAGAGGTTTGTGGATCAGAGATGAATGTGAAATACATAACCAATGCTCCAGCTGGTGTCGTAAAAATACCACATCAAGAAACCAGAACTACTAACAAGGTGAATTGCTATTACTTTATATCCCTAGGTATATTTCACTGCTGAAAGAAAAATATTATCTGTAGCTCACAATATGGCTCGGTTTCTTTCAGGTATTCTTCTACAAGGCCTGTTTTCTGGGAGGCACAATCAATTTAGGAACTGAATATCAAGACTATGCATGGGTTACGAGGGAAGAAATGAAAGACTTTGTAAAACTGGAGTATTATAAAACAGTCAGTAGATTTGTACGCTGAGTCACATATCACCAATCTGTTGTTTAACAAGTTAAGCCTTTTAATGTCTAAACTTTACTTTACAAACCTATATAAACATCAAAATAAATCTAATACAGATACAAATATACATTTCTGCTGTACAAGGATATCTATATATTAAATAATTTAAGTTGTGTCAAAAATTCATATATTATACAAATATGTACAACATAGGACTTTGTGGTTGCCTACAATTTAAACCAATCCTTTTGGTCAGACATTTGTTTGCTAATGATAAGAAACTAAAAAGCAGGAAACTTTGACTTCCAACTAATTGTGCGTGCATTAAAGGCTGAGAAAAGTAGATGACCCAAATCGGAAGGTAAGCCACTCACCCCTACCCTTGGCTGTTCTATGGCATCATTCTTGATAACTGACTATGAATTGACATCCATCAGACAAGAATTTGAATCATGCGATTCTGTATGACTGTCCATTGTTGATTCATCATCCAGAATATTTTCATTATTGTCTGGTGAAGTTTCTACGTCATGTTGGTTTTCCATGTCCATTTCATGCTCTGATTCCTTCTCATTTTCCTCTTCCACCAAGTCAGGAGAGAGAGTCTGGTGAAGCAGGAGGGCCAACACTCCACCTCTGCGGTCTGATGAATTAGTGATCTGTCTCTGTTGTTCATAGACTTCTTCTAATTTTAACCACTGCAATTTTAAAACACTACTTCAATTACTTTGCTCATTATTTAGGAACTATAATTGAAGGCTGCTTAAATGGGGAGTTGGATATTTGAAAGTATTCATTCCCTCCCTCCCCCCCCCCCCCCCCCTCCAACCTCCTACATGATTCTACCCCCACCCTCCGCCCCATAACTAAATTATCTGCAATACTTGCTAAGAGTGTTAGAGTTTTACCTCAGTGATGGGGAGGAGAGGGGCAGGATCTTGACTGTGCTTCACTTTACTTATACATGTATCAATAAGATGTTGCCACTTTTGTGCCCTCACCCACCCTATGCCTTCAAAGAAATTAATTTTTCCTGCTGGGCTATTCAATCCCTTCTAGAAGGGAGGGGTGTGTCTTACCTGTTGCACTTTCTGTAAGTCAATCTCAGCTCGCCGTAGTTTCTCCCATCGAAAGTGTCTCATACAGGATCTTTTTAGGGCAAGACAGATTTTACTAGTTTCTTCAAAAACATTTTTTACTAGTGGGCAGCCACATACAGCATTAGGTGGAACCTACCAAATAAAATAAGCTGGTGTAACAATCATTTACTACAATAAGACCTAGCCTGTGTAAACTACACGAAAATTAAGCGAGGATTACAATTTGAAAGGGTGACTAAATTTTACCCAAATTTTCATCTAGACCCTAATTCTAGATTGTATTTAGAATTTGATTTTTGCAGAACCCCTTTCCATCCCTTTCCCACTCTAAGGAAACTCTTTTTCACCTCATGGGGCGGGATGAGAAGCACCTTACAAAACTAATAATTGTTTGACAACTTAAGAGTAAGTTTAATAAACCTGGGCACTCACTATTGAGTAATTAGTGTATATTTGATGCAACAGAACAGAAGGAGACAAATTGAATCATCTAATAGTTGTTATTTGATTAAGTTGTAATGCCCAGGTTAACTAAAATGATTCTATTAATTTTGTGATCCATTGCAATTGGCAGCCCTGTATGTTATTTTTTTAAAGTTAAAACTATTCAGCCTCTATAGGAACGTGAACAGTTTAATTATTTATAGGACCTTAAAAATCACTAAAAGGTGAAGAAGATATAACTAGCTAAAAACTAGTGTGAGCTGCGTCGGTGTTTCTAATGAAACAGTAATGATGAAAAGGTGAAGAAGCTTGCTAAATAATAAATAAAATAAAATCCATGGTGTGAACCAAGACATAATAATAAAACATTCTCACTTTTGGCTCTTTGGTATGCTCTGGACACAATACTCTCAGTCTTTTACAGTATATTCCTTGTGGTGCATTGTGAAAGTCACAGAACAGGTTTCTGAATTTTAAAAAATATAGCAAATTTTGTTATAATAATAATATATTGTATTATTGATATTAGTTGCACATAAAAAGATACACAAATATGGATATAATTAATAGAAAGTATCTTATTCTTAAGAGTTATGGTATGAATGGGAAAACATAACACCAAAGCTAAAAATTATCCTGTCCAAAGCGAGTACCTACCCTGCACTCTTGTAAGCAGATCCAAAGGTAGTTAGACTCTCATTCTTCAAAATGAAATAATATTACACGGTTTTAAAATTTGTAAACATTAAGGAGTCACTGTTTATTTTATATGAGGGGGGGGGGGCGAGTCAGTGGATTTGCAGGGGGGGGTACAATTTTCAAAATCAGTTGACATTGGCGGTACATTTTTCTCGTAATAATTGCAAAGTTTGGGGGGGTATAGTCTTAGATTTGAGGTTTTTCGTGCTATAGACCAAATGCAAAACTTAAGTTGTGAACAAAGGGATCTGGCGTGATTTAAAAATTAACGAATCATGCCAGATCCCTTTGTTCACAAGCCTCACATTGATGTGAGTTTTGCATTTGGTCTATTAATATTACGAGTGAATTTTAACTTGATGATGAAGAAGGATGGTATGTTTTTTATTGAAAGATATAATAGGGGTACAAATTTTACCTATTTCTTTTTTCACCAATTCACCCCCCCCCCCCCCCCCCCCCCATGATATATAAAGTATCATTCCCTAAATACCAAGAAAGAGCAGCTGCAACAGCGTTTCAATAGTACCTTCATGTAGCATTTCTCCATATGCCTCAGAGCCACTCTTGGAGCTAATGGCAAACCACATGTGACACAGTGAATTTGAAGGTCAGTATCTGTATCCATATCAACCTCTTGTTTCTGAAAGCCATCCAGAGACCAAAATCAGTTTTACAAACGGTTACCTTTGGATTTACTCCACAGGTAGCCCAAAGAAAAAGAAAAAATATGTCAGTGATCTCACTATCTCTCTTACCTCTTTTTCTTGTGTGGTTATCTGACTTCCTCTTTCTATCATTTTTTCTAATTCTTGACTTAATCGATCAAGTTCAAGGAGTCTGTCTTGGGCTTGCTGTTGAAACAAGCAAAGCACTTTTAGATAAGACTGTAGCATATTCTTAATCTAAACCTAATCTAGTAACCCTCTATATAACCCCCTCCCTGGAGATTCTTCCAGCCCCTTAAGATATTCCTATCTCCCTAAGTCAGAGTAAATTGTAGACCATTCTAACAGC
This sequence comes from Actinia equina, assembly GCA_011057435.1. Classification (NCBI taxonomy): domain Eukaryota; kingdom Metazoa; phylum Cnidaria; class Anthozoa; order Actiniaria; family Actiniidae; genus Actinia; species Actinia equina. The sequence continues at coordinate 371,026 of WHPX01001156.1, read as the reverse complement.
TTTTTGATGGAGCAAGAGATCAATCAGTCATTAACAACCTTGGTCAATGGTCTGTTTAGGTTGAGCAATGTTGACTGGTCAGCTATTCATGGTCAACTACCATCCAACTCCTGCCTGGCTTAGCATTAAGGGGAAGGAGATTGCAATTTGGTATATCAAGAACAATGTTCAAACATACTTCTTTCTTCTTTTGCAAGCCTCCTAATAAATGTTTTGCATTCTGATCTGCTAAACTTGGCTCTCTGTTCCACTGTTGCATTCTCTTGGGTAATATTTCCTGGATACGCCTGAAGGAAAAAAACACATTTATATTATTGTATTGAAGCTAGAACATAGTGCACCTTCTCCACTATCTAATATAAGGCCCATGGTGCTATGGTACATACCTATGCAAATGTAAAAAAAGTTGCTATCAAGGACAATTATACTAATATACTTACCTTACAGCCAGTTGTATCCCACATTCATCACTGCAGTACTTTGAGTTGGGTGTTGCTGCATTAGTACAACCAGGGCCATAACAATGTCGAGGGACTTCATCCTGGTCCATATCCTTGGACTGATCACCAGAGCCTTTCTTGTCATCCCCTGATCCTATTCTGTAACGTCTTCTTTGGTTTCTTTTGGATGCTCATGAGATGTCGGCTTAACTTTTGCCTGTAGTCATAAACAAAAGCTTAGTATACATTGTTGTTCTAAAATAGCAGACTGTCCAAGCCATCCCACTACAATTATTATTATAACTTTCTACATTTTGTGGAGTTTTGGTTAAACACTTACATGTAATTTACGGGCAGGGGTAGCATGTTTCATCTTGACAGCCTTTTTTTGATGCTTAGCCACATCTCTTTTCTCCTTCTATGTAAAAGACACAAAAAATATTTGAATTCTCAATCAAAAATCTTCAATTTAGCCCAAAATCTCTCAAGATATTGGTTTTTTTTAATTGCAATTCTTTGATTGAAGGTTGTTGAATTTATGCTAGCCGGCAAACAAGACATCATGCTTTGGGGGTCACAAAACACAAATTTCTATTTTCTAAGTAAATGCTACAGTGACTTTTGTATAAAAACAGCATAAAAAGAGAGGTTTTGAGAAATTTTGATGAAAATTTGCGACAAAGTTTGCAAGAAAATAAATACTGTAACATTGCATTAAATGATAAAATAATTTTTATAGTGTACACTAGATATATGCCACAGTAGCTCACCCTTTGTTTGTGCTTGATATATTCACGTTTCTCTGATGAATCCTCTGCTTTTGAACCTTTTGTTTTTCTCAATATTATCTGTTAGAAAAATTAAAACAATTAAATTCTAGAATACATAATAGATCTTTCAAAAAATTAGCCCCGTCCCCCCCATCCCCCCCCTTCCCCTCCCCACACCTGAAACACACACTTCATGAAAATATGAAAATATCAAAAACTCTATCATTTTCAAAGCTTTGACTGACACCATTACCAGTATGCATAATCTATCTTGCTGATGAAGGCATCAGTTGTGTAGCTTAGATGTCCATATTTTAAAGATTTTTTAAGTCAGAAACGAACTCTATTTGATTTATTTCAGAATGCCTGAATGCTCCTAAAACATTTTAAAACTTAACGAAAAAGTTTTGAATTATTACAACAGGTGCTTACCCTTGACATTTTAAGACACTGTCGCAGTCTACATTTTTGTCTCATCCTGTTTGGCCCACCAAACTTTCTCATGTCCTAAGGTTTTGTCAAAATAAATGTAAGTTATAAAATAATTATAATGAACTTTTATGAGCTTTTATGGTTGGTCTGAGGGGGATTACAGTACCTTGCAAAAATCACATTTTCCACAATCAACGGTTCTGAGGCAAGACTCACATTCACCACACATTCTTGATGACCTCTTGAGCTGGGTTTTCTAATATAACAATAAACATAACAAGATAACAGTTTATAACAAAGGAAATGTATGGATATATGTACATGTAGATGAATACATCTACAATATGGATGAATGGATAGATAAGATGAATAGATGGATGGGAGGGAGGGATGGATGGATGAATAGGATGGATGGAAAGATGGGGTAAATAGATGGATAGATGGGTGGGAGGCAGGGATGGATGGATGGATGGATGGATGGATGGATAAATGAATGAATGAATGAATGAACAAAAGAATAAGTGAATGAACAAACGAAAGAACGAAAGAACAAACAAACAAACAAATATGAATGAATAAATGAATATATGTGATCATATGCAGTAAATGATTAAAAATACAGAAAGGAACCAATGATCAATAAAATAAGATGACATGGGATGAGATGGACCGGGAAATGTTTGGATGATTGCATGGGTGGGTAGAGACTATAATAAACTTGCTTTATTTCTTTCTGAGTCATGTGTCTTTTCTACGAGCATTTCATCATCTACATCCACTTCTATTTCCTTCACACTCTCTTCTTCTGCATCTTCCTCTTCTGTTTTCATCTTTATTTTCTTCTTCTTATACTTGATTGAAAGATCTGGGTTGGCTTCTATAAAGAAAAAATAATATCATTTGTTAATAAACTTATCTGGATAAAAACTTATCACACAAACATAAAATCTTTAAGGAGCAGGCGTAGCTCAAAGATATAGAAGTAAGTTATAGTGCTTGGGAACGAGGTTATTCCGGGCGAAAGCCCTTGGAATTAAATTCGGAAAAATTAATTTCCGACCTCGCTGGGCGTAGCTCAGTTGGTTAGTGCGCAACCTTAAGAGCTAAAGGTCCACGGTTCGATCGTTAGGATCTCCAAGTCTGTTTCAACTTCTCTCTAATCCGTGTAGCTTCAGCTTTGAATACTCTTAAAACAGAGCACTGATGGCGAGAGGGGGTAAAGTACGCATTGTCGGCTTCCATTCTTGATATAAGTTGAATTTCAACTGAAGGAACTACCGACGTTAAATATAATAGGTACTTTACCTTTACCTTTAGATAAAAATACAATTAAATGACAACAATTTATATAAATTTCTCAAGTTTAAATGGGCCCCTTTCAAAATTGTGTTGAATTCAAGATTAACACGGAAATACAAAAGAAATGCCACAAATTTTATCAAGAAAATGTTGATTTCTTTTGCATTTTCATGCTAGCCTCAAATCAAGTTCTCTTTATGAATGGTCCATTGTTACTCAATACTGTCACTGAGCTTTTGCTTGTAGCCTTTTACAATTTGTTCTCTTGATATGGTATCATACCTAGACATGGTTTACAGTAGAAGTGCTTGATCATCTGAGCTTCATCTTTAGTTATACCAATACAATCACCATGAAACCATTCATCACACTTGTCACAACATCTGAAGTGATATCATTAGTATTATTTATTTTAACCAGTAAAAAAGGCACCCTGCTCCCTGCTTTATCACACAGGGTTCCCAAGTGACAAAGAAAGCATAGGAAGGGAGTCGCCTTATAATTTTTTTTTCTTCGGTTGTTGGTTTGTTCCCTTGTTGCTTCTTTATTAAATCAATAAGGAGGCTAAGTTAATTCACCTTTTTGGCACTAGCCTGGATTGTGTTAATCGGCCACCAACAAGTTTGGACACCGTTCTCAGATTTCCATACAAATCCACTGACTTTAAAGAGAAAATTTAGGTAGATTTCTTTAGTTAGCTATCTTAACCACCGTAAGAAAAGCTTCAATCAAGCTACTCAAATGATCTTTACATACAACTAGAGAACTAACTAAGCATTAACCAAGTAAATAGTTCATTTAGAGTCAGTACATTTGTAAGGAAATTGGAGAACAATGTCCGAACTTTTTGGTGACTGTAACACAATCTAAATGATCAAATCGATGATCAAAATGATTTAAACCTGTGCCGGCTAGTGCCGAAAAGGTGAATTACTGGTAGTAAAAGTCAATTGACTCTTGCAAAAGGTTTAAATCATTGATAAACAAGTGTAGTAAATATGTTATAATCATTGCAGAATACTCCACATATAAAAGTTCCAAGCCAAGGCTTGAATTGCCATACATCTAAATTATGCACATCAAGTCCAACGTCGACTCATTGGAACTACTATTCATGGTAACTGAACAGAACTATAAGAAGAAGTATTCCAACCACTTACATCATAAAGCAGTTTGTATAAGATTGTCTACATATGCAGTATACTGAAATTTCTTTCTTTACTTTTTCCTCCTAAATAATTCCAAAAAAAAGAAAGAAAAACTATTCATTTTTTTACAATAAAGGTTTACAAGACAATAATTTTATACAATTACATATATATATATATATAAATATAACATATATATATATATATATTTGTGAATGTTTTGTAAATATATTGATAAGAGTATTTGGTAGTAATTTATTTTCAACAGAATACATGAATAACTATATTTACAACTGCATTCTTCATTTACACATGACAAGATAGATGCTATCTTGTTTGAATTAACAAAAGACTTTTCAAAGAATGAATTTGTCATACAGTATTAATCCACATGTCAACTGTGTCTTACCCTCCCCCCCCCCCCTATTGCATCTTATTGAAATCATTGCATCCCCACTCTTACAAATTCCACCTCCCTTTAAGGGAGGTTTGTAGGCATCCTTTAAAAATAAATTTATCACTTAAAAAGATAATTTAGGTTTCAAAATAACAATAGTTTTTGAAATCAATGTCTACAGGAAAACAAATAGTTAAGTGTTGTGATGATCAACACATCTATTATCAAATAGTTAAGTGTTGATCAGTGACTACATACACTGACTTATAGTCAAGATAATTAGAAGCCTACCTTCGGTTTTGGTGGAGTTGTTCCAAAGTTATGTCCCAACAGTGCATCTACTTTAGCTTGCCTTTCTGGTAAGATGTCAAGAATCTTCCTACGCTCCTGAGCCTAAAACAACAACAACACATAAAAGATTTCACTCCATAAATACATGATTTAAATAACCCTAAAAAGACAATTAGTACGACAAAACTAAGCTTAAAGCATATCTTTTCTTAGTCAAAAAATGACTAAAGGATCTCGCTTGAATATAATTACAAAGGGAAAGAGAAAATGACTAAAAACTGAAAAACTTTCTGACAAAGTGGGAAAAAAAGAAAGAGAAAGATTTTCACAAAACAAATTCAAGTACATTATCTAGAACCTTAACGATGAGTAAGAATGTTATTTACAAAAGACAAATCTTCACTGAATATAGATTCTTCACGTGAAATTAATGTAAAAACACTCAAAAATAACACAAAGCATTTACACTCAAAGCTTCCCCTTCGTCCGCCATCTTGGATAATAGTGAATACTGCGCATGCGTCAGTCAGTTTTACTAAGATTTCGATATTACTGTCACGAATTTGTCCAGTTGAAGAAGAAGCGCCAACCATGAATCAATGGAATGAATGGCGGGAACTAGAGAGCGATCCAGGTAACTTTATACTCTATTGATGGCTTCTTCGTATAGATAGATAGTTTACCTTGTTTAATACGTATTGTTTGATGTATTTGCAGGTATTTTTACGCTGCTGATCGAGGAGTTTGGTAAGATGCTGTTGATGTTTTGATGTCACATGTGTCCATTCTCAGCTCAAAAATATTGATTTTATGAAATTATTTACAAGTATCTGAGTCCTAAAACCCATATACTAGTACACTGAAATGTTGTAAATACACTAGGAACTCCGTTTTGATGACTGTTTGCTCAGAAACCTTATCGTTTAGTAGAACCGCTTTAATAACGTAACCTCATGGACCACCAATGGGACCACCAATGCTATGAAAGTCTAAAGTCTACTAAACGAGATATGATCCTAATTAGACCGGATTGCATCTAATTTGAACGTAATATATTTTTTCGGTCAAATGTTTGACTATCTCGATCTGTGATAAGCTACAGGAAATAGAGATTAACTAGTTATCAAAGGTGTTGTTGTTATGTTTGGGTTACCTGTGGTGCAAAGTCAATTCAAGTGATATATATTGCAGGAGTGAAAGGAGCACAAGTAGAAGAAATCTATGATCTATCTAAGCCAATGAAAGGGTGAGAAAATGGAAAAGGTTTCTATTTTTTTTTTATTTTAGTAAGAAAAAAAATGTGGGGGGAGGGGGTGGGGAGTACATTTACTGTACGTATGGTATCTGGACCTGTTGTTGCCGTCTTCATTATTTTTTATATCAGACACAGCAGCATATATAGGGAAAATACAGTATATTCATGGTTTGTATCATTGTTTTTTGTTCCAGGACTGTTTATGGGTTCATTTTTCTATTCAAATGGATTGAAGAAAGAAGGTCCAGACGTAAGATCCAGCCATTAGATGAATCATTTGTTGAAGATCAAGATATCGTCAATGATATCTTCTTTGCTCAGCAGGTACAGCATATTAGTTTCTATTTTGATATTCTGCAAACTTGATAAATACAAGCAGCACACTGAAATTTGGTTTATTGCTACCATGAATAAACAATAATCAGTCGAGGTTACGTTTTATGTTCTTGACTGGCAGCTGTAAAAAGCCAGTTTTACAACCGGTTGTTTAAATGTCTGTGTTAAAACTATGGTAACTTCAATAATAATATTGTTGGGATAGGAGAGGGAACAAAGAAGGAACTGCAGTGTGACTATTAGTTTCAAACACCATTTAGAGGTTTAAAACTACAATCATCAAAGTAATTCTAGATTCAAATGGAAGCAGCTTACCTGGCAGTAAATTCAATAGGGATTCTTTGGTTATGTTTGGGATTCCCAAGGTTCCTAAGATTCTTGTGTACACTCTGGAAAAGTTAGGAAGAGTCTCAAGTTCTGTGTAAAATGTTGTCTTTATGCCTCAGTTTCACGCTCCAGCTCTTAACTTCTTACAAGCATCCCTCATGTTGATATTCAGCCATATGTAAACATAGAAAACATTTTCTGTTCATTATGAAACTTGTTCATAATTATTGTGCATACGTATATATGTTTTGCTTCAGGTCATTCCCAATTCCTGTGCCACACATGCTCTTTTGAGTGTCCTTCTTAACTGTCCTAATGTTGACCTTGGTGATACAGTTAGTAAACTCAAGGAATTTTCAAAGAATTTCAACCCAGAGGTAACAATTTTCACAGCTTCATACTTATGTAAAACTATCAGCTGGCCATGAGTAGCTAGCCTACTAATAAGTGGTGCTAAATTCTTGGAACATTTTTGTAAATGTTCAAAATGGCTCCTTTTTTCCATTTTTGCTCTACAGATACCAACATGTTATATAATGGTATTTTAATTTTCTTTTACAGAACAAAGGTTATGTCATTGGAAACCTTCCTGAGTTAGCTATGACTCACAATAAATTTGCAAGGTATGCATTTATTTATTTCATTCACAGCAAGGGAAAAGTTTAGAAGTAGCAATTGAATCTTGGAGAGCCTATGAGGGTCAGCCAGTAACTATAAATGCTTTAGTTTTTTCCTGTTATGGTATTCTTTACTATTTATCCAGGCCAGAAGCCAAGCAGATACCAGAGAAAACCAACTCTCTATCATCTGTAAGAGCCATGGAGGCTTTTCACTTTGTTAGTTATGTTCCAATCAAGGGCCGTCTGTTTGAACTTGACGGACTTAAACCATATCCTATTGATCATGGTAAGAATAAAGAGAATGTTTGAAATTTTACTCACAGTATATATGTAGTACACATGCTCTGGTTGCTTGACAAATGGCTCGGGAATAGACCTTTTTAGCTTTTTTATTATTTTGTTTAAAGATAATGTTTACTACTAACAGTATGCACTCTCCGATTGCTTGACAATTGCTATGGAATAGACCTCAATCTTTACCTTGGCTGTAATGTTTTCCCATTTCAGATCATGTTTCATTCTTTAGAGTATCATTTCTTTGTTTAGTGGTTGCACATGAAAATACACATGAATGTGAATACACTTACTAGAACTTAGTCTCAAGAAAATATATAAATAAAATAAATATATAATAAAATAAAATATAAATAAAAATATTTATTGTCCAAGGTAAAGAAGTCTATCAAGGGTGGTTGTTGCACTCACCTCTCACCCCTTGGGTCTCTGATTTGGTTCCTGGACATTTATTTCGATATAAACCTTGGTGTGAGACCTGGCATTTTAATAACAGTCTATAATTTTCTAAGAACATCATTTAACTCTAACTTTTGTTGCCCTCAGGTCCATGGGGTGAGCATGAAGACTGGACTGAGAAATTCCGTAGAGTGATTACTGAAAGACTTGGGATCGCAACTGGAGGGTAATAAAAAGATTGCAATCATTCTTGTGTTGTATTCAAGAAACAATTTTTTACCACTGTTTTCATTGTTATGCAGTGATCAGTACTAACGTCACCACAGTTAATTGGGCAATAGGCTACTGTCAATCAGATATGATATACTGACCATAGTCTAATGCACAATTACCAGGGCTTAAAGTAATGGCCAGTAAGTCGCTGGTTATGATAATGGACTAAATTAGCTTTAGCTCATACCTTATTTCTGGCTAAATGTTACTGGTCAAAATGACCAGCAAGGCAAAGATTTAACTGGACAAGTTCCAATTATGGGGGGACATACCTGGCCTATATTTTAAGCCCCAATTTTCCTGGTGTAATTGTTGTTATGATCAACTACAGGTATTAGCAATGAGAGAGTGTTAACTGATTCCATTTTCATAAGAAAAAAATTGGAGAATTTTCTTCAATCATATTTAGTTAATAATTATATAGTTTTTTATGTGCAATTACAACAGTCACTTGGACTTGGGTATGGAGGCTATAATAATCTTGAGTGTGTGTCATTGTCAAATATGTTTGTATCTTGCTATAACAGGGAGCCATTCCATGACATTCGATACAATTTAATGGCTGTTGTTGCTGATAGAATTATGGGTTTCGAAGAAAGGCTGGAGAAACTCAATGTTGACAGGTACGTGTAAGAATTAATGCATAAATCTAGAATAGGTTGGAAAACTGACACTGTTTTAGGGGTATACCATCACAAGTCATACTCAGTTTTCTATTCTTTATTTTCCAGAGAAATGATCCTAGAGAAAGCTAAAACGGTAAGTGTAACAAAGAAATAAGGATTTTTAATTCTTTACTTTACTAAGTAGAGAATCAATGTGTAACAATAGTACAATTCTGGGATCTCAGGTTTAATTCCTAGACTTGTGAGTAGAGTTTGTTGGGTCTCAGGCTCCTTGCAGTATTGATTTTAGGGTTTTTCTACTGGTTTATTGGTTTCTTTCTCAACATAAGCCAACATGTTCCATTTCACTCTGCCAGCTGCTGTACCCTGACTTAAATTTAATCAATCTTCAATCAACCCAAGGTTTGCAGTAGCAGCACGAATCTTGTCCTTAAGCACTTTCTATTTTGCTCCCACAGCTTGTTGAAAACAGCGAACTACCTAAAGATAAATGTCAAGTAGATTCAAACGAGAAAACAGCCTGCACAGAAACAACACCACAAAGTTATCAGGCCAAAGATAAAGGAAATTTAATGCCGCCACCCCCACCACCTCCACCTGGACAGACACTTCTACTCCAAGCACCTACAGCACTGTCTACAGCTGTATCAACACCAATGACATCAACTTCTTTATTTCAAGCTTCTCCATCCACAGTCAACACTATAAACTCATTTACAACACCCACTGTTCCCATGGCAACAGTTTCTATGCCAACACAAAACTCTCTGACTTCAATTATTTCTGGAGACAGAGGCACCAGCCTCCAAACCAGTTCCTCCAATGCGAACTCCAAGACCAGCAGTTCAAGTATCAATTCAATGAACAACGGTCGAGAGTCACCTATTGAAGTGGTGTCAGATAATGAGGACAATGGAGTAAGTATTAAAGATTTCTATTGACCTAAATGACCTATGGACCTAAATTTTGCTACCTGAATGTCACTAGAGACCTGAATGCCCCTATGGATTTGATGACTCTATGGACCTGAATGACCCTATGGACTTGAATGACCCTATAGACCTGAATGACCCTATGGACTTGAATGACCCTATAGACCTGAATGACCCTATATACCTGAATGACCCTATAGACCTGAATGACCCTATAGACCTGAATGACCCTATAGACCTGAATGACCCTATAGACCTGAATGACCTAGACCTGAATGACCCTAGACCTGAATGACCTGAATGACCCTATAGACCTGAATGACAATATAGACCTGAATGACCCTATAGACCTGAATGACAATATAGACCTGAATGACCCTAGACCTGAATGACCTATGACCTGTGACCCTATAGACCTGTGTGGTCCCTATAGAGGCTTTGCAGCCATAATAATAATCAGAAACAATATTGAATCTTGTCCAATCTAATTTTTACATGAGAAAGAATTCAGCTTCCCAAATACAATAATACTCTATTGTTGTGCCTCCTGCCATTGGCTGTTATCACGTGATGGTGCAAAGCCTCTTTACATAATCACATATACAGTAGATAAGGACCAGAGAGGGGATAGATTGCTTTAGTCTCTAATAATTACTAACATTCACTTAAAGATCTCAGCCACCCTACCAATATATAGTCTAACACATACTAGTCTCCTATATTTCTAAATCAGTCCCCCACCCAACACCTCCCCCAAAACTCACATATACACAATTTTAGAATTGCTGTTTGACTTGGCTTGGTCCTTGAGTGACCTTAGTTATAGTGACCTCTAAAGTTCCCTTCGGCATAATGTTTTCCTATTTCAGACCACACGTTATTCTCTTTAGAATGTTTCTTTGTTTTAGTTGTATCCATATTCATGTGACTTCACATGTGCAACCATTAAACAAGGAAAAGATAGGGAATGGCACGTATATGTGATCTAAGATGATCAAAACATTATACTCAATCAGAAGAAGACTATAAAACTATAGAAAGCTAGTCATGTGCCTACTCAGTGGATTGTAAGATATATTTATACTCATGTTATATTTCAGGAAACTACAGAATCAGCTCCATCAGAGGACCAGAAAGACTACGAAGAGACCTGTTATGATGACTTGGATGAATTATTTAGTTTGCCCCAAGACGTTAAAAAGCGCTCAGCAATGACACACAAAGGTGTGAATAATGAATTAGGATAGCCGTAGTGGCATAGGCTGCTATGTCACTCACTAAATCGGGTCCCAAATGTCAGGTGCCACTGTTATTGATATGTTCACCCTGAAGCTAACGACGCGAACATTGCTTTACAGAGAAAGAAAGACAGGGGAAAGAAGCGGAAAAGGAAGAAAAACCTGAAGAAAATCCTATGCAGAAACTTATAGCAGAGTTAAAAGAATTATCCAGTCAATCAAATGAAGCAAAGGTGTGGGAAGATATTGATAAAAGAATGGATTAATCAAAAGATAGGCGATATTAAGACATACTTGATCATTGTTCAGAGTAGGGGGGCTCAAGGAATCTAGAGAAGACATCCAACTTTACACAGCCAAATAGTTAGGGTATTGGTACAGTAGAGTGCTTACCTGTGAAAAAGTTAACTAAAAAATTTAAATTGTATAACTTAGTGACCTACTGAGGTCCACGGAACCTGTACAAATGTGTGCAATTTCTTATAAAGTTTTTCACGGATATATGGTATCCACTCTATTTTCTTACAATCCAAAATTCTATTCTGAAGAAGACTTTAAAAATTTATTAAGAGCCGTGAGGGATGGTTTTTAATTTTTATAGGGCAGTCCATGTGTTCCTTCAACCTCCTCCAACGATAGCTGTCTGAACTGAGAACGCCTTTACTAATGACTGGAATTTTATTCAGGCTTTCGCGATGCAAGTACATGAAGTGGAAAGAGAAATTACCAATTGTGAAACTGGTAAAAAAGAAGAAACTGAAAAACGGAAGAAATACTACGTAAGTCACTTTTCTTTTTCTTCCACTAGTCTTTCCTGATGTGTACATCAGCTTGTCTATTTAGTGATCTGTCTGTAGTGTAGGTCTGCTGTCTGATCGCCTATCTGTCCGTACGTATCTCAGGTGTTTGGTCTGTCTGTCTTTCCTCCAATATGAGCGTACTAATTACTGAGGTGCCTGTCTATTCTTCTATCAGTCTTGCGGACCGACGGACTATCTAGTATTTGTGTCCATAGGTCTGTTCGTTAGTCATTATTCAGTCTGCGAGTTAGGTCTGTCTGTCTGTCTGTCTTTCCGTGGGTCCCTCCATAAGTCGACTGGTCGATCTGTCTGTCCGTCCCTCCATAAGTTGACCGGTCGATCTGTCTGTCCGTCCCTCCATAAGTTGACCGGTCGATCTGTCTATCCGTCCTTCCATAAGTCGACCGGTCGATCTATTTATCTGTCAGTTCTTCCATAAGTCGGCCAGTCGATTTGCCTGTCCGTCCTCCTTCCATAGCTCCATCTGTCTGTCTGTACTTATCTTATCTTATGTTTATCTCAGGTTGATCACTATCTCGTATGACCCAAAGCCTTCTCAGCTTTCTAACGAAAATCGTTTTTTTTTTGGTGAGAAGGGCCTGAGTACGAGAATGAGGTTGATCACTGTCGTTGATTTGTATGTGCGTCCTTACACAGGTCCACCTGTCTGTTTGTACTTATTATATCTTATGTTTTTTTCAGGTTGACCACTGTCGTCGTACCCACAACTACGACCCGTTTGTCTGCACGTTTCTTACAATGCTCGCTCAGCAAGGCCACCTCGCTCAGTTAGTCGAACAGCAAGCATCGCTCAAACGAAGAATAGCACAAAGCGCTGCGCAAAAGAAGAATATCAAACGTCCTTACAAGAAAAAAAACAGCAAGTAAAACTACATTTACTCACGTGATCTTAAAAGGACACTCACGTGATCATGTCGCCACTAATTCCCATGGAAATATTTTTGTCGTTACATGACCTAATTGGTAACTAAGACCAGTTGCCTTTACATCTAACAATAATGGCGGGAAAGGATCACGTTACTTATGGGAATGTTTGTCCATTGATTATTCCAAACTAAGATCCAAAGGCCCATTGAGATTTGCTGATTGGTTGGTAAATAAGACTGAAGCTGGAGATTTCTCGGCATTCTTTACATACCTTCGTAAATAGAATGACTCCGTGTCAAATAAACTCTTAACGCCCAGGCTATATTCTTTCTGATAATGGTGGTTTAGCCTCCGTTGAAGACTATGACTAGGAAGAGATCTCTACTAGCGGAACAAGGAAATGTTATTGTAAATAAACTCACAAGATAGTTGTATGAACTATTTTTAAGAAGTTCGATTAGATGGGATACGTAGTATTATTTATTACTCAAATATGTAGCTGCATGAAAATTTATCTATAATGTGCTTGTGCTTCTCATTTTTTCGCATGTTATAAATCATCAACCCATAAACTGGATGTCGGCCAAGGAAAGTTCAGTTACGACCAAGAAGTATTAAAAACAGAATTATAACTTTTGAATATCATTGGATGCATTAGAAAAAAGATGTGAAAATTTAATACTGTAGAGCTATTTGAACAAAACTATCGCCAAACTCTTTTTGGAAATAGCTGTATATAATTACAATGTTTATGGTTACATGCCCAGTATGGATGTGCAATAAGAGCAAGACCCAGTAGACCCAGATCAAGCTGCAGCCGTTTTGGAGTTTCTGTTTCGATCCTGGTCCTCTTGGTCAGTGGTAGCGACCCGCGAGACGTGGAGAAGATGGTAAAGCCTGTACAGCAAGATGGCGACCGTCAGCACGTTCTTAGCCGTGAAGAACAGATGAATCTCGCTTGTCACCTGGTACATGCCTATTAGTACAAGACGAAAGACCAAGAAAGGACCATCATGCATTAAGAGAGAGCAGAGTATTGACACTAGATCTGCTGACAGGATACTGGGCCTCGTCTTGGGGTGCTCATCCTTGGGGTCTTCAACTTGAGGATCGTTTGAACCGTTTGTTGCTATGGAACCTTCGATACTTGCTACAGATTCGTCATCACTTTGTTTTTCGTGAACTGATGGTGCACTTGAGATGGATTTCACATCGTTTGGTCGTTTGTTTAGCTCGTTTTTTGGTTGTCCTGACTCTAAGTATGCAACATCTTTTGCGGTTTTCTATGAAGTTAAAAAAAATAAGTTTACCAAAGTTTCAATTAACTCGTGCAAAAGAAAGTTTGGTCGCGAGACAAGTTTCAAGAGAAATTGCGCTGTCTATATGACTACTTATCTCTCGCAAAAAGTAACAGCTAAATGTTTCACCGTGTAACGTGGTTACTATTAATATTCTCGATAAAAGAGCTACATAGATCGGCGCGACAGAAACGAGAGTGTATTGGGCACTAATTGTTTGTCGCACGGGGGCTCGGAAACGCCTCTTTAGGTAAACAGTCACAGAACCATATGAAAAGAAATTATAGTAAGAAAATAAGAAAAACTATTTTAAGTGAAGTAAATTAGGAATTTTAAAAAAGTTTCCAGGCAGCATTTCACACCAGGAAATCACAGATCGAATTTTCGAATAGGGTGATTGCTCCAAACGTAATCAACAAGAAATCAAGTAAGGTTTTTTTTTAAATACTACCAATATTTAGGGTTTGAATCCAATGAACAATTTAAAAAAAGATATAAAGTAGTCACAAAAATAGCATCTTATTATTGTGGGATTTGAACGTACATCCACTGACAAAAATTTAAGAAAGATAATACGATTCCACTGTGCCATACCCCCGAGACATCAGCAGAGCTGAGGCGGCGTATGGACTTCGGACCTGACGGCCATTAAATTCCTTTCGCCCTTGGGTGTACGAATTACGCAAGAAAATGTTCTAGCTGAAAACCAGCCGGCCCCCAGACTATATCGGCTAATCCCTCGCATCTCTGCCACGCACGGAATCGGTAAAAAATACAATGTTAAAAAGTCCACTAACTGGTGTATCGTTTTTACGGCTATTGTTATGCTGATTCACCTGAAACCGTGGCCCAGTGGGGAAAAACTTGGGCAATCAATATGCTGAGTCAAACCCGTTTAAGGAAAGTTAGCAACTGGATGGGTGGCCGAAATATTATATCAACTTAAGCTTTCGTTTCCGATCCTTTTTTATTATTCTTTTTCTTCGCTTTAGAAATAATAAGTTGGAGTACGAATGTAGCCGATGAATACTGCTGTAAATATTTAGAACTTTGCTATTTTTTTACTCGCAATTCGTCTTTTTGGCACTTACTTTCTCCATATTTTGTTGACATGATGCCTCACTGACGTCATCACTTCCAGCCGTTGCCATGGCAATAAGACAAAACTGCAGCATGCTCCACGTGAACAACCCTAATGTAGTATAGGTCAGAGTGACGTTGTACTTGACATTAGGGTGGGTCAATGGCTCGAACAAATCTAAATGAAAAAAAATGACATGATCGATCGTGATGGCCCATAGTGACATGCTGCAAGTTCGTTATTCGCAGCACCTCGTCTAACATGCAGCAACTCGTCTAACATGCAGCAACTCGTCTAACATGCAGCAACTCGTCTAACATGCAGCAACTCGTCTAACATGCAGCACCTCGTCTAACATGCAGCAACTCGTCTAACATGCAACAACTCGTCTAACATGCAGCAACTCGTCTAACATGCAGCAATTCGTCTAACATGCAGCAACTCGTCTAACATGCAGCAACTCGTCTAACATGCAGCAACTAGTCTGACGACATGCAGCAACTCGTCTAACATGCAGCACCTCGTCTAACATGCAGCAACTCGTCTAACATTCAGCAACTCGTCTAACATGCAGCATCTCGTCTAACATTCAGCAACTCGTCTAACATGCAGCATCTCGTCTAACATGCAACACCTCGTCTAACATGCAGCAACCCGTCTAACATACAGCAACTCGTCTAACATGCAGCAACTCGTCTAACATTCAGCATTTCGTCTAACATGCAGCAACTCGTCTAACATTCAGCAACTAGTCTGACGACATGCAGCAACTCGTCTAACATGCAGCATTTCGTCTAACATGCAGCAACTCGTCTAACATTCAGCAACTAGTCTGACGACATGCAGCAACTCGTCTAACATGCAGCACCTCGTCTAACATGCAGCAACTCGACTAACATGCAGCAACTCGTCTAACATGCAACAACTCGTCTAACATGCAGCAACTCGTCTAACATGGGCCTAACCGCCAAGGGCCGGTGCTCTAAGACTAGTTAAAGTGAAAGTGCAAACTTACCTAAGATATCAGCCCCCAGTCCGATGTAGGCTAGCAACAAATTAGACAACTGGTCACGTGTTAGTTTCCCTCTTGGCAGAAGCCAACGCCCAAAGATGATAAATAAGAGCACCCCAAGTTCACACACTTTTTTGGCTGCCACTTCAGTGTCAATTGAAGCATTAAGTATGTACTGAAATAACAAAACAAAAAAAAGATAGACTAAAAACTCACAATTGGTTAATGGCACATATGGTAAAAGATTAACTAACTCCGTAAAAGATATATGAATGGGCGCAATCTTTTCTCATTTCAGACCACGCGCTTTAGGCTATCGTTTATTTATTGTTTAAGGAGGGCTCTGGGTAGTTTAGGTCTGGCACATCTATCCGCATTGAAACGGCTACAACTTCGTCTTGAATAACTCGATCTTCAAGCGCGCTTTTCACACAATGTCAGGAAAGGATTAAAGGTTTCAAAAATGATAAATTAGTTTAAAGCGGCCTTTTCGTTATGACGTTATGTTGACATCACAATTATGGTTTACCGCTTATTTTCTCGAAAAGGAATGGAAAGCATTTTATCGTAAACGTACCTTTCCAAAACTGGCTTGGGACAAAGTTATCCTCTTGGAGTCGTTGACATTGGTCAATTGATCGCGTTCATCGAGTCTATGTTGAAGAAGATCGAGTTCCAGGACCCAAATGACAGGAACTATGGCCGACAAATACAAAAAACAGCTGGGCCAGAATCTAAAAAGAAGAAAATGACGCAAAATAATTCAAAAATAGGAACATCAAAAGGTGTGAAAAGTTTGTTTACGTCTTGGCAAATGCCTCAGTGAGCGATTAACTCTCAGAAACTACTACACGCAAACGTTTTCGTGGCGTGTTGTTGACCAAGACAAAGCACCGATCATAATGAAGGAATTTTTTAAATAATGAAAATGCTAAATAATACAACGTAAATGATTTGAACAAGAAATTCAACGCAATTTACATCGTGTGTCTAGTTCACAAATCTCAACCAGTTAAAATGACCGCTATTTTAGTTGCCCGAAGACAAACATCAAAATTCTGCTGTGAATAAAAATCTACGTTGCACATTTAATTGATGAGTTGACGCTAACCGTGTTAAAGCGTGTTATAATGGAGCAAAAAAAAGGCAAGCTTGTCATTCTTGCTTCATTTAATTCATATTATGTGAATATCCGTGTTATATCGTGTCAACACCTTGTTATATTTGACTAATTCTCAATTAAAACAAAAGCGATTGTTCAAGAAACCCAAAAATACCTGTTTAAAATGAGAAGCTGATTGGCTATCAAATTAGCTGCATGATTTTATGTTTGACAGCATTTCCTGTTTGTCTTGTTTATTTACTTCAAACAGGAATATAGCCCTTTAGTCGCGTCATATTTGTTATCTGTCCTCACTAGAAAAAATCAGGCTGAAAATCGTTTAGGACTCTTCCAATTCCACATTCTTCCTCATCGACGTATGGATATATTTGTATTTACTTTGTGACTTAACAGAGGCCATAGACTTATATATTTGAGCCATTGAACTTTATAGTCTCTGAAGCATCTACTTTTCATCGGGCTCTTTCATAGGTATATTCCAAAATATTCTCTTGGTAAATTCTCAAAAGGGACACGGAAAGCGGCAACTAGTTTAAACTTGTTGACCGGAAGTAGAAGAGTTCATGCAAGAGAAACTGAACTACGTCATGAAGTTTTTGTTTGCGGGCAATCTCTTGTTAAAAAGTTAAAATTAAACTGTGGTTACGATCTCGTAAACAGGAAAAATATATACTTGTCACTGCACGGATAACGCTTTAGGACAAGTTTGACTTAATCGCAGTATATTATGTATTCCTTGTTGTTACTGTTTTGAAAAACGGCAATATCATATTAATTGCCAATTCATTATTAACCGCCTCAGGCTCAGTACTGATTTTACTAGCCGATACAACACAACCGCTCAATATTGTAAACATTACTTATCTTCGATAAAATATATCTACGAACAAAATAATCACAAGGATATCCACCCCAAGAGAAGATCAACATAGAAGATATAATCCAACGGAATTTCAGTCCGAAAAGCGAAAACGCTATAGGCGTGGCAAAGTAGCGAAGCAGCGTTGAGTTTATGATTAAGATTGTCTAACTGGAAGCATAGTTTTTACGCGATTTTCGATTATAACCAATGATCCAGCAAAGAGGCATTGTTCAGATCGTTAGATTTTTAAATTTATTACGTAGTTAAAAATTTAACTTTGAAAATGCATTTCGTCTGAAGTATTGCTTGAAGTGGAAGAAACTACAGGCATTGATTATATTCGTAGGCTTTCTTCATCTCTCCATCTCTCTCTTTCTCTCTCTCTTATTTCCTACCTGGTGAGCAGAGCCGAGTTTTCTTTTCATTCCTCTCTACCTTTCTCCCTCTTTCTTCCTTTCTTTCTTTCTTCCTTACTTTCTTCCTTCGTTTGTTTGTTTCTTATTTTTTGTTCTTTTTGTTCCTTTTTTTGGAGTCTAATACTGTCTACTGCTCATAACCTACCTATATATCATTTAGTCATCTAGACATAAAAATAAATAACCTTCAAACCAACTTACAGTCTATATTCCCTGCCCTTTCTCTTGATCATGACGTACAACATCTCGACAATCATGAAGATGATTCCAATCAGAAAGCACCAATAGAGCCTCTGTTTGGTGTGCACAACCACCAGTGCAACGGACAGAATGACATGAAAACAGAACGCTACTCTTGTGATGAACGCATTAAAGACAGATAAGGCTGTCATTGTCTCTGATCTGCAGATAAACAGACTTGTTGACAAGCTGTTTTAGAGGCATCAAGCTCGTAAACTGTTCAGCCCATCCCGGAATGCTTCTTCTTTTAATTGATTAATTAATCACTTGATGACGTATCTTGGTTACGTCACAGGTATCTATTTTTAGCTTTTCTCGCCGGTGATATATACAGCTGCGTAACAAAAGGAAACAATTTTCGAAAGTTGTTACTTCCTGTACCATTGTGAAAGACGAAAATTTTATTTGATCTTTTTTGCTTTTAAAAAACTTACATTTTTTCAAATAATTGGAATAAAAAAATTGATGAACAATGATAAGGTGGGTGAATGGAAAAGAATGATTTTCAACTGTTTTCCTGTGACAAAATGTAACCGCGAAAGACTGGATCAAAGCAGAAATCCAAAATGGCGGGCGTAATGGGTTTTGAAGATATTTCCAAATTTATCGCCATAAAATGGAAAACTTGGGAAGATTTCTTCTAAAAAGGTTGCGCAAAGGTTTGCTAGACGTGATGGAGGGAAGTGTTAAAGCAATTCGGAAAAGAAAGTTGAGTAAAGGCTCGAAAGATGTTGTTGTTGTGAACACACGTGGGGTAAAACAGAGAAAAACAACTACAGATAAAAATGAACCCAAGTTAGTCGAGAAAACAGAAAATAAGAAAACCAGAAAGAAAGGAGAAGGAGAAAACAATAGACTAGATGATAAAAGGTAGTGTTATCTTGATGACAAAATTTGTATATTTAATATGTAAATAATTAGGTGTTGAAAAAGGTGTTTTTTGAAAGAATAGCGCAGGAAACTGTAAGAAGGGACAATTCAACCCGGAATAGTATAATTTTTCCGGATAATAAAAGTACCTTGCTTTCAAATAGACCAGTTGCCAATGTTTAAATATATATCACTAAATTATTTTGCCTTCAGAGATGTGCACACAAGGCAAGAGCTATAAAATTTTCTCTTGACTTTGAATTTGACTATCTATTTATTTCCATTTTCTCTTGAAATTTTATGTATTTTTTTTTTTGGAAGTAAAAATAAACTCTATAAATTAATGAATGAATACATTTTATCACTCGTTTTGACTAGCTAGCTAACTATGATTTAATTTTTTTCCAGTATTTTATCTTTAGGTCAAAATGATAAAGGTTCATGTCTTTTGTTCATGAAAAGAAGTCAGGTCAGTAGACTGGAAAAAACTCAATTTTCCATACTCATAAAAATGAGATTTATTTCATTCAGGATTTAATTTGCAGGATAGATATAAAATATCATATTATTGTGACAGTTCTGCAAGCATGACAGTGCTGGGTTCAAATATTTGGCTGTATAAGCATTGCCCTTTTGCACTGACAGTGATTATATTGGTGATTCATTGCTACTATCAGTACCATTTTTTCATTGTTATTCATGAATCAAGACAACAGTTGTAACAGGGAAATTGGACAGGTTCTCATGTACCTCGACATATTCTTAAGGCTCCATTCGCATGGGTGATTTTTTGACAATTTAAAGTGTGATTTTCTGGGCCATTTCTTTACGATTTATTTGACTGACAGTAGTCTATTGCCTGATTTGCATTGGTTACAAATATTGTTTTGATCAGACCATAGCAATAAAATTAGCCTTAATTTCATGCCATGGCTTTGCTTGGCCATTTAAAGTCTTGAATGTATTATATACATGTAATGAATGTGTCATAATCCTTTTCATCCTTTTTCTCCAAACCTAATCCATTAACATCTATTTCAATCCTTTATAGGCTGTAGCAGTTCAAGGAAAAGTATTAATAAAGCTGTTACATGGAGCTGTTGATGTCATGGGTTACAAAATGAACACAGGCCAGCAGATATCTCTATTTTCCCCAAATTACTCAAGTCTGCTGACAGTCAAGGAATGTAAAACAGCTGAAGAAACCCAAATGACACAAACAGTCATTAAAGATTTGGTGGGTACTCAGAGCCAGCAAATTAAAAAAACAGCTATTGCAAGAGCACAGAGAGCCTCCAGTGTTGTACTCATGACCAAAACAGAATCTGTGGAAACTGACTTTGTGTGTCAGTTTAAGGAATATGAAGATTGCTATGATACTGTAAAGGTCTGTTAGTATAGGAAATTATACGATCTTAGTACAATTTATTTGGAATTTATATTTTGAATTTGACAACTTTTAAAGCATTATGAGTATCAATTAATTCTGAATTGTACGAGAAGCTTGAGCTATTTTTTGTTTATGTCACTCAATAAAATTGAGCACCTTAATCAGGACTCTACAGAGTATAGTTAGGGATTTAATTTGTACTCCTCTTGCCAATCTGAATCAAGTTAATTTTATTGAGTGCTTTAACTAAGCTAAAGTTACCAGCTTTAGGAAAAAGCTGATAGAGAGGATTGTTGGCAGTTTTATTACCATAGGAAATAAATCTAGGTTTACAATCTCAGGGGTTTTATGAATTGTTTTTTCCTAGGATGGTGATGATAATGTGGACTTGAATAAGGATGAAAAATATATTCATAAAGTGACATCACCTCTAGGGTTTATGTTGGTAGGTTATGGAAGATAATTTATGTGACATGTACAGTTTGTTATGAAAACATTTGTTTATCCAACTGTATGTCTGTCCATTCATTGATTTGTCCACCCTTCCATCCCATCAACCCATCCATCATATCAACACATCGATCCCATCCATCCATCCAATCCACCCACCTATCAATCCCATCCACCCAACTATATCCAATCCAATCCAACCCACTCACCCATCCATCCCATCCATCCATCCAATCCACCTACCTATTCATCTCATCCACCCAACTATATCCAATCCAACCCACCCACCCATCCATTCCATTCCATCCATCCATCCAATCCACCTACCTATCCATCCCATCCACCCAACTATATCCAATCCAACCCACCCATCCATCCCATCCATCCATCCAATCCACCCACCCACCCATCCATCCATCCCATTTATCCATCCAATCCACCCACCCATCCATCCATCCATCCATTCCATCCATCCATCCAATCCACCTACCCATCCATCCATCTATCCAATCCACCTACCTATCCATCCATCTATCCAATCCACCTGCCTATCCATCTATTTATTCATTCCTTATTAAGAGCTATTAATAATTTGTTTTCTTAGGTTGAGGCAAAGTCAGATAGATTTCCAGTATACAAGGTGCCAGATGAATGGATTGATATTATGAATAGCATTACCAAATCACCAAGGACCTCTTCTTTAAAGAGTGGTTAGTGATAATAAATGATTTATAAAAGCACTATTGATTTTAGATACATTTGAATTAACGTTTGCATCTAAATTACCAATCTGACAGGTTGTAGAGGTCAGTGCATTCTTGTTTGTGGAGGTAAAGGTGTTGGCAAATCTTCCTTTGCAAGATATGTGATCAATAATTTATTGAACAGGTAATAGAACATTTTCGTGTTTCAAATTACCACTGTGTCCCTTGATTACAGACTCATTTACTCAGGGTTAGCCTCAAATCAGTGTCTAAATAATCACAAAATTCTTGATACGTATAGCAAAGTAAAGAATGCACAACTTTAACAATAAAAACACTTTGAAATTCCATGGACCTTGACTGGAACATATGAATATTGTGCAAACAAATGAGGCTAAAATTGAGTAACAGAGAGCTCTAAAATGGATTATTCAACAAACCAGGGTAAAGGTTGTAAAAAACGGAGGTATCACGATATCCAGGGTAACATTATAGTGTTACGAGTCCACGGGATGTAGCCTACGCTTCGTACTGTGAACACTTCAACAAGTTTTTGTTTTCTTGTCTGCTAACCAATTAGATATCAGCATTTCACCTTGAGGTTCCGATATGCAGAGATTGTACATAGATGTAACAGTATAGAAACATCAATTGAAAGTAAAGTGACAAAGTGGTAAAGTGGTTAGCATTAAAAAGAACAATTTTAATCAAAAAGTTGTTTGTCACATTAAGTTGTAAGTGGTTCAAGATAAATGGGACTCTGCAGTATTTTGGCATTTTGGCAGATAGTAATAACAACTTTTTTTTTTGCAATTCATATTCTACTGAGATTTTGGACATGTATGAATTGTAAAAATTTTAGGCGATACAGTTATCTCAGTCTGTTTAAGTAATAAAGGAGTTAGTCTGTGGAGAAGTTATTCAGTCATTACCTTGAAAATAAAATTGTTAGCCCAGTTTTTTTGTTTTAGTTTCAGTGAAGTGTGTTATCTAGAGTGTGATGTAGGTCAGACTGAATTCACTCCCCCAGCCATTTTATCTTTAAATCATGTCACAGCACCACTTCTAGGTATGTACTCTATGCTCTGCTAATAGTTGACACTTGTTTCTGGCCCAACTCAATAACATTGGTTCATAAATGTGAGTATAATGAAAGAATACCTTTCATTTCTTTTAGGGCCACCATTCACCCACTTAAAATGGCCAGAGAGGTAAAGACTGATTATCTGTTTTATTGATTTAGTGGTTGCAATATAGCCTGTTATTGCAGTTACCGCTGCATTCAAAGGCTAGTAGGGCAACAGGATCTGAAAGTGCTGACAACTGTAATATCTATTATTGTATTTTATAATCAGGAAGAATCATTGAATCTTTCAGAGCACACTTCTTTGGGGATGTCTCACCTAAAGATAATCCCAACCTATACGTCAACAGCATAAATCGTCTGTATAAGTACTATGAAGAAAAGTATAAGGACAAAAATATACCACTTGTGGTCAATACCCAGGGATGGGTCAAAGGTACAGTATAAGGTAACATAAATCATATACACACCCAGAGGCCCATTATTGAAAAGCACAGGTGCCTTAACTGCAAAAGCCCTCACCTCACACTAAGGCGACCAAGGTTAGATTATTGACGAGCTTGGTTTTTTCTCCATGCTCTCTGGTTTTTCGTCATTAAAAAATCAACTTTTCAATTCTAATCTAATTTACCGGTAGTGTTATCAAGTGGTTTGCAAAACCTGTTGGGTTTTCTGTCCATTATAGAGTGATAAATACAATTAGGTGAGGTCTACACCACTACAAAGGGTATTGAGTTCCTATTACCCCTCCCAGCCCATAATCATTTTGTTTTCATTTAGAGTGACAAAATTTCAAACTTGAAAATTATGAGTTTTTTGTCACTTTTTAAAAATGCATACTTTAAATCATCCCTTGAGCCAATCAATTGCAAATCAGTTTTAATATCAGACATGAGATCACTCGGTGTATTTGAACTCAATGCTATAGGGACCAGTCATTATTCAAGCCAAAGGGTGGGGTGGAGGAGAAAAAGTCTTTGATGCAAAATTTTTTATAGACCTCAACCTAATGCATGGCAATCATGTTTTTCAGGTACCACCTCCCAATCCTCCTTTTGACCTTTCAAGCCCCCCAAAGTTTCACTAAAACAAATTTTAAGGGGGGCCCCCTATTTCCTCCTTCACGCCAACCCCCCCTCCCCGACTTAAATAATGACTTGTACCTTATTTTAGTAGGGTTTGAAACAGTAAAAAGTTCAGGAAATACTGACCTGACAATCCTGTAGTTGATGGTTTGAGTGTCCACTCTGTATTATTGATTTTTCATTATTCTTTATTCCAGGAATGGGTATACCATTGTTAATGGACGTCATACATATAACTCACCCAACACATATCATACAGATTAACTCTCCTACACAAACCACCAAAAACCTACCAACCATTACCAGGGATTTCCTGGACACATCACCAGGATGGGTGTATCCTACATGTATGGAGGAGAAATACCAGGCTGGGAAGATATTACTTGATGATCTTGTTAATGACTTAAGGTATGTTTCTGGTGCAAGGCAATGGTGTGTTTTTTCGTTGCTAAATATGATTGTCTTTTGTTTACTATTTCATTTATTAATACATCCAACTTTCCGCCTATCCATCCATGTTTCTTTCTTTTACTCTCTTCCTTCCCTCCTTTCCTTCTTTCTCCCTACCACCCACCCATCCGGCCATCTGTCTGTCTGCCTGTCTGTCTGACCACCTATTTGTCCATCCATCTATCCATGCCATCTACCGTGTATGCTACCATCTTTTTTTCCTCAACTTCATTGCTTCTTAATTCTTTCCTTCTACCCCTCCACCTTTCCTTCCTTCCTTCCTTCCTTCCTTCGTTCGTCCGTTCCTTCCTCTGTTCCTTCCATTCGTCCACCTGCTTTTCCTTCCATCCATTTGTCCATCTATTTTTCCTTCCATCCATTCGTCCATCTGTTTTTCCTTCCTTCCTTCGTTCGTTCGTCCGTTCCTTCCTCTGTTCCTTCCATTCGTCCATCTATTTTTCCTTCCATCCATTCGTCCATCTATTTTTCCTTCCATCCATTCGTCCATCTGTTTTTCCTTCCATCCATTCGTCCATCTATTTTTGCTTCCATCCATTCGTCCATCTGTTTTTCCTTCTATCCATTCGTCCATCTGTTTTTCTTTCCATTCATCTGTTTTTCCTTCCATCCATTCATCTATCTGTTTATTAATTACATTGCTTTCTCGGCAGCAGTGACAACAGAGACGTTAATCCAGCTACAGCAGCATCTCTTCTGAGTCAAGACACCAACCAGCCATCCCACCAACCCAAAATCTTCCAGTTAATAGCGTGTTCAGAAGATGATCAAACATCAGGGTCAGTAATTATGTAATATTCCTTTGAACGCTTATTTCTACTGTAACTGCTGAGGATCAATAAACTTGTGATCTCCCAAAATAAACTCCCCAATTAAGGAGATGATGCTAATTAGGCCCGCACCTATTTGCGCAAGGTTTATTAGTTACAGGACCCGGATTGAAAAATCCTAATGCAACCCACACACAATGTACCCAATTGTAAACGATTATAGTAGCTTTAATATGACTGGTCAAAGGCGTGGTACACGGCACGGTCACGGTATGGAATTGAAGACTTATGTAAACCAATCACAGTGCAGAGAACCACTATTGATCCAATGAAAATCACTCACACGTATATCCGACACGGTCACGGCACGGCATTAAAGATATCCTGTAAACCAATCACAGTGCGCAGAACCACAATTGATCCAATGAAAATCACTCACAACTATACCCGGCACGGTCACGGCACGGTCACGGTATGGAATTGAAGATATTCTGTAAACCAATCAAAGCACGATCACTGCCCCAGCACGTACGGAATTGAATCGCAGCGCGCATTATCACTGTTGATACATGCACACGGCACGGTGACAATAATGCATCGTCACGATCCGTATCGTGAGTTTTTTACAGTCATACGAAATCTGCTTCAGACACTTTCTTTGGTGCAAGCCACACGAAAAAAGAAATATATATTTTACAACCATCACTCTGTATTACATTCTGTATTACACAACTTTGGGTATTCATAAAAAAAGCCTTATTTCCAAATGCGTTTTTTTAGGCCAAAGTTCAAAGCATCTGACCATCGCACTATGGACCTGTTAGCCTATTTCAGTCAAATCCTAGGGTCTTGTGCAACGAATAACAATACCGATGACATGCCAAAGACAAGCATGTCGTTGATGGAGTGCAAGCCATACAGAGTCTCTTGGAGTAACGTGGCTGTACACATGATGCATACTGAGGTGAGATTAAAAGACGTGGGGAATAGACCAATCCCGGGTATGCCTGAGTGTCCACCCAAACAATGGGTAGTTCTGCCACTAAAATACAGAATGTCCTGGAGTAACTTCGTGTACAAAAATTGTCAGGGGAATTCTATTCAAATTCAAATTTCGATAAGCAAATTCATTCGGCTAGTAGTTGTGTCCTACGATAGCATATATCGTACTATGACAAATATTTTTGTGCATACAATAATGAAGCATCGTTTTAAATATGACATAAATGAAAAGCAGTCCGCGAATTCACTTCGTGACTGGGTGAATAAGCTTAGGGTTTTAGTTTAGGAATTGAAAATTTTTTTAGTAGTAATCAATATTTTTCTAATGTAGTCTATGTTGATCCTAAGACAGACATTTACATCAGTCAGTGTCTTTTCCATGCTGTATATCAAAAACACATTTTAGCTTGCCCGACGTAGTGCCAGTAACTAGGGCGGAAGAACAATGAATGCGGGGTCGGTGTATTCACCTTTCCTAAGGTCAAGGGAAAACAATATAAGAAGGTATCTTTTGCTGCATATAGGTTTGTTAAACAAATTCTTGGGGTGCAACCACGACTTAAAATCCCTGCTCTATTGGTTGATCTGACAAGAGAAGCGAGAGAGGAATGCTTTGTTATCGTCAACCAAGATGGCGGCTATGACGTCATATTCAAGGATTCTATAGTGTGTGCAACCACGACTTAAAATTTCTTGAGGTATAAATAGCGATGAAAACAGCTGCTCTATTGGTTGATCTAACGAGAGAAGCTAAAGAGGAATGCTTTGTTATCTTCAACCAACAAATCGTCTACATGACGTAACATGTACCTGCGATACCGTTTAACAGGGCACCCTGTTAACACGTGGACACATGAAACGAACAATAAATAGGCGGTAACCAGAGGTCATGGGACTTTTGGATTGAAGATTGCGACATCATACATTGTAAAGAGTCAGATTGAACAAGTGAGAAATAAAAAAGTTAAAAACACAAGCAACAAACGTACGTTTGCGTGGTGTAAAATACCCAAGTAGTTTATACATATGAATGGTGTGTTTGATATTTTTAGGTACCAAGAAGTCAAGTCCTCGTCTCTTTGAATGCGAGTGTTGTGGGTTTAGCAGTATCACCCAAGTCACCTGAAACCCATGAAGGCAGAAGTGATCTTCCAAAGTTCTTCAAGGACACACCCATTATCGAATGTGTTGGATTAGGTAGGCGCTAACTTTATCTATTACAGTCAAGCCTGCTCATGCGTTCCTATCGAGGTTCAAATATTCAGTTAATTATTCGAAGTTTGATTTCCATCCTGCTTTGAAACTTGCATTGACTGTGAAACGAACGTTGTAAATTTGAAATTTGGGATCGGATTAAAAGTTTATTTAGTTCTTCGTAGATTAGTGCAACCGGACAAAGTTAGAGGCTAAATCTACTGGGCTGGTCAAACAAGGACAGGAGTTCGACGATGCCGCGTGCAGAGGCGTAGCCAGAATTTTCCAGGGGTTTCGCCCCCTGCCTTCGCCCCACTTGTGCAATCTTCCCTTCTGTCAATCAGTGATCCGTTCTAAGGGTATTTAAAGGTTCCCTTAGGTTTTTAAACCTAAACGGAAAATGTTATATGTTATACTCTTTTGCACTTGCAGGCATGGTGCGTAATATCGATCCCATCAACAAACTGTTCTACATCCTGACCCCAGTACCTCTCGATCAACTACAACGAGTGAACACGTTACTGAAGGGAAACCTGGAAATACCAGCTACAATGTTACTGAAGGTAAAGACCTCGAGAGGCATGCGTAACCCTGACTAATAAATGCATGGACAAAGGGAATAGGCCCTTTGCAGCTCAGTAATCACGTGCTGATTAATTCACTGAGAGCAAATGAATGAACATCTTGTTTCCCATGGATGAAATATACTGGTGAGCAAACAATCTTTCTACAACCTGTTTCAAGAGATCGTAATAAAACTGCATTTCGTGACACACTGGATGCACATCGTTTCATTCAGTACTTTACATGTAGCTAAAAGGAATCTCCTATTCGAAATGAAATAAGGAATTTTGCTCACCAGTACAGACAGGTGACCGTTAACTGCAAAAGGCCTATTAAGGGTGGTTGTACACTCATCTCTCACCTTTGGGGTCTCGTGTTCGATTCCTGGACTCAGCATAACGTGAAGGGATAAAAGTCATACGCCTTTGACTTCGTAACATTGATGTATTTTTTGTATTTTTTAAAGGAGAGGCGTCCAGGTTCTCCTTATGTTTCGTCCGAGTTCTCCTACGATATCAAGGGAGCTGGAGTGAGAAAGGTTCGGTATAACTTACAAAGGAAACAGCTTAACTCGCCTGCCAGACCCAAGACGTAGAAAATATCTATTGGATACATGGTCATAAAAACGAGAGCGTAACATCTTCTCAAACCTTTAGTCCGTCATCGTCTCCTTTTTGCCTTTTTTTTTTAATTATTCCTTCCTCCCTTCCTTCCTTTTTCTTAAAAGATTTTAGTTTCTCTCTCTCTCTCTCTCTCTCTCTCTTTTGACTGGATCGCGTAATGATTCGTTAGGTAGTTTCCTGCGCAGCCGCTATTAGTGTCGTCACACAACACTCACTTTCCTACTTAGGGGGATGAGCGTTACGTGTCGACACTAATAACTAATGCGTAGGAGACTAGCTAATTGGGTGCAACTCAATAACACAAATATGGATAACATTGTTTCAGTATAGTAGTCTTTTTAATATGTACATTAGGAATGTTAAGGGTTAAAAAACAGAAAAACAGTGTATGGTTGAGCTAATAAATCTGTATCTAATATATAACTAAGTCACCCTAGGTTTATCGTTCCCGCGCTTTACTCGACTTGATTAAGGATGAATAATATAACAATTCTGATTTTTTAAGTCCATAAAAACACGACCGCCATTTTGCATTACAAGATACCTTTCCACAAATCCTTGCAGGATGAATATGTTCCTAGCTTTCATCTGCCTTAACCAAGGAGGATGAGCGGGCAGGTCACGATATTCTAACTAATATGGCGGGAAAAGTATCACGTGACCTGTACTAGATAGACCTCTTGCATGTGACGTCAAAGCAGCTCAATTTGGAGAATAAAACAAAAGAAGTTCAATCTCCTCATAATTGGAAACCTATTGTTTTGTCCTCCAAATAAGCCGGAAGCGAGATGACGTTTTACCCCCGTCTCTAGACCATAATCCTTTTCACACTGCTTTTGTTCTTTAATTATGACTATTGTTCCTGTATTCTAAGGAATCAAAAAATTTTAATATGAAAGAATTTGAAAAAATATTATGGTATAGAGTCGGGGGTAAAACGTCATCTCGCTTCAGGCTTATTGAACTGCTTGCTATTCGAAATAAATCCCAAACTATCCCAAGTGTCTTTGCGTTTTATAATACATGCATGGTAGGACATGCTTTGAAAATTGTCTACCTTATCAATTTTAACAACAAAAATTTAATTTGAATTATATATATATATTTTAATTTTCGCCATAAATATAAAAAATTATGCTTCTTTCCTTAAAGAGAATTATAATTGTATTACTTTCTCGTGAGCTAATGACAACAGATAACTCTTTTCTACTAGACTTGCCAACAACAAAAAACGCTAAAATTAAATTCCTATCATTTTCATTCCACTCATTTTCAAAGCATTGTATGTGTATGAAATTTAAAATTGCAAAAAATTAGAACCTCAAAATAACTAAGACTTCGAGAAAGCTCGGTCTGTATAGAACTGGGCCGAGGTGTCCTGCACTCTGACCCTTCAAGTCGACACTTTAAAAAATTCTGAAAGTTAATATTTAGCTCTGTTTGTCATCCTTTTTTTAAATGGAACAACAACAAAAATAACGGCAAACCTTTTCTCCGTGTCTTGTTTATTAGTCATTGCGAGATTGAGGAAAAAACTGGGTAGTTGGCACTGTATGGTATTCAGTGTGGGAGTTTTTCAGGAGACGAAATGGATGGCATTTTGGAAAAGCAGTCTTACGATGCAAATCAACTTGACCCATTTTTTTCCTTAACCTCGGACTGACTAACATTGCTATCTTAAAAACGTTTTGCTTTGTTTTTAACCTCGATAAAGGCTCTTCTTACAGCAAACCTGCTCGGGGTTTCTTGTCATTTCCACGCATTGCATCATGCTTGTCAGCTGTTTGTCAGTACGAACTTCAAGTCTGATGGGAATGTATCGGAGATGGTTTTCAAGTGTTGTCCTAGTTGGGTCTTTGTTTCTTCGCTTACTGGAGGATAAAACGAGTTGATATGGGCCTGCAACAACAGAGGAGATTTTGAGCTTCAATTAAATCCACACTTAGTCGCAGCAGGGAAAGGGGAAAAAGGGAAGGAAAGGGAAGAAAAAGGAAGGAAAGGAGACGAAATTTCGAATGGGGCACAAAACGCCAAAACTTGATAGGAAATTTGGATGCACTCTCAACTATCATATCAAAAGTTGTTCTAATTTGTAATTTTATGCGTTTATCAATTTGTATTTCGTCTCATTAATTTTTTTCATAACTCAATTTTGTTACATATCATTGGTTTTACAGGACCTTGTTGAAAATCACTGTATAATAGTGAATCAGCATCCTGTTTAAATGTTATTGTGAATAAAATAACATCATACGTCAATGATATCGATGATACTGATAACAGTGATAAGGCCGCGCAAAACCGGATATAGATTGAAACTCCCGCCGCTCACTTACGAGTTTCTCTTTGATCTGAAGGTACAGGTCAACCACTTCTACTTCTGACTTCCCCTGTATCCATGACAATACATCCTGACAAGACAACATCAACGACAAATGAGTGAAGGAAATTACTCTGAATCGTAGAAATTGGCGAAAACATAAAATTAGGCTAATAACTTTACTTACGGGTGTTATATATATTCGAAAAACAATTTTGTAGAATATAATTAACATATATAAACAATTTGATATTTCAAATTACCGCACTTCCTAACGCTTCTAAATGAAGAAGTTTCAGTTTCTGGACTATTTCGTGTTGTCGATGATAGAGCCATCCCTCGAAGTTAGGACTCTTAAAAAACTTTCTGGAAATAAGAAGAAATTAAACACACACTTAACATTTATTCCAACAAATGAAAACTAAAAATTGTTTTGCTGTGAACTTTTGAGTGCAGATTCAACTCACTGAAACATATTCTCCCCTACAGCCGCTTTCAGTGTGGTCACGCAACGCTTTCTCCCCTGGAAAACCTTGCGTGACGACATTTAAAGCGGCTGTGGCGGAGACTAACTGAAACACCAAGGGTGGATCCAGGGGGAGGGGGGGCAAAAAAAAGGATGCTTTTTTATATTGTTTTCCGTTGTGTTGACGGAAGAAACAAGAAACTCAATTAGCCCCCCCCCCCCCCCCCCCACTAAACTTGATTAGCCCCCCCTAAAATTTTGGCTGGATCCGCCCTTGAACACTGATACAAAATATAACCAGAGAAGAGGACTTGAAGTAGAGAGACACCAATAAATCAACTGACAATGAACTACTTCGACGGTACGGCGGCCATCTTGGATCCGTATCGTTGAAGTAGTCCACACAAGCGGAGTAAGACACAAACAAAAAACGAAGTGGCGACCCTTTTGATGTCACGCCTTCTAAACGGGCATCCCTAAAGAAGAAGGAGACTTTAATATAAATGGATAAAAATTGACAAAATAAGTTTGAATTCACTATTACCTGTACAGTAGAATCCAGTTGCCCTTGTGTTTGGAGGTGAGCTGAGGTCCATAATCGTTTAACGTTTCAATGAACTCTTCGATATCAAAGTTCTTTAGTCTTGGTGGGTGCTAAAATTATGAGAGACCAGTTGACGTTATCAGAATATGATGATGATGGTGGTGGTGGTGGTGATGATGGTAGTGATGATGATGATGATGATGGTGATGATGACGATGGTCTGTAATGATAGTGGAGGTGGTGATGATGATGATGATGATGCTGCTGCTGATTGGGATGATGATCTGATCGTCATCATAGAGATGATGGCGATGATGATAATTGTGTGTTATGAGGACGTGCTATTGATGAAGATGATGAACGACAAGCGTAAAAATGATAATGGTTTTTATGATTTTTCTACTTTACTTACTTTCCATGGCGAAATACTTTTTTGAAGAGGCATAAGACCTGCAACATACCGCTCCTGGAAAATAATAGAACAAACTTAAGTCAGGCAGAGACAAACAAGCAATCTGTAGCAAACGATCTAACTAACAAAAGAGTATCTCACCAAAGGGATCATGAAGCTTTGCGTCAACTCAATCATATGACGTCGAAGAATGGCATTCTGCGATAAAAATAAAAGACAATAGAAATTTTAAATCCAAAAAAAATTAAAAAATTAAAGGTTCAAAGCCGGTATAAAATTTCTCGTTAATGTTTATAGTATTACACGATTCTGATAAGGCAAGTGAAACAATCTAAACTTGATAAACTGTAGGGCCCCTGAAATCCTTAAAAAAAGAATGCTCAAATCGGAAAAGGTATAACGAATAAAAATATATTGATGGTTTGCAAGCATGGGGCCTAAGAGAGTCAAAAGACAAAAACAAGGCGGCCATTGTGGTGCCGTTAACAACAAATGCTTATGTTAAAAGGCACCAACATGGCCGCGATGACGTAACGTGCAATCGAAAAACAACGTAAGTTATAATGAACGAGAAGGTATAACAAACCTGTACTTCAGGTGGTCTCTTGGGATGGTTACCCTGAAACACGCAATGATATTATATTAACAATTAAGGTTAGTAAAGATGATGTTCACCCTCGTTACTAACGACGAGGATAGTGGTGCTTGACATTTACCCGGGGGAAAAACGGAATTTCGGTTGGAACAGCAAATACAGGTGTATCGTAAAAAAAAACGCAAAACTAGGACTTTCGATTGAGGTACTTTTCCCACTCTTTTCGGTTTTTCCGGTAGACGCGTGTACCATTTGTCGAAAGTCAAAATTTCCCGCCCTTTTCTTACCAATAGCAAACCAATTTCCAACCGGGTTTATTGATTTAGATGTTAAGATCCGCAGATTTTAAAACGTAACGTCACGCAATGCGCAGTCACTTGACGGCGACAGTAGAGTAGGTAAGCGAGTAAAGGAAAATGCACAATAAAGATAAATAAGTAAATACATTAGAATTACCTTGCTTAGTTTTCTTAGGATTGTTTTATCACGGTTTAACATAGGTTTGTACTTGGTGTAGATACCTAAGGTTCGAAGGAGTAAAGAATGTAATGGCAGATTATCTCACACTAGATATAACCATTATCTATAGTGTGACACACGGTACTACTGATGCGCATAACGTCATTTAGTGGTGACCGTGGTGCTTGCGTGTGGAGAGTCCCATCAGATTCTATAAGAAACTGTGTCCAGCCTCAAGGGACAAGGGAGACGACTGCTCAACCGTCAAACAATCGCAAAGATAAACAACCCGGACGTACCACAAAGTCCGGAGGAAATAAGAGATGCAGCATTGGCCAGGAAGACCTAAAGAAATGTAATGGCTGGTGTTCCCGAACCACTTATGCTTTATGAGCACACGCGGAGAAGAGAGACCGTTTTTAAAGAATGTCACAAAAAGCAACTTTTGATGCAACAAAACTATCACTTAAGGAAAGATACTCTGATCACTTGCGCGGAAGTCTGACCAGCGATACACGGAAAAATTGTATTTCACTGGCTCACAACATCACGCCATTGACAGCATATTGCAGTTTGTGTGCAACGGCCGAAACATGTTGCATAGATTTATATCTC
Source organism: Actinia equina (assembly GCA_011057435.1). Taxonomy (NCBI): domain Eukaryota; kingdom Metazoa; phylum Cnidaria; class Anthozoa; order Actiniaria; family Actiniidae; genus Actinia; species Actinia equina. The sequence continues at coordinate 336,614 of WHPX01001156.1, read as the reverse complement.
ATCTTTTGAGCGAAAGAGTTAGATATAGAAACTAGGTGCAGTGACGTGCAATTTTGTGTTTATGTTCTCAGCCTTCGACAGCTTCCGTAATAGCCTCTTACGCATGCGTCCTTTGGGTCGTCACGGAACGCGCACGAGTCAAGTAACGCACTTAAAAATCCACAGATAATTCAAGAATTGTTTAAATCATTGGAATGAAGTACTTGCCTGGTTTTGAGGACAAGTTTCGTTTACTTGGTTGACCAATAGAAGGGGATTTCCTGGAGGATACCACTGAAAATAGGATAATTAACACCAAAAATCTACCTTAGCAAATGAAATCTTCCCCACGAGGTTTTATCTCTGATTTCTTTATTCTTTTTTTTGACAGTTGTGTTTCAACAGCCAACCAAAATTTTGATCTTAACACTGAAGAATGGAAATGGTCCCAATGCACTCAATTTGATATTTTCACTTGCGCACTACATCCCCCCGACATGTTGGTGACTTTCAAAAGGGAGAGCCTATTTAGCAAGCAGTTGATGTAATGTATTCATAAAAATACAATGAATCACGCCTAGGTTTTCACGTTTTAATAAAGGATGGTAAAATATCGCGAACACGGCCGCGATGACAAAGCTTGCAAGCGGAGAACACAAATGTTAAGTGTATCGGGACTGAACTGCTAAAGAGACGACACTACCGTGCAAATCGAAAAACCGTGTGCACCTAGAAATATTTCAAGAATGTTTGTTAACCAATCAGAAGCGTTCGTGCTATCTTTCCGTTATTTTTGTGGTTTGAAAGTCAATTCTGATAGCTCAAACTAGAACAATTAAGAATTCCTGGAATATTTCTAGGTGCCCAAGGGTTTTCCATTCGCACTATAATTCTTACCTAAATTTGACATCTCTCCTATCCTGACAACATGTGGCCAGTGCTGTAAGGTTTTGGCGAAGAAAGGATTTGTCACTCCAAGAATGACAGTGGGTCTAAAGAATAAATAAATTAAAAGAACTCGTCAATCCACAATAGCTAGAAGACAGAAAATGATTTCCTTGTGAGACGCATATGTTTGTGCGAAAAAATGTCCCATTCTCTCCTTCTTTTTATGTGCAAATAAAGTTGTTATGAAATAAATAAATAAATAAAGCTATTTCGCTGTTATGACATAACGAACTGCAAGACAGGAAGCTATTTTAGTGTTCCGCAGCATTCAGATCATTCAGAAGGGGGGGGGGGGGGGGGCAAAAAGATTTCGTTTTTAAAGATTTCGAAAACGTTTTGAATTTTTTCTCGATTAACAAGTTTTTTTTACGCTTTTGCTATGTTATAAAAGTATTGGTCATTGCAAGTTTCCTATTAAACTGGAAACTATTTACAACTGAAAGCTGTCCTCACAGAATTAAAGTCTAAAATATAATTCTATATCTTACGGTGCTTGCGTCCTTGTGGTGTATTCCTTGAACTCGCTGTCATGTATTGTAAAGAAAGGTCGATAGTCCGAACAGAAATGCAAGGGTGAAATCAAACTGAAAAAGAGAAATGTAAGGAAAAGCTTACAAACAAAGAAAATAATAAGAGAAAAAGTTATAACTTAGAGGGCCTTTTGTTCACACTCTACTCTTTCCCTCTCTCCAACATTACATTAATTTTTTTTAACGCAGTAGGCTTTAAAGCAAAAACTTGTAGGGCCGTGTATCATCCATAACATATACACTCTTACTACATCCGATTATTCACTACACAACTCAATGAAACCACTCTATGAAAGTAGGAAAATCGGAAAACCAGGAGAAAAATCTTTGTGGCACAGGAGAGAACAACACTTTGAAACAAACTCAATTTACATGTGGTGACTGCAGGGTTTCTTTTGGTATTGAAAGCCAAAGCTACAGGGTATATGGACCATATTGAAAAGTCAAAACGACATCGTGAAATAATAGGGGGGCCAAAATTGGACCACTGAACAAACCAAGATGACCTTGTTCTGAGGATTTCTCCTTGGCCCAGTCCTGAACCCTATAAGAGTACGTTTGGTCAATTTTTATGACCAATACTAATATTGAAGAGAACCATACAACTAACATACTTGACTAAAACTTGAACAGTATTCGAGCACATGTTGGGTGTTGGTGCCATGACAACGATGGGCTGAAAAACGTATCAGAAACATCAAGAAATAAGAACCCTATGGTTAAACAAATATAACCATGGGTGTAATCGTAAAACATTAATTTATAAAATAACTGTCATAAATCTAGCATTCTGATCAGCTTGATCAAGGTGCATGCTTAATTATGTGCCCGAGTTTTCTATTTTGTCATTCTTATCCAAAATTGACAATCGCGTTGTGTGCAGATGGAATTGATGTACTGGAGGAACAGCAGAATGCTTAAGACATGTTGAGGAATAATTCCAAATCTAATGCCTTTTTCCTGTTCTGCTAATTCCCTTATAACTACACACAGCGCTATTGCGCTTTTTTATGTAATCTATTACCTCATTGCAAATAACGAGCTCCCAGAGAAGATGAATGTGAGCAACAACTGGTTGAAGGAACCTAATGATATAATAATGATAGATAAAATAACTTTAAATTGGTTGAAAATATCATTCTGTATATATATTATTATTATTCTATTTGCTTTTACTAAAAAAACTGTAAATTTTAAGTTATGACTGAATTTGTGTTAAGTAAAGTATAGAGAAAGATACTGTAACTGGGAAGATGTGGTAGCATAGTGGTAATCTTGCTCACCACTCACAACAGGACTCTCCTGTGCTTTGATGATTTTTCTCTGGGATCTCCAGTTTTTTTTCCCTCCACAAAAATCAATTTCCAAATTCTATTTTGATCTATGAGTTGCCTTGTAACTGGGTCCTAGACCCAGCCTGTAAGGCTTTCTGTCCAGCTCATAGTAGTAAAAGTTGGATAAATTTTAACAATATTATTTACCTTAAAGTATCTGGTTCCTTGAGTGTTGGGATAACTTTTGGACTTGGAATTGGTGTCTAAATAATCAGTCATATTCAATGTAGTTAATCATTAATTATTTTATTTGAGAACAATGCCTGAAGGATATTGTGAGTAGCCTCTCAAGGATAGTGGAGGTTAGGCTCAATTCCTCCCTTCACCCCCCCCCCCCCCCCTCCTATCCCCTAATGAGGACATTCACTTGGGGGCTACACATTCATGATAAGGATGACAAACAACAGCTAAGATAATAATGATTGTAATGATGATGGTGATGCAAGGGCGGATCCAGCCAAATTTCAGGATGGGGGGGGGGGGGGGGGGCAATAATTGAGTTTCCTCCATCAACTCAATGGAAAACAACAAAAAAAGCATCCAATTCTTCAGTTTCATTCAGCCCCCCTTTGCCCCCCTGGATCCGATCTTGTGATGGTGATGGAAAACTTGTTGGTAGGTGATGATGATCATAATGGTCATGATTATGATGATGAATGATGATAACAGTCATGATGATGATGGCAAATGTTGTATAACAACTGTTTAATTACAATATCAAAGTAATCCATGCCTAGACTCACCATAACATTGATATTCATTGGTCCATCAGGAGAAGATACAGCACCTGGTTTATCACTCCGTGACGGCACCCTAACCTAATAAAATTATTCAGCAAATTACAGTTAATACACTGATTGGTTAAGGACTGTTCTATATTAGTGCATAGAGCACAGTCCTGACACCACATGCACACATACAGTATGCTTTAGTAAAGAAGTGTAAGAAAACAGCATTGAAAACTACATTGTTTATGAAAACTTTTTTTTAATGACCTGTTTAAAATAATGAATAATTTTAAATTGAATCGAAAAGAATAGGTAATTATAAGTCCTAAATACCTGTAGGACATTACCCAGTAAGGGTAGTTGAAGGGTATGGCCTGCCTCTGGTTCTGGCCACTGGTCTATATTGTTACATGCTGGAATAATAATAATTTGGTACAGCATTGTAAGTTAAGGGGAAAAAATAACAACTAGTTAATAACGTTTAGTTCATAAATGAGCTCCATGCAGTCCTGAGGATCCAAGAGCTTGTAGTATAGTCACGGGGAGTAACAGACAGCGAATGGATGCAGCTCACTAGTGATGTGTAGAAATGGGTTGCATTCAGTACAATAAATAAAGTAATAAACACTAGTAGGAGAAAAATGTCAAATGCCCTTGGCAGGATTTGAACCCACTGCACATCTTTGGCATTCTACCGTACAAGGACCAACCACACTAGAAAGACAGCAGGCAATGAAATATAGGCCAAGGGAGATGGAGGGGGGGGGGGGGGGGGAAGGGGGAAGTTAGCTAGTGGTTTGTATGTAAGAGGTATATGTATATAGAGATGTTTTATAACATGGAAGGTTTGAAAACAAACATTTTTAAAGGAGGGTTCCTACAAAGGGCACAAAATGAACTTTTAAACTGACTAGTATGGTTAGCAAAACCTTGCTAGTAACTTTTGTTTTCATTAGCAAAATTTTCAAAAGTCTCTAGCAATCTGACGTGATGAATAAAAAGCTTTCTTGATGTAGGTTCTAAAATTTCAGTCCTTCAATTTCCTGTGTTCCATACTCACAAAACTTAGCTAGTTAAGTTTTCCGTCACTCGCCTAAAAACTAATACATCTTGTGAGCCTTAATTTGTGTCCTGCAACAGGAAATGATAGTGTAGGATATATTACCTGCTTCTAGCGATGGAAGCCCATTTTCAAAAAATTCAGGAGCCAAGGTTCTGACCTAAAGAATATGAAATAATTTCAAGTCAGCCACATGTGTTATACATGTATAATATTATAGCCTGGTCACACAAATAAGCATAACAATATAAAGCCAAAGTTATTTCATTTGCTCGACTACAACTTACCACTTCATTGAACAGGTTCAAGTATGGTAATCTTGAAATTAAAACTAAGGACTAAAAAAGAGAATGATTTTAAAATGAGTTGTTGCAAAATAAATTAAAAAGTTAATAAAAAGATGCTGTAACAGATGCTGATTATTGTCAGATTCAAGAGAAAAACCAGAGAAAGTGAAAAATATATTTGAATAAAAGTCCAGTCGACCCTGTAAACTGCATGGTTACATACTTGTAAAAGCTGTGTCTAGGCAAAATGAAATCTACATGTCAGTGGCAGAGAAAGGTGCACAGATGTCACTAGCTCAGGGTTTAAAATAACAGTCATGGTTATGTTGACAGGCCAAATTAATTGAAGTTCTAGAGCTGTCAAGCCCTGTAGTTCCTGACTCAACTTTACCTGTCAAAATGCTACAACTGGCAAGGCAAATTACATTTGATCTAACAAGTTTCAATTCTGGCCAGACTCTTGTCTAATGAAAAGCCCTTACTTTTAGCTCTTTAGCTACTATACCCATACACCACCCTATAGATTCCCATCTTAATAGACTCATAAACAAGCACCATACCTTTTGAAAATAACCACGTTGTATACTAGGGTCTTTTACTTGTCGAAAATAAACAAAGCCATAATAATGGGCAAGATCAGCCTTGGAATATGAGACATAAATAAAACAGTTTTAACATATTGAAATTGGTAAACACTATTAAGATTTCATAATGATATTAATATGAAATAAAAATTAAACAAGAATACTGTTATGATGTACACAGCAACGTAACCTACCCGAAATTCCAATGGAACAGCTGATTCTACTTTTCCACAAATGCTTCTTGTTAAGGATGACTGCGGACTACATCGAATACGAAAATGGAATTCTGTATCTCCCATACACCCTATTAAACATGAAAAAATAAATATATATTGCAAGGGTGGCATTACACTGTTAATCTCTTTTTGTAGATATTTCACTACTGATATTTCTGTGAATGTACTGGAAATTATATTAGCTTGTCAGTGCCAACATGTTTGAGGCATTAACAAAAACATGAGGCACAATAAAACACACTACAGCTCTTAAAATAAATAGTAGTTTGATGCTGTAAGTAATGTGTACTAAAATTCTACCCAAGAGGGAAAACATACTGTACCTGAATTGGAGTCCGGGAAGGCAAGGTAGCAGATATTGGTTTTCTGTATAAAAGGAAAAATGTTTACTGCAATTTTATTGTTTTCATAAACATTCGAACTCTGTGTCTGTGAGCTGCACGTTGATATTTGTTTTTTGTACTTTTGTACTTTTCACATTTTTGACTGGCGGCAGTGAAAAACCAAATTTCAGTACGCAGCTCACAGACACAGAGATATGATATGACCTAATCATGCATCATGATCTATCAATTTCACTTTTGGTTGCATTATATAAATATTATATTTGATGTGTTATGTAAGTAGAGGGTGTAAGGTATTAAACCATGCATATTGAATTGAATATTGAATACTGTAATAGTGTCTAATCCAGCAGCTGTAATATAAAGGTATTAAAAGAAGAAAATTCACACACACATATGTATATAAATATAACAAAATTTATAACCATGAAAAATATTATGGCTAGAGTTAAAGAAAACGAATGATTGAAAAAATATTGCTGATATTATGGAAAATGAAAATGATAAGAAAAGAGGAAAAAACATGAAACGTATTTATCGTAAATTGTTACAAAAGCATGCACTTTCAATTTCACTTCCAAATTGATTTATTAGTTATACAAATTTAAAGAAAATTTCTTTCAATTTGTTTCATCATCTAAATCTATCGGTTTTTATTCATACATCTTGATATCAGGGACAAATGTTAAATGATGGTACTTAGAATCGCAATGAATGGACTTTGTTGTACCATGTTTGAACTTCCTTCTAGAAACACCATGGATTCAGTGATAATTAATACAGATCGGAGTCAATAAGCCCGTACAACAGTCTTCACTATTAAAGATAAATGAGTTAGAATGACTCGGTACTAGAATACAAGAGATATTAACACCAAAAAAAAATTTTTGACACCCAGGTCAAGTCTAGTCGTCAACACATGTTCTAGAAATATCATACTTCATAAAATCCTCCACAGCTTGAAACAGAATTCCCTGTACGTAGCCTAGCTACATGATAGATACGTCGTAAAACATACCTCTTTTTCTGTCAGTTCGATATGGCTTGGGTAGACCATCTGGGGATGAAAATAAAGGGTTTCATAAGAAGAAAACATGCTGGAAGTGAACTGAATTTTCTACTTTTACGCCACGCCGCGGGTACCCAACAATAAACCAGCCAAACTTTTGACACTTGACTTACTTCCATAGCTTGTCCAACTTCTATATCAAACGTCACGACACAAAAACACGTTATCCAACGCCTAAAGCGATCCCAGGGTAGAACATGGGCCCCGTTTGGGAAGAAATATTCTTCCTCCTCCAAACTCGAGGCCGCCATGTTTTTCACACTGGGTCTGTGGAAGGTTCTCAAATGGAAGCATTATTATTTCCGGTGACGTCATTATACATCACTTCCGGTTTCTGTTTTGTAGACGTTGCTAACATTTTGTTTGGGTTCCCTGTGTTGTAAACATCTTTACTTTCAAGATACTAGGTAAAGTTTATGCAATTTTTTCGTAAATAACCTACACTATACTTAATATTTCGGCTGTCATATCATAAGATAAAATGATAAATCAGTTTAGCTGATAATTTAGCAGTCAAAACATCAAAATCTTGCTTTCTTCTCTGAGCCACGTGGGTTTGAAAATTTCAAATTTCACAAGATGGCGGCCGCTAAGGATCAAAACAAGTTAAAAAAGCCATCAAAGTCTACTGACCTAATGGACTTCCCGATGATGAATGGTGAGTTTCCAGCTGACAGTATCAGGAATGGATCTTTAATTGAAAAGTTCTCTTAAATAAGAAAGTTTGAGAAGCTTGGTCAACTGGTTCACTTTCAGTCTTTGGGAAGGGGGGTAAGCTAAAAGCCCTGTTTAGATTACATGTAGGAGAATAAACCTAGAACTAGGATCTGAGGAATCTACCATGGCTCAGTTTCCATTATGAAAGAGGTGTGAATTTTATCCCTGGTGCTGGGATCTCCCTATCTGCGAGACAGGAAGATCCTACTGCTAGGAATATCCTAGTACCTGAAAGAAGCTTGCCAATGTGCAAGTAAACAGAAAGCCGACTCATCTGCAAGGAAGATTTTAGCTTCCAGATTATCCTCCTCCATTTAAACAAGGCCTAAGTTCATGCTCCCTTCTTTTTCTCCCTTCCTTCCCTCCACCCCATGTCTGAATTTATGTCTGACCCCTCTAAAAAACTATTTTAAGGGCATGGTGTGCCCTGTTAATGCATTGCCTTTTACCAATCAACCCAGGCTAACTTTCTTGGCTCGTTGTCATAAGGGAGTCTAGTTATTGTTTGTTGGTTCTCTCCTGTACTTAGAGGTATTTTTCTGTTTTTTTTTCTACCTCCACCAAAAATCAACTTTTTAATCCTGAATACTGCCTTATTGAGTGGGCTGCAAAACCTGTTAAACCCCCTTAAAAACAAACTTTTCATAACAAACAATAACAAGTACTACAATAATTATTGTTATGATATACATCAACCATTACTTTTGTCTTTCAGCTTCACTTTGCTCAAAATTGCTGTTGTCAGATCAAGCAAGAAAGGCCAAAGGGCCTCCCCAAACATTCAAGCTACAGAAATCTTCAGGTATGTATTATATACAAAGAAGTATGGGGATATTCTATAAGGACTTAAACATCTTCCTTGGTTTCTCCATTATTTTGAAGTATTAGAATATTAAGCAAGACTAGATGTAACAGTGATATCCCCTCCCCCCCACCCAAATCAGTGTGAATAGCCCCTCCTTATCTTATATCTCCTTTATGTCTCCAGATTCATGTACTGTACTAGGTTTTAGAGCAGCTCATATTTATTCACTATAACATTAATAAACAGGCAACCCCAATATAATACATACATTTTAAAAATTCATTATTGATGTTGATTTTATAATACCTTTTTATTGTCAATGATGATAATATTGATGATAATGAGGCAGAACTTCGTTAAAAACTTTTGGGAGTTGCCTCTGTGGTTTTCAATATTCTGTGAACTCTTTATTATATTGCAAGCTTTTTTTTTTGCTGTCATTAATAAAAAAATAATCAGATTGTACTTTTTATATTTGTGACTGGCTAAAATAAACACCAATTTCTCAACAAGAAATGTCTTAGTTTGCAGGATATCAATAACCACTGTCAGTAATAATGATGATAGTATGATAGTGGTATTTATTAATATTATCTTAAAGATTCTATGTTTTTTTCTTTTAGTGCTTGATAGGGTGCACAATTTCCTTCCTTTGATGGCAGAAGCTGATCAGAAATTAAAAGAAGATATTGCATCATTACCAGCTGATGCTCTGAACATAGAAAATGTTGATGATGAAGAAGCTCATGTTGAAATGGTAGTAGAAAATGAGTTGCATGCTGTGTGAAGTTATATTGCACGCGGGGTTAGCAGAACACAAGAGAAGTGTTAGGATAAGCACGACGTGTAGCAGAGTGCTTCTCGACACTTCTCGAGTTTTCTGACAATCTCAGAGTGCTTTATAGTTGCACACAGCACAGCACAGCAAGCAAGTTTTTTAATTCTTTTATAAAATACAAATTAGTGTGCGCACATGTTGTGTGCTCTCATAAAGTACATGCTCCCAACCAATCAGAATGCAAGATTCATAACAGTTATTTCATAATAAATTATGGCTGAAGAGTGTCTCTCAATAAAAATGGAGCAATCTGATTGTCATACCAGAGCTAAAAATGATTGCCAGTCACTCATGACCAGCTACTGACCAGCCAAATTAGTTTTTGCTGGTCAAAATTACTAACAAGGCAAATACTTTGTGTAGCAGATGGCAGCTCCTTGTTGGAGAGATCCATGAAACTTAATTGAAACCAGGACTAAGACTCTTGAATTCCACAAAGTTTAATAATCTTTTCACAACATTTTGGTGGTTAGTGAATGTTAGGCTCGTCGAATTTCTGTGAGTCTCTGATTTGACCTCACAGCAGGTATGATTACATATGGTTAAAATCACATGGTACAATAGTATTTAAAAACGATACTACAGGAGTTTCCGTTACACTTTGACTGAAGAAGTAAATCTTAATTATGAAACTGCCTTTATTCTCCTGAAGATAGGTATGACCATTTAAGTGTTCAATAACCAATTTATTCACTATATTGCAGAGTTTGGCTGTAGTTGAAAACGATTCTACTGATGAAGACAGTCCATCAGACAGTGAGTCATCATTAAGTGAAGATGAAATCACCAACAGTGATGAAATCAAGACACAATACACCTACAATGGACCAATAACAGAAGACAATATAGTAATTACAAAAACGAAGACAGGAAAAAGGCCAGCCATACAGATACTAAATGATGTAGATTGTGAGCATACTAACAATAACAACAGCACATGGAAACAATAGGCTTTTCTGTCATATATTTTATTGTACTGTTTGATGATTCTTTTACACTGTAAAGTTAGTTGTCACTTATATTGCAATCGAAGTAAGAAGTAGTTCACAAATTGCAAGTAAATAACCTCTTATCATAAGCATTATTGAGCATCAAGCCAAGAAAAAGTAAACCTTCCTTTCCACATTATTCTGATGTGCTTCTAACTCTGATTAGGAATCTAATTTTTTAATTTTCACTTCATCATGAGCTGCTACTGACTGTTCTGTGTTCTGACTTCAACTCAGATTAAGATTCATCACTAGATAGTACTTTTTCAAGAATATTAGGTTCATTCCATCTATAAATTCAAGTGGCCTCTAAGTAACCAATTTAGATGAAAATGAAAGCATCTGCTTCGTGTGTAAATATTATTTGAAGGAAAATCTCAACATTTAGGGTTGCTCAGGAAAACCTTGTCAGACTGCCTGCAGTAACATTGTAGCAACACTGTTCAAAGATATTTGGAGGTCAAGATAATTCACTCCAACTTAAATTTTTCCACAAAATTGTATAATTTATTGTTATATATACTTCTCTCTCCATCTAATTGTCATTTGAAAACATGTAAACATTCAATAGAATATCATATTTGTGAATTTATTTTAACATGAAAATAACTCATCGTAAAGTAAGATAATAAATATGATCTTAAAAAATCAAACAGGATTTAAGGATATATTAGTGGTTTACCGTATTCAGTTTAATATTGGGGACTTTAAGATTTGCAAAATCTACGACGGCGACGTCAACCGGAAGTGTTAATAACTTCACTTTTTGGGTCTGGCGTCTTCTTCTTCTGTGTTTGCTATGGATGAGTTGACTTTACTGACAATGTTTTGAAGGAAATCTCCAATGAACAGAACCCCAAAGATAAGTTATTTACACTTCCGGTTGACGTCGCCGTCGTAGATTTTGCAAATCTTAAAGTCCCTATATTAACACAAGTATCCCCGTTGAAACTGCATACCATACGCAAGCCAAGAGAGGCTAACATCATTGTCATGGCAACGCCGCCAAATAAGGCGCGTTGAACAATACTCGTTCTGTTTGTCTTGCATTTGCAAGATTATTGAATTAATGTGTGATCCTTCGAACCACTTTGTATTTTTTCAAATTAACACAAATTATAACTCGAGCACTAATTCATGGTCTAGTTTTAAACCTTTTTGTAATTCTCCCAAGTTTTTTTGTCCTTTGGCTTTAAAATGGTAAGTCGATATCAATGAATTTTTAAATCATTATATCGTGAATTTGTTTTCATGTGGACTTCAAATGGCTTTCTTTGCTGTCAGTAGCTAAAACCGTTTGTTTCCAACTCATTTTCAGCCAGGTAAAACCAAGAAATCCGCAAAAGGACGCAGTAGAAGCAGTAGTAAAAGCCCATCTAGGAAAGGCAAGAAGAGTGGTAAGAAGTCTCGCTCTCCTTCGCCTTCTGCGAAAAGCAAAACACCGGTGGATCTTCTCAGCCCCGACGCCATGGTCAATGGATATTATATTTCACACAACGCCGAACAGTTTCTTAACTTTCGAGGTTTTGGTTATGAATCTGGAGGAAAAGGAAAGAAGAAAAAAGGAAAGAAAGGGGGAAAGAAGAAGAAAAAGTAAAATAGACAAAGTTTTCTAAAGAACGATGCCTAAAAGATTCCTAATGCCGTGTGGCGACAAAGAAAGTTCTTTAGTTGTCAAGCAGAACATGATACGCGCTACACAATACGTCTGGATTCACAGAAACATTCATAAAACCGTGCATGAATACTGAGTTGACAAAAAAAAAGAACACTTCCCCTGGCAAAGTTGATATTCCAAAAACTTCCCTCCATTGGAGCTAAGTCATTTGTAAAGGGACTTTGCTGAGGTCCTGCTGACCGTGCAGCGCAAGCTTCTGAAGTTGTCCAAGAATGACTCGAAAAAACGATGTAGGAATGAATCCTTGGAACATTCATTTCAGAAGGGACGGCAACAAAAAGAAAATTAGGAATGAAGAAATAAAAGACAGCATTAACTCTTTTTTTTTAACAAAAAGCGGAAATATTTGGGAAACTTGGGTAGGGGGCAACATAACAGGAAGATAGTTCAATCTTCAGTGTCTTACACTATGTGATGAATTGTACACTTATCATCATTAAAAGTGCTTAAAATACATTTCACAATTCACTACTGATCTGTACTGGCGTTTTTTTGGATCGGAGCAACCAACCGCTACCTTTTTTACTATTATTTGCCTTCTATTCGTGGTGTGATACACGACGCAAGTACAGAGACAGAATCCTGTTGGTTTTAGCGACCAAAGTTGACCCAACAAACAAAAACTATCCTAAAACCCCGCGCAGTATTAGAAAACAATATGATAACTGAGGTAAGTTCCGGAAAGACAAAAACGTTAGGCCGATATTTAAAGGTACCATCCTTTAAAGTACCAGTCCGAGGAGAGGTGTTGTGGGATGCAATGGAAGCTATGATAAGCAAAAGTAGCAGGCTTGGTGCGCACAACACATTGCACTCGGGATGGTAAAATAAAAGGGAAAGTGCTGTTGGTATTAATATGAAGGAAAGTGCGCGCAACAAATTTGGGTGGGGATGGTAAAAGGGAAAATGTTGTTGATTTTATGAAAGAAGGTTGCACGAGATCAGATTTGGGTCGGGATGGTAAAAAGGAAAGTGCTTTTGACAGTATGAAGGAAGGTTGCATGAGATCAGATTTGGGTCGGGATGGTAATAGGGAAAGTGCTTTTGACAGTATGAAGGAAGGTTGCACGAGTCAGATTTGGGTCGGGATGGTAAAAGGGAAAGTGCTTTTGACATTATGAAGGAAGCTTGCACGAGTCAGATTTGGGTCTGGATGGTAAAAGGGAAAATGTTGTTGATTTTATGAAGGAAGGTTGCACGAAACAGATTTGGGTCGGGATGGTAAAAAGGAAACTGTGCTATCATGATTGATAATGTGTAAGTGAATATGATGGATAAGACACTTATCGATAAGACTTATTTACCACAGGCCATCCAGTAAAAACACAAATTTATAGGTTTTACTGTACTTAGTTTGGAAAGCTCTGGCTCTGACAAACGCATGCTTGATCAATCATAACGAACAAAATTCGGTCCAGGTAAACTGGATGGGCAAAACTGATAACTAAGCGGCCGGAGCAGTTAAAGCAGTTATTTTGTTTGCGACAAAAAATCTCATCAAAAGCAATATTAGCGCGACGAAACTCTGGTAAAAGCCTTTTTTTTCTCAAGGGTAGTTTATATTCGTTATTTTAAATGCTTTTTCTTTAGCCTTTTCCGGCCATTTACGAAAGGCAGCAATAATGAACTTTATTGAACAGCGAAAGACAAATATGGAAAAGCTAAAATGTGACCAATTTTCCGAAGGTATAACAACAACAATAATAATAATAATAATAATAATAATAATATAATAATATATATTATTATTATTAATAATAATAGTAATAATAATAATAAAATTTATTAATTGGGGTCACCTGTCAAACGCACTGTCTAATAAAAGTAAATAGCTAACTAAACTTTACTATATGATTACCATATGAAAATAGCAACATACGAATAAATATCTCTTTAGCTTTGATAATTCTAAAAATATATTTACATATAAGAAAAAAAGAAAATATCCCCAAACCTATGAAATGTACATATTTATTTATAAAAATTATAAAATATATCCCTTAATCTATTTTTTTAGATTTATGAAATGACCCATTAAGAATCAAGTTCTTTGTTATATTTCAACGCATGGATCTTGCATTTGGAAGATAAAATTTTAACGGTCTTTAATGAATAAAAAAGCGAAAAAGAAAATTGAAAGAAAAGGAAAGCCGAAGGTTCTACTATTCTAAACCGAGTGTATGCCGACTGTTCACGACCGTGTCGAAAAACCCTTTCGGGTTTCGCCGCACCATGTTTTCCCCTTCTTATATCATTTTCATCATTCAGCACACGAAGTTTGGAGAGAATTTTTAAAAAGAAAAGAAAAGGCGAGGCGGCGAGGCGTGTATAGAAAAAAAAGGAAAATACAGAAAACCCGAAGCATGACCGAAGGTGTTACGACAAGAAAGCAAGGGAATACCGAGGTTACGAGTCGGTTACGAGAAGGTTCCGAAGAGCCCTGCCAGGTTCCCCCACACATTTCTTTGTTGGTTGTTCAGCACATGCGTCTTGGGCACGGCTTGTTACTGTTCTATTGAGCAGCCGCCATCGTTCCTTTCCGCGCACGTCGAGGGAGCAGCTTCTTTGCGCAGATTCAGAACCTTTCCCCAGTAATTCTCTTCCATCACTACAACCAGGTATACTTGATGCATTGTCATTTTGATTTGGGTAGTTTTACAGTAGTTATGGAGCACACGGGCACGAGTTTGGACGTAAGTATCGTCGACAGTTGTTTAGCGGGTTAGAAGAAGGAAAAGGAGCAATAAAACGATGCCTTGGAGGAGAAAAGAAGGACTCGTATAGATAGTACGATTTCTACGCTCTTTAATCTCGAATTGATCTTTGAGTTCTCTTTAGAGACACAGTTATTAATTATTATGTTGGTAAAGTCGTCAGGTTAGCTTTCGTCGTTTACGTTGTCTGGTTGAAGCGTAAGATTTAAAAATTATAATGAATGGTTATCTGGCAGAAGGTAGAGAAATTCAAATTGAAAAGTGCAATTTATCGATGACCTTTGATTGATAGTAAACTTTTTGTTTTGCAGCAAGCTGGCTCAAGAGGTAGGATCCCTTCACCATCAGGGTTTATCGCCCAGCCTTTCACATACGATGGCAATGTCTCACTCTATGTCGCAGTCAATGACACAAAGTCTTTCAGACGAGGAGCCTTCTTCACCGGAATCTACTTACGATGGAACAGACCTCCTTTCTTCCACTGTTCATGATGAAGTCACTGCCCAGCTCGCTGCAGCAGGACCAGTAGGAGTCGCCGCTGCTGCTGCTATTGCGACTGGAAAAAAACGAAAACGTCCTCACTCTTTTGAGACAAACCCTTCGATTCGCAAACGACAACAGACGCGACTGCTACGAAAGCTTCGTGCTACCATTGATGAATACACCACTCGTGTTGGTCAACAAGCTGTTGTATTGTGTGTATGTCCAGGCAAGCCAAACCCCCTTTACAAGGTTTTTGGAGCTATTCCTTTAGAAAATGTTATCAGAAATTTAAAGCAGTTGATTCTTCAGGATTTGGAGAATGCTCTAGCTGAACACGCTCCACCACAGATTTCTGAAAACTCTGAAGTGTACACTCTACCCCCATTAGTAATAGATGGTATCCCTACACCAGTTGACAAGATGACACAGGCTCAGCTGAGAGCATTCATTCCAATGATGCTCCGTTATTCGACTGGTCGAGGTAAGCCTGGCTGGGGTAAAGAATCCACTCGTCCACCCTGGTGGCCAGTTGATTTACCATGGCAAAATGTACGTAGTGACTGCCGCTCTGAGGAACAAAAGGCCAAAGTATCTTGGACAAATGCCCTTCGACAGATTGTGAAGAATTGCTACAAATATCATTGCAGAGAAGATCTTTTGCCTGCATTCACTGAAAATGATAATTCACAACCACAACAATATGCCACTCATGGTCAACAGATGGTTCATACAATATCCAATGCTGATGGTACAGTATCATTGATTCAGGTAGATGCATCAGGAGCAGTCAGTACCATATCTGATGGACACAACACTCAATCAGAAGCCAATCAGGCTGTTGCAACTCTGGCGGAAGTGGCAGCTGCCACTCAATCTGAAGTCTGTCTCACAAACCAACACCACCATCACATGGATCATAGTGACATGTCTCATTCAGAAGCTGTTGCCCAAGCAGCTGTTGCAACATTAGCAGAAGCAACCCTTTCTGAAGGAGGACAAATAGTCCTTCCTGAACATGCTGCCGCAGCACTAGCAGGTGTACAAGATGGGATGGTGACAATCCCTGTCCAAGCTGCAGTTTCACTTATGCAATTTCAAGGCCAAATGCTGAGCAGTGGTCAACCTCACTACGTTACTACTAGTTCTGTACCTCAAGTTGCTATGGCACCCCATACCATCATTACTGTAACTTCATCAAACCATTCAGATTCACACAACAATATGGTTGACAGTGTAGAAGGCGTTCCTGTAGCTACTCAAGCAGTAGAAGTGGTCACTCTTGAAAATGCCCATGAACATATGAACTGATTATCTTGAACTCACGACTCATATATAAAGGGTTTTAACTTCACTAGGAAAAGAAAAGAGGTCATAGGACTTCTTGTTCTTCCGGAAGTTTGCATATACACCATGTAAGTAATAACATTGTACTAGATAACAGGCAGTGATAGTAGACTACATCATGGCTTTTTTTAAGTGGAAGGGGTTTTCAAGTTGTATACCCTTTAGACCAAATTATCAACATCCCCTAATATGCCCACCTTTTCTTTTATGCATGTGAAACATAAGTTTGGTTTCATAAAAGGTTTACACCTGTTAAAATACTTTTTTGACATGCATAAATAATAATACCATTAGTAACCAGGAAATTAAATTTTTTAACATTAAATAATTTCCATAAATCACCAATTCATTTTGGAGATAAATATTTTGAGAAGAAAAGTAAAGCTGGCATTTTAAGTTAATATTTGTCTATTTGTTGAATTCTAAATCAGTCCAAAACATCGCAAGACGGCAGTAGCCACCAGTACTGTTGGTCTGGTTTTAACCACACCACTTTTTACCTTTCAGAACCATTTTCCCCCTCATAAAGAATATTTTAATACAAAAATAAGTGGAAAAACAGGACCACCTTTTCAAAACCAGGCCAATGTCCAAGTGGTGCTATTGCCTTACACAACTGTTATACTAAAATTTAGTGTTAAAATTAATGTTATAAATGAAATCTTCAATCAGCTGTGCCAAGAACAGATGGCCTAAGATTGCAGACAACTAATTTGTGAAAATGTAGGATATTTAAGTTATTTATTTTTAGACAAAATAATTATCCTTCGCAAAAATAATTAAATAACTGAAGTTGACTTTTGCATTTTGAAAGTATCTTTTTGGCCGAAATTTAAGCGAAATTGGGACACCCAAGCAATAAGTGTGTATACTTGTAAATACTCTGTCCACATTAGGCAGGTTGAGTTAAAAGTCTTCAATGCTATTCAGAATCACATGTACTCTACATATTCAATGTTAACATGTACTTTTGTGAATGATAGTAGATGTTACACATCATGTTTTAATGGTCAACATCTTCATTAAGAAGAAACTTTTGGTTGAGAAATTTACAGTTATTCAACTCATTTTGTAGAGGATAAATATATTTGATTCTCATTTATTTGGCCATCATTGATTCAAAGGTTTAAGAAAACAATCGTATCTACTACTTAAGGACTTAATTCAATACTATTAAAAATACTATAGTTTCTAGAATGTTCAGGCTAAACCTCACTTTTGAAAATACAAAACAAAAGGAGAAATTAAAACAAAACTAGAGTCTTGGATTCAAGGCTAAGCCAGCACATTTCACAAATCATGAATGAATAGTCTGTTGAATAGTGAATAGTCAGACTGTTGCATAACAAAAAAACTGAACTTAATATGATAAAACTGAAATATTTTGGTTGGCATTTTCAACATTGACAGGAATACTGCAAAGTATTTTTCAAAGAATGCATCAAAGATGGGGTGCAATTATTTGAAGCAGAGTTTTTTTGACTGTCATTAATGTAAACTGTACTTTTAACTGTGAAAGATTTAATACTAATTAATGAATGATGGAACCGTAACTAGCCCAAGTTAGGTATTGGCAGAAGAGAATAAAGCCATGGATATCTTGTCATGGAGTTTCTGATTAAAGTGAGGGCTTTTCAAAAAGAGTCTAATCTAAGTTGTACCCCATTCACACCTAAACATGTTTAGTTAAACTGTGTTTTAGGAAAAAATTGAGAAACTAGAAACCTACAATATAATAAACTTTCTAAAATATTATATTCAGAGAAAGACAAAGGATAGTTTACATGCATTATTTCACCAAATATTGTGCAGTGTTCATAGATAGTTTTTCAAAACCTGTTTAGTTAAACCACTTTAAAACATGTTTAAGCCTTGATGTGAATGAGGCATTAGTTGTGTTGGTCTGTTTGAGATGCAGAATCACTTGTTTATGATTGACAAGATACACATTTCTATTTCAAAATTGCAGTCTTTTTACCATTCAATTGCATGGACTTTGGCAATATGTTTAGATTGATGTCAAAAACCAGAAACAAGAAAGAAGAATTGTATTGTGGAATGCCTGATTTTTGATTGACTCAACACAATAAAAACCTGAACCTGATTTAGTTGTTTCCTTTTGTCGTAGGGGAACCATTCTAGATCATTGTAGGGCTTTTAAAAAAATTAGAAGTGGAATATCGAACAAAACTTAGTAAGCTCTTTCAAAAGGAATTGTCATTGTTCTTTTATTCATACTTTTTAGTGCCAAGGGATTGGGTCAATAGTCCCTTTCACAATTCCTTGCACCATCTGAAAAGTAGTTGTGCCTTTACATAGAAGCAAAGAATGGTAAGGTCGGAATGATACTCTTTTTTCAACACCTTGGACAATAATTATTCAAATCTCTATTATTGCTAGCTCACTATTCTTCTTACTTGAATGCAAAGGCACAACTTTCATTCAAGATGGTGCAGAGTAACTGTGAATTGGGACTATTAAAAACACCATTCATCCTCCCTTTTTGGCTGTGTTTTAAAAAAGTGTGATGAACTTCCCTTTAGGAAAATAAACATTACAAGTTTTCTTGTCAACTGCAAGTTGCTCATAGCAACCAGAGCAAGGATAGTCATAGCTATAAAAATTCAATTAGCATGTCATTCCAATTTAAAACTTATGCAGCCCAGACAACCTAGTTAGATCACAGTTAGTATAGGGTGTTGATAATTTCAACAACCAGAGCAAGGATAGTTATAGCTATAAAAATTCAATTAGCATGTCATTCCAATTTAAAACTTATGCAGCCCAGACAACCTAATTAGATCAGAGTTAGTATAGGGTGTTGATAATTTCAAATGAATTGGTCTAAGTTTGGTTGGGGTTATGATTGACAGAAGCCAAATCAAATCCCTTACATCTTGGGCATCATTATAAGAAAGGGTGTAACATTGTAAATCTTCATTGATGGAAATACTCATTAACACAAGAGTTTAAGCAAGCAATTGACCAGATATTTTGCAGTAAAACAGTAATGGCTATACAAACAATGGCTTTTTATTTGACATTTTGAAGAATACTACATATTTGGTTGCCAGCACCACATAACAAATATCATCAAAACAATCGATACATTTATAACAATCAAATTTAAAAGATTGCAATACACAGCTTAGCACCTTTGCAGCAACTTTATGCTTACATTATTGCCTTTTTTTTTTTTTTTTTTTTTTGATTTTTGAAACTAGTTTTTTGTTGCAGCAGTCCTAATAAGCATGTTTTTGAGCACCAGAGAACAGCAATGCATAATATTTAAAAAAATGAAATATTTAAGTTATAACTTAAGTGATGTACATAAAAATAAGTTCAAGGTATTTGAGCATAAAACGTTTTTTTCAATGGATACACATATTCTCTTTCTATTTTCCCCACTGCATGCATCATCAGTCTGGACTAAATCTAATGATAGCTGCAGTGAAGACTTCTCTTTTGAATGCAAATATTGAAATGAATGCATCTTCGGAACTGGTCATAAATTAACAGAGTGAACTGTAGAGAAAGATGGGGGTTGTGAGACACTCAATAGCCTAGGGTTAATGGTAAAATTGAGCAGATGACTAATATTATTATGTGGGAAAAACATTTCATTTAAAACTAGAATAGGTTTAAATTTTCTGCCTGCAAATTATCCTTCCCTCTGCTATTTTATGACCACACCCATGCGAGTTGTTCTTGAGATAACTTGATCCTACATCTTTATGTTGGACAACATGAAAAAAGATTCTGTTGAGCAAGATAACTACTAGCCTCCTATGCAGACATCCTTAGCATGTCACAACGTTTGGGAAAGGCTTTGTGATAGACACTAAAAATACCTGCCTTGGAGACTAGATGACTTCTTACAGAACAGACTTCTACACATGACAAAAATAATTCCTTGCACTTAATATTCAATTTCTAGGAATCTAGGGCCTTGAGTTGCTTTTTTAAATTTGAGATAAGAAAATTATTAGATTGATAAGCTAAATCACATCTTTGCTTGGTATGAAAACTATAGGACTTGCAGTCTCTCAATGACTATTTTTTATCACCTAACTACTTTTTATTCTTCACATTCAGTTGATGTGCAAGAATTTGGTCATTAATAATTAAAGACAGAAGCAAAGTACAGTGCGTATTCGAAATTGAAAAGAAACAGACTAACAGTGACCTAGAAATAAAAAAAGTTGAAAATTTCATCAGAAGTTTTTACAAGATTCAACACGATAAACAACACATTTTGGTAGTTTTTCCAAACTTTAAATAACAATCATGTCTGATTAATAACAAAAGAACTTAGGATTCTTGAGAGTGCAGCTCCATAAAATATCTACACCTCGAAATACTTGCATAAGACTGCCATTAGAATCTCCCCAACTGCCGTTTTCACTCTGTGCAATGGCATGGATATTTTTGGGAACTACACAATAACAAATGCCGAGTCCAATAATAAAATTTGAATACAAGATTATAAAAAACTGGAAGTACTAAGATTACAGCAGCGAACGTTTTCAGAAACAAGGTAATTCAATATATTTTCATAAATGTAACAGGCTTATCCTATGAGCAGCATTTGTAATTTAATTAAACAATTTAGGCCAGAGAAACGGGAAATTAATTTAACATCATAATTGATTCCAGAATGACAATCAAAAGTTTGTTTTTCAACACATTGGTCTGATGCAAGAGATTTACCATCATTTTTCTTCACCTACGACTAACTCACACATTCTCTCTTCTTTGCACCTATCTGCATGGGTTTCACTTTTATCTTAAAATTTGCTGTTACCCTTTTGTTTTTCTTTCCTAGGTAATGATTGCTCTTTATCTAAAAAATTTTTCTTCTGTAAACATTACAGTGACCACATTTTTTTCCTATCTATTTTTGTTCTTGAATTTCATAGAATATTTCAGACTAGTGAAAATGGAATACCATCTGACGATACTGAAGTGAAATTGAAAGAAATTCTTTTACATTGCATCTATTTCACAACATCAAATGGCTAGTTTTATCAGAGATTTAGCTAGAGCTGGCTTTTTCAAACATGAGTTTTAACATGGTACAGAGATTTCATTAATATTCAAGCTAATTAGAGAAGAAACTAGGACTAATCAATATTTTTGTTAACTTTTTTATATCGATCCAAAAATTTAAATACATAATGTGTTGATCAAAGACAAATAAATCTCTGAACTTTTCACTTATAAACCATTCTATATTATTATCACAATCATCATTTTTCAGAATTCAGTAAAAGTGTTTTTGAAAAAGGTTTTTTTTGTTCTTAAATATGTATTATATGTATTGAGTAAAAGAAATATCATTTTAATTCAGTCTATAGATGCAATGAAAAAAGGCACTAGATGATTATAAATAGAATTATAGCTGTAAAGCAACTTTGAATTTACAGCACATCTTGGCATACTAAGGTGCTGCCACAGACAACAGTCTAGTATCTGTTGGGGAAAAATAAAATAAAAATTAGCTAGCTATATAATATTGAATTTAGTTTTTTATTACTAAGTTGAACGTTTTAAGCTACAGACAGTATATTTATAGGCGCATGATCAGTTTTTATTTTTTTATTTTTGGAGTGGCTTTGTATTGGTGTACATACCTGTAATAATTTGGCTTAAAAGGACCAGTCTTATTGACTCCCAGGTATTTGGCTTGGTCATCGCACAGTTCAGTCAGATGTGCATCAAACGTTGGCAGGTGAAGCATTGCAACATATTCATCTACAGGAAAAAAACAAGATTGTAACATTTGATTGTATCTTATGTATTTTAGATTACCTTTTATACGATAAATATCCAGAATTATTGTAAAAGTGTGCTGCTCTATGAATGCCCTGACAATTACATGTCAGACAGATGGTTGATAAAAGTTCCTTAGCACTTACAATATATCTTTCAGCAATGCATTGGCAAAAATGAGTTTGCCAATGCATAAAGCTTTGCAGTATTATTCTTACATTGCAGATGCAAATGTTTGCCCTTTTGACCCAAATGACATTGGATAGAATCCCTTTTCTTTTTGACTTACCCATTTTCTTTGGCAAAAGATAGACATCATGTTTGTATCTACCAGGTGGTGCCTTGTATAACTCAATGAGGGCTATAGCCTGTACAATAAATCATAATAAATAACTGATAATTTTGTAATAACAATGAATGTTGATTGAAACATCAGTGGACCACCCCCCTCCCCAACACTAACACTTGCCTAAATCTACTAAATCTTTGCTCTAGGCTAGTGCAAAATTAGGACTCACTAGTCCATAGGAAAGTGGAGTTTTTGTACTACTCTTCTGTGATAGTGCATTTATAGACTTACTAGCCCATTGCCTAGTATTTAAAAACGTTAGTGTGTAGAGCACTGTACAAACTAGTAAGTATATTTTTAAATCTCAGCATTGCCTCTTGAAATGGTAGTTTTGGAACATAATAGTGTTATAATTTATATATGCTCATACACTGATGCTGTTAAAGATGATGATATTGAACATGGTGATTACCTGTGTAGTGGCTGTAATTGATACTACAAAAGATGGAACACTGGAGCAACTCAGGTTAACAAGTCGTCCCTACAGAAAATAATAGTCATCAGTCTACTTTCTCCCAAGAGAATGATGCCTGATGGCATCAAAAAAATGTCGAGAAATTTGAGTAAACCATGTTACCACAAATCTTAATAACTAATCAGTATAGTACACAAAAGATCTCTTGATGGAAGTCCAAACAGTAACCAGCACAGATTTCACTTCTGAGCCTGGTTTTACAAAGGGGGAATAGCATTATCCAATTGATAATGGTTGAATAACAGGATAATAAATCCACTGGATAAGGATTTATCTGCACCGATAGCGCTATCCAGCTTTGTACAACTGGGACCTGGAGTTATCAAACAAACAAGAAAGGGGATGTAATGTAGAAAACCTACCTCAGCTAGAAGTACTATTCTTTTCCCATCAGGCCATATAATGTGATCCACTTGTGTTCTGACTTTCTCCCAGGTTAGATCTGATGTTCTAATACTGGCCTAAAATAAAACATCCAATTAAGACATCAATATAAAACAATTTGAACACCACATACACTGTTAACAACAACAGTCCTGCATGAAAAAAGCCTTGAAAAGAATTTTGAATTCTATATTAGAAAGATGACAAGTGGTGAGGGGGGTCATTGATTATTTCTACCAGTCATCTCCAATCTTGGTCTACCTCTGTTGACTTTAATTCAGCTGAAACTTTACTGGAATAACCCTTAAAGGTCTAATATTCAGATGGCAAGTATTTCATTTTTGCAAATTTTTATAGGAGTATGTGACATCATACACTCAACACTAAACATCGCTCCATACATTTCTTTGTATTTTGTAATCAAAAGATCTTCTAGTATTATACTCAGTATTGGAGAAAATAGATACAATAAAATGATTCTAACCACAAGTTATGTATGTTAAGTCCCTCAGCGAACCTTTGGGCTGAATAGAATCAAAGGAAAACATCAAGTTTTTTTTAAAAGAAATGAAAGGAGCAGTGTTTAGTGTTGAGTGTATGAGGTCACAGACACCTATAAAAATTAGTAAAAATATAATACTTACCATTGGAATATAAAGAAAAAACTTTATAACCAGTGATTATTAGACCCTTAAAGATTATTCTATTGAAGTTTCAGCCAAATTAAATTTCAGAAGATTTTCCTGCTAGTCCCCCTTTAAATAGCCAACAGTAATAAATGCAGTACCCATTGAACAACTGCCAGTGGCTATGTATTATGGAACAGAATTTTCATCAGCCAACCAATGTTAGTTGAGGTTGATCTGTTTACTATGAATGGATGAAAATGAAACCATGAAAATGAATGAGGGCCACTAGTTTATTAGTTATTTTGTAACTATTCTGTGCTACCCTTTTTAAATAAAGAGTTTATTATTATAATGTATACCCCCAGAAGAAAACTTTCCACTACCAATACACATAGTGAATACCATATATCCGTGAACAAGTTAACTAAAAAAATGTACAAATTAGTGCAATGTTTTGTTGGTCTATGGTCTACTGAACTTACAAATGTGTGCAATTTCTTACACAGTTATTCATGGTATATGGTATTTACTATAGAAAGTTGTTATTAACCCCATCTAGAATTAGTGCTATCGGAAAATAATAAATGAGGGAACTGTAAAAAAAGGCACTGCCATTATTAGTGGTTCATTGTAAGATGACAGAGTTTAATTACCACATCAATTTCTGTGTTGGAGTGGCCCATGTTGCAAACTATACAGCCATTCTTTAACCTGTCAAGGTGTTCTCTTGTCACAACATGTTTATTTCCTGAAATAGGTTGTACAACATTGAAGTATACAATAAAGCTGGAATTAAGTATCAAAAAAGCATTTCAAAGCAAAAAATATTGTTGCCTACTCCCTCCCCCTCCCCCTCCCCCCTGATTTCTATCTATGGTAAACATTGTACAGTTTGACATGTTTATATTAGTAAATTTAAATTTTTTTGAGTTACTGGCAAAACAAAACCCTTATTATCAGTTGATGATTTTCATTCTAAACCATTCAGAATGAAATATAGAGTACATTGGAAGAATATACTTGTATGCATGAATACCATATGTACAGGTACCTATGTACATGTTCTTTAAGAAAAGACAATCAAGTAGCTTGAGTAAGATATGGTACAAATAATTATTTCATTCTGTAAAATCTCACCTGTGGCAGTAATTAAAATATCAATATGCTTAACCACCTCTTCTGTTTTGACAACCCTAAAACCATCCATGCTGTAGAATAATAACATAAATGAATGATTGAATATGAAATTTTGACATTCTATGTGAGAAATTACTAGCTTTGTGAAGCACATGTACTCCCTTGATTTTCTCTTCCCATCCAATGTATGACTAGTTCAATGGTACAAAGGCAGTAGGTTGAACAATGTTGAACATTGCAATGTGAATTCGAAATACTTCAAGATTTTCCAATGTTCATTTCAATCCTATGAACTAGTTATTGTGACATTATTAAAACCATTATTTTTTGCCAGACTTACCAAGCTTGAAGAGCACAGATGGGATCAATTTCTGTTATATAGACAATGGCACCAAGTCCTTTTAATGCAAAGCAACATCCCTTACCAACCTGTTACAAGTAGATGGCTTGTTAGTTAGCCTGTCAGAGTATAAATTACAGAATAGACTTAAAACAGTGGGGAGTGAGGTTAGGCCCCAATCTCTGTACTTCCACAGGAATCCTAGAACTCTGTATTCTAAATACTCATTTTAACTTCAAGTCTGGAGAAGAAAATGGTACCGTTGGCAGACTACAGACAGAAACAATAGAATGATGACCCTTCAAAGTCAGGTCAACTCACAGATCAAATTGCAAATTTAGTTTGTTAGATTTTAAGGATGTAGGAAAACCAGGAAACTCAGAGGAAAACAACTTGAATAGGAGGGAGAGACCTAACAAACTTTACTCACATGTGATACCAAGTCCAAGAATTGAAATTATCACCTGATAAGTGATGATATTTCACAGGGATATAAATACATACCTCTCCATACCCACAGACTAGGACTTGCTTGCCACCAAACATCACATCTGTTGTTCTCTTTAAGCTGTGGAATGAATTATTTTTTTCATTGAGCAAAATGGAAGTCCAGAAAACATCCAAAGCATAATAGCTAGTACTTACCTATCTAAAATAGATTCTCTACAGCAGTACAAATTATCAAATTTAGTCTGAAACAAGATTAAAATAATAATAAATTAATACACTGATCTATATAATATAACATAAGCCGATTGGTAGCCAATTACCTTAGTAACTGAATCATTGACATTCATGGCAGGCACAGTTAACTTGCTTTGTTTGGATAACTGATACAACCTGTAACATGATCAAATAATATATTAGTCCTGCTGTATCTCTATATAAAGCTTTCTTTATGCCAGGATTTTAATGACATATAATGCATGGGAAAAAATGGTGGAACATTTCGTGCAATACTGCAGGTAAAAGAACTGTTTCAATGTTTCCCTTCTTGAAACCTATTGCATTCAACATTGCTTTTCAGTGGCCAGATGAGATGACCAGCCTTAAAGGTATTTGTCCAGACATTGTCCTTTGTCTGGGGAGTATTTTTTACCCTGAATCCTATTAGGAACCTCTGCTGTTCTACAACACCAAGATCAAGAACAGAAATAAAAGTTTATTTACCTATGAACTCCAGTAACACTTTCTTCTACAATCCCTTTAAGTGTATTGAAAGTACCATTAAACTTCTTGTACATGAGATGTGTTGCATCACCACCATCATCCAGAACCATGTTAGGCTGATATCCAGGTGCAGTAATGCATTTTCTCAATACACCACCAGAAATCTTCTTCTGACTCTCCCTTCCATGCAAAGATTGGAAATCCTATTGACAAAACATTGGTATTAATATGTATATATAGAGTATATTATATGGGCGCGCACATGCACGAATTTTATCTTTGAGTGTTCAATTAATATCTCACAAGTGAGCACAGCAAACAAGTGAGACATCTAAATTGAATACGAGAAGACAAAATTTGTATCTCCAAGTGGCCACGTAATGTTCTGTTTATTATATAGATATCGATGAAACTTAAGATACAGGCTTAAAATGTTGAACTTACCAGCTTCTGCCATTGCTGCAGCAACTTCATTCTAAAAAAATGCATATTAAAAATTTACTAAGAGCAAAGAATGATTTCAAAAAAAGAGGCAATTATTTAATAAAAATTTGTTTCTACAAAAATATTCAAGTTTTTCTGGGGTTGAAGGGATCTCAAATAATCAGCCAGAATGATATAACGAGAAACTATGCCCACAAAAAGAAAAATTCAGTGCATGTTTTTATTTATTTATTTGACTTTACCCATGACGAATGTATAAAAAAGAAAAATTCAGTGCATGTTCTTATTTATTATTTGACTTTACCCATGACGAATATATAAACCGGCAGGGTAACCATAACAATAAAACCAATTACTAAGGGCTTATCCCATAGAAATTATTACTCAATCCTTGTGTACTTGGAAACCATTGTCAATAAATGAAGAAGAAAATACTGAAATATCAACCAGCATCTTAACATTAATTAATCACCGAGTTGTAAAAACCGAGTGCTATTACCTGTGTTGAGTAAATATTACATGCTGACCAGCGTATTTGAGCACCTAAAGCTGCCAATGTTTCTATCAGAACCTGAAAACCAAAACAACCTCAAGTCAGTCCATTAATAAGAAATAGATCTTTTTTGGAGTTTCAAATTACTGCCGTCTTCTTTGATTACAGACTCATTTATTCAGGGTTAGCCTCATATCAGTTTCTAAATATTCACAAATACCACCGGTAAAGTAAAGAATGCACAACTTCAACAATACAAACAATTTGAAATTCCATGGACCTTCACTGGAACACATGAATATTCTGCATAAAACGAGGCTACCCCGAGTGACAGAAAACTTGAAACTGGAGTATTGACACTTGTCTGGTCAAATGTTCTTAGGGTTCTTGTGCTTATGTTTTTACACAAAAGTGCAAACGGCACGCCAACTAGATTTTAAAGAAAAACACTTACAGCTGCCTGAGCTGTTACATGTGTACAGGCAACAATCTTGGCACCTTCCAGAGGCTTGTCTGTACAGTTACGCTTACGAAGAAGCATTAAACCAGGCATTTCTGTAATCAATGGAAAAGTCAACATACATTACTAGCTGTAAAATGTTTTATGGTAGATCATGAGTGTAATAAGATATGTTTCTTCAAAGTAATTTCCAAACAGTGTGCTAATCATGTAATATGTATTCAGTGATATTCCAATGAAGGGATACAATATTGACTGGGTCAGTTTTGAAAGAATGTTTCCCTTTTTTTCAAACAAGGTGTTATTACTAGCAAAAATAAACTCAAGGGAATGATAAGCCAACTGATCCTGTAATGAGTAAGACAAATGGGAATGCAGGACACAATGTTTACATTGTTATCTGTCACTTGATCCAATAACACCTTATTATAATTAGCACACTATCTGAAATATACTGGTCAAATGAGATTCACCATACACCAAATTGAATAGTGCATACAGAAGTCGATCCAATTTTGGATCTTTAAAGACTCATCACATTTTTATGAGCTTGATATATTAAACCATTTAACTATGTGATTGTAGAGCTGTCTAATCCCTGGTGAACAGCTCTAAAAAACCACAACAACATAAATTATCTATTTATAATAATTTATCAAAAACAATAAATAAATTCATTGCATAAATTATACGTAATATGGATGTAATTAAGACAGACTGTTTGGTTCTAAAATTTATTTTATTATTTGATTAATACAGTGAAAAAAATGCTCATAATCCCCTCCCAAATTAAAGAAGAAAAAATTCAATCTCATGCTTGCCTTGTTCTGCAATTTCAATTTCTCTTCTGCCAAAGTCTGCAAGTTTAATATTCTTAACGCAAAAATCAGATCCACCCTTGCTGTTTTTCTGTTAGGGCACATAAAATGAACAAATTAATGGAGGTTTAATATTATCAAATTAATGTTAATTATCTTACTGGTAATTAGGAAATTAGTAACATTCTTTCCTACCAGGCTCTAATTAAATTAAATGATAAGGATCAATTTATACTTTTTTTCCAAAAGTATGTATTTTCAACGAAAAGATTTTTTACACAGGGAAAAGCTTTAGTAATGTTCGAGATGAGGACATTCCATGCCATCAATGACTGACTTTGATTGGCTCTTTAACTAATTTATTCTTGGACAAGTCATGTTTAAACACTGTAACATTTCAATTAATGGCTTAAAGAAAAAACTCAGATTATATTTATGATGTAATATAAAGAAATGCTTTAAAACTTTCTCAATTCATAGAAAATTGACTGAATTATTCATATCAGCTACGTAATTAAAGTAAGAGAAAATCCTCCGATTGATTGATTGATGAATATATGGATTTCAAGGCATTTAGAGTAGAAAACCATGAAGAAAGATATTTTTTACCATTCTACATGTGTATTTATTGTAGAGTATAAACAAAATGTTTAGTCTATTAAAAACACAAAAACGAAATAATCCCCCATGATCTTTGCATTATCTGCATGGTTTGCACTCTCTAAGCACACTTACGAGTCTTATATTTTTAATGAGTTTTGTTTGGCCCGAATGAGGATTTAAAATATCAGGGATG
This sequence comes from Actinia equina, assembly GCA_011057435.1. Lineage (NCBI taxonomy): Eukaryota > Metazoa > Cnidaria > Anthozoa > Actiniaria > Actiniidae > Actinia > Actinia equina. The sequence goes on along the minus strand of WHPX01001156.1, from coordinate 306,680 downwards.
TATTTGTTTTGTTTTTAGGTAATATATATAGTTAATCGTCACCAACGAATCAGATCCCGCTGAGCTTTATAATAGTGAAAATACCACATCGAAATGACCACGAGAATTAGTTGTAAATATTCTCAAACTACGAGACATTTATAGATGGCTAGATACTCTATTGTGACAAAACAAAATATTTTTTTTTCGGGGTATGAAAATTTCAAAATCTTCATAACTCAACAAACTAGAGGCTTTCATGAAATACAATTCTGTACCTTAGGATTAACACTGGAAGATAAAATGATATGAGAGGTAAATCCGTGGTATTTTGGAGCTCAGTTTTGTGTTTATGAATACAAACTGCTTTCCAAACTTGCAGTAATGGAGAAATATTGTACACCTTGTACATCCAGCTTAAAAGTACAAACCATTTTGAGACCAAGAATATTTTTTAATCAGGTAATTGTGGAAAATTCATTTAAGCTAATAATTTTAATCCTTCTAAAAACGCATCGTTAATCGATCGGCATGTTAGATGAAAATCAGAGTGACTTGCTTTGCAACGCCTTGCAAATATACTTGCCTGTTGTCTGTCTCTTGGGGAGCCTTCATCTTCGTCTGAGGAATAGCTGTCTGTATAGCTAGCTGCAGATGGAAAAAATGCTTATTATTTACAGAGATACAAAATACAAAGGTGAACATCACTCTGCAAACTCTTAGTTGCCAAACAAAAATGCAGCGGAGCCAAAGAATACAAATGTTGAAATTTCCGTAGTTGGCTGAGTAAATTACCAAAAAAATACGAATATCATGACTTCATAACATTGTATCATAAAATAATAAAAATTGAAGAATAGATATTTATGAAATGCTATACAATAGATTAAAAATAAGTGACACGCAAGCATAAGAATAAAAAAGTAAAAATATTTCCGAGGTGGAAACTAAGACGATGAATAAACGACATGCGTAAAAGTGACTTTTAAAACGCCTTCAAACGTCGCCAAAAAGAAAAACTAAAAGCGCTAAATGCTCTTCGAGTGTTTATCAAGATTTCAAGCCAATTCTACATTCTTCAGCACCTGAACTCCCGTAACTATCTGTAGAAGAAACAGAGATAGAGCGTCGACGAAGACGAGGTGGTCGCCTTGACATACTTTCGGAAAAAGTGAGGCCCTGTGAGAAAATACTTTGTCATGAGTGAAGAAAAGGAGCAAATGAATAAAAAACATGCAAGTGAAGAATTTTAACCTCCAAAGCCCGTAAATTGGGCGGTTTTTGGGCCGCTGCTGGTGATTTTTGTATGTGGTGTGTGTGATCTCCTGTCTCTGAGGCCGCCATGTTGAACAGTGCCGAACCTGCATGCAAGCGAGGGTGATAGCGTCTTCATCGACCGGAAATAGCACCAGGAAAAAGCGAAAAAGAGACGAAAGAAGGAGATAATATCTCGTATTTTCTTCCACTTACTATAATCCTTGAGGTTTGCTATTCAATAGAAATGACTTTTATAGAAACAAACACTAATATGATTGCCTCACTTGGTCGTTGTTAGGGCTTTTGACAAATATGTGGTCGGCGCAATAAGCAACCATACCGGAAACCACAAACACGGTCCCCCTTATCAAAGGCACATGACCGAAAAGGTAAGGGAAAAAAGTCTATTAATCCTTCATTTCCGAGAAAAGGTCCAAAGTGTTGAGGAAATAATTGTTTACTTGGAAACTTGAAAAAGGAGACTAGAGTGCTTAATTTCGAAAGCTAATCAGTATCGCGGTACTCAAAGTTTTTAACATAGATTTTAGTACATAATACTAAATCATAATTAATCAAATATATCAATAGTAATTTTTTTTCGAAATACAAGTGCACTAATAATTATTTGATATTCGAATGAAAACCGCGCTAACATTTTCAATGGCTCACGCCACTCTTGCTTACACTAAATTTTTATATCTCAGAAAAATATTCCAAAACATTAAAAATATTCCAAATCTTTTATTTGAAACTAAGAAAAAAATCTCGAACTTAACCTGTCATTAACGATGTCGTTTTCTTTCATTAAATTTGTCTTGAGGTCTGACCTTGAACTCATACGGCACCTGTTGGTAACCTGCATACCAAATCATTCACGTTTCTATCCCCACTTGGGCATTTTTAGCACTTGGTGTCCACCCCCATCGGGTATTCAGTATTTCACAGACCGTCTAATTTTACCTTTGTTCGTTGATGCAATTGTGAAACATTTCACGATATATTTTTTGCGGTTTTACAGGATTCCAACATTACTTTTTCCCAATAGTAATACCATCCAATTTTTACTTTAATTTTCCGTTATGGTAGAGAGCAATTATATACACCTCTATTATATTAAAAAAATTAATAGAATATTCGAATATTCTAGACAAAAAGTGACAAGAGTCGCTAGACATTTCTTTCGGTTTTTGGAATACTAATAACAATAAAAATAATAAAAAGCAAAACGAAACTACACGAAACAGGATTGGGATATATTCATATTTCACAAATTAATTTGTTTTATAGTTTGATTTATTTCAAAGTTTAATATAATGTATAAAAAGAAAACAATTTCGAGAATTTTTTTAATGTCTTTTTTTGGAAATACTGGGTTTTAAGGGAACGAACTACGATAATACTTACTAATAAAATTGTAAACAATTTCAACATAGACTTTATTTATATCACACCGAATAGAAAGTAGTTTCAAGTTTTCCTTTTCACAATATCGTATATTTCAATTGTAAGAATAGTCAATAATAATTGGAAGCCTGCCATTTCCGTGGCTACGTATAGCAACCTATATTTATCATATACCACACACATTGCATGGCTTTCACAAAACTAATGAAAACAAAGATAAAAATAGAAACCAAAAAGCTACTAAATGTTCAAGAATCAAAACCAGTCGATAATTAGAATTTTCTTGCCACTTGAATCTCGATTACAGTTCTATAAGGTGTTTTTTCAACCTAAGATTGATTATTGCAGTAGAGTATTGGGACAGTCCCATCATCAGCTTTGCTAAACTGGTGTATTTCATAAATACTTTCTTTAAACCTTCTTTAAATAAAGTTTACTTACTTACTTACTTACTTACATCCTCCAAGTGTGGGTCTAGAGGGAGGGTCGGGGGGATCCGAATTCCCCCGTTATACCTGAGATTTTATAGACCGTTTTCTCAAGTGTTGCGCGCTCATACAAATTTAAGAACTTGACGGGCCACGATACCAGAACCTCATACTGAGGATTATCATACATCTCTATGAGATTTTTCGATAAAAATTCATAAACTTGATTATTCTCTTCTTAAATTATAAAACTGGCTTCTCAATTTTACTGAATTTTCGTTTTTCAGTTTGGCCCATCAAGATTGGATGCGCACGCAACCTTTCGAAAACGGTATATTGATTTTTTCATCCTATAATTTAAAATTCCTCAAAGGATTGAAATAAATTTCGTATGCGTTTGGAACCCCTTCACAACGTTTAGCGCGCCCTCCTCTGCACAATAATTTAAAGAATTATTTTGCATATTTTTGGTTTCTAATTTCAAGTTTGTAATTAGATAATGAGTGTTTAGTTTTCGATATGCTTTTCGATTGGATAAGAGGGAGAAACAATGCCACGTACCTGTTCTTAGATTTCGCAATAATGCGTATATGTAGGCTTAATCGTAATTCGTAAAGAACAGACTAGCATCTACCAAAGCTGGAATTGATTACAACGTCTTTCCCTTTTATTTAGTGATTTATCGAACGTTTATCGATATAAGAGCAATAAGGTCTGTGACAGGGCGGGTTCTAAACTAGACAAATAGTAACTTGCAGGTCAGTTTTAGAAACTTTTTAAAAACGTCTAAAGGACGTGAGGCGAGCCTCACCCCTTCTTAATACAGGGGTAGCTTGGCAGCGGCTGTAAATAAATGTACGATTAATTTGACAGGCTAACCAAATGAAGTTAAGCATGGAAGTCTAGACGATGAAGATGCGAACATTGCAAAACCACACATGAGTATATATGTCGACGTTGCTAAACACACAAACTTGACCTTAGAGGTCTTTTTTAGTCACGTCTGCTTTATCAATTAGGCTTAGGCATAGAATTAAACAAACTTGTTGATGAAAAACAAAACGTGGCGTTGTGACATGAGCTTTTAAGTATCAGATCGCGCGTGCACTTGTGGAAGATCTTCTGCTATTACTACCAATTGTAGTAGAGTGTTTTTACTTGGACCGTGAAACAAATAAAGTTTGTTGTACATATCAAATAACTTACAGTCAAAGCAAAACTAAAAGAAAACCACAGAACCACTTCTCAACTGCTACGTATGACAACCAAAAACCGGCAAAAAAGAAGAAGGAAGGAAGGAAAGAAGTAAAGAAAAACAGAAAAAGCAACAGAACAGAACAATGAAAATGGAAAGAATGGATAAAGAAAGAAAACAAAAAGGAATAAGAGAGGAAAGAACAGGAAAGGAAAGGAAAAGAAACGAAACGAAAGGAAGAGGAAATGAAATGGATTAACTGTCCTTAAAGGTTTTGTTTTATGTGAGCATTTTCTCTTTTTCGATATACGACCGCCCTTTATTGAATGATTATCAATTTTTTTAAAAAGTCGAATGATGTTGTTTATTTTCTATTATTTTTTTCCAATTTAGCTCAATTGTTTCTTGGTTGCTGGCCAATGACTTGGAATGATTACAAAAGTTTGATCTCAAATTGCATTTTTCTTCGCAAACAACAAAAAAATTTATCCCAAATATTATATAAAATGTAACGATGCCAATGTACGTTATGTTCGACTGATGATATTATTTTTTCTTCAATCAATCATGAAAAAACAAATTCTGATCAAAAATGTTCAAAAGATCATTCGGGTTTTCTTTTTACTGCAGTTTTCCATATTCTGCGAAGCTGGAATCTGTTTTTTGCTGCTTTAGTCGATACCTTTTATGTTCTTGACTGGCAGCAGTAAAAAACCCATTTCACACTAAGCTGTTGGAATGTCTAAATCGCAGAATATGGAAAACCGCAGTAACAGAGTCTAATCACTTTTGTTTGTCTTATCGGGAACTCTGGCTGGATGACGACGCAGATATTGGGAAGAGAACGGGAGTGGGGAGCGGAGGGGTATCGAAGATGGAAAAGATTCAGGATTTAAAAGGGGAAGGAGTTGTTATACTTCATTAGCATGGACAGGGATCACATTTTCGCTTTACACTACGAATAGGAGGAAACAGTTTTACTCGCATCCAACTGTCTTGTGGTTGGTAATGTTGTTACAAATGGATAATATATCTGAGGCCTGTAAAAGTATGCACGCGCGCAGAACTACATGTACTTATGGGATAAATCTCTCAATTATTTAAGGAATGATGCAAGCCCGCGACTCACGACATCTTTTACCTGGAATATATTATATATGGTCGCACTAGACGAAAAAGTGTTTTTTTAAGCGCCGATTCTTTCATCACTTAACGAAAACAAATGCGACCCCGTTTCTGCCAAAATTTGGCGTTCGCCAAAATTTAGTGCATTCGCCAAAATCTTCAAAGAAGCCGAAGGGCTGCCTCAGGACAGCCTAAAATTTAGAAAAGCAACAGACCTATTGTTTTAGTGTTTAAAGTGTCAATCTTCTCGTCATGTGACTGGTATCATGTATCCTTTGAAGCATTCACTTTGGCGGGAAAATTCCAACCAGTGCCTGGAAAGTATCTCTGTTCATGCACGCGGAGATGTTTCCTTAAGTAATCAATCTTCGCCTTCTCAATCTTCGCCTTTTCATAATCATAGCCATCCTCATACGAGCTTGTTGGTGTTGCATGAGCACTAGCATTAGGGCCACAACCTGCTGTTGAGTTTGTAACTGGAAGTTCAGTAGAAATCCTACAGCTAATAATAATACTGATATTTGTCACATCCATCTTGCCAGAAAGACCAAATAGTTTGTTTACTTCTGATTGACCTCAATGTAACATAATCTGAACTTTAAGTATACATGATATCCCTTGAGTACTGATGTATGTCAAATTAGGGAATTCATTTTTCACCTAGTGCGACCTCGCTAAAAATTGGAACTGGCAAAAGATGAAATCGCAAATTTTTGTTTAATGCGAAAGTAGGCAAACAAAACTTAGCCTAGTGCGACCCCGACCTAAGGGCTAAGGGCTAAAGAATTCCAGAAAATGCAACCTTAAATTATCAGGGGGAAAATTTGATCGTCCGGCTTTCATACAATATATACTTGAGTATTCTACATAAGGAAATAAAACCATCTGAGCCGAATAAACATAAAATTATTGCACGCAAAAAAGTTTAAAGTTAAAAAAAAAAATGTTTGAGTAACAATAAAGAAGTAGGCTTAAACGTCAAACGACAAAAGAGATACTATCGAAACGAGAGTTAGTATTTATTTTTTTAACCCTTAACATTATATCAAGGTTTATGTAAATACATTTATTAGTAGACCAGAGGCTGACCAGAGGCAAAGGCGGTGCAGTGACAACCGGAAGCCGTGTCTACAGTCACTTCCGGTAAAACGTTATCTCATTCAAATATTTTCCTCAAAATAACTTGCTTTTAATTTATTCTCAAAAGTAGGATCGTTTATGCCGACCATACCAACGTGTTTTGTTTTTAAACAGAGGGTTCCCTGCGTTGAAGAACAATGACTGAGGGAAAAAATCACATTGAAGAACCCTTTGTCTTGTCACGCAATCCTGGTTTTTTTGCCGAATGGAATTTACATACTGCTAACACGCAAAAGAAAAAAATATGCGATCGAAAAAATTGAATTCATAAGAGTTATTAAACAGTCAACTCTAGAAATAAATAAACCCTTTAACGTTTCAACTGCAGCTGTTCTTAAGAGCTACTTATTGAGAGGATTTTGGCCTAAGAAGCAAATATTACAAATGATAGACACGAAATCTTTTGTCTGATTGTCGTTTTCATTCAAAAGACTTATTGAATGTCAACGTGCAAAATGTTAGAAAACCCCAGTCTCAAACACGTTGGAATGAATGAAGACTTCCCTAATACTATAAAGGACAAACTCCTCGAAAGAATTTCGTGTTCATAAGACCCATACCTGTACTATCATAGGAGCTGACTGACCCATATGACAATTGAGGACGAAGCCAACTTTGCTGTAGAGAGAAGAAAAATAATACGTTAGCTTCAAGTATCGTAAAAGGATGTTTATTATCTGTTTTGAAGAGTTCAAAATGAAAATAATTTCCCATAAAATTTTACTGTTTAGTTCTTAAAGATGAACTTGGTTTAGAGAGGTAATGTTGTTCGCTATAAGTAAGAATTCTAAATCGTGTCATTAGTAGAACATACACTCAATACACAGGCTTCCGGCAGGCAGAATACATCCTAAAATCCTTGCTACGAACGATATACAAGATTAGGACTAATAACTAACTCCGAACTACAAGTGCTTGTGAATTGGAGTAAAAATTGTTAGAGAAAGTTTGACCGTACGAACCAAAGAATATTTTTAATTCGCTTACGCTGAACACTTTTAGTTAATGTTATTCTATTGAGGCCTCAAACAAAATCTCTCTAAAACCCTTTTGGAAAGTTAAATTTCATATTTAAGTTTACACATGATTTATGGGAATTAGTTGGATATCAGGCAGATATCCTTCAAGTAACAAAAAGAAAAACCGATTTTTTAAGAGACTTAAAGAAGTATTTTTGCGACCGGCGATTGAACGCGTGCGTTTCATTCTATATAATATGCCACGCGTAACTCTTGTCAAATTTTTTGCTAACTTACTCGTTTTCTTTCGACTTCACCTCGAATTTCTGGTTTGGTTGATTGTGCCGCTTGGGACTTAATGGCCACGGAATTTTTCCTATTCCACATACCATTTGAGGTCGACATATTGGTGAGCTATCCTCGACGCAGTGGCCGATGTGCCGGCATCATGTATATTTCATGGGATGTTGTGTAAGCGTCGTATTTAGTATTCCGTCCACGGGATTGTGTGAGATTTACCAACCGCCTTTGGGACCAGGCTCGTGGAAATGACGTCACCACGGCGTAGCAACGGACTTTGGTCCGAAAATGGCTTCGCTTTGTGACCGATATAGAGGCACAACAAATATTACTATGCCGATCAGTACTAAAAAACCGTAATCAAGCTGAGAATTAAACATGTACGGTTTTAATTTCTGGCATCAAAACTCGTTATTGTATAGAAACCTCAAAATTTCCATAGCAAGAAATTAGAGTTCGCGACGAAACTCAAAACTTTTGGCTTTTATGACAACTTCATTGAATCAGCCGAATACAAAAATAAAGCAAGATTAGTTTCGTTTGTGTACGGCATCAATCTTGTCGAACGACTTATTAATTCTAGTAGAGCAGCAAGCATATTGAGTTGATTAATGGATCGAAGTGACGCTAAAACGTAATCAGATAAAATTTTAATTTAAAAAATATGAAATGAAAGAAGGTGATTGCAACCCCTTTTTCGAGAACTTGATAATTGATGTTAAGTTTGTGGAATTGAATCTTAATAATATTTTATAGACTTTTTAGTAAGTGAGCCAAGATTATAAAATTTTGGTTTACAATTCAGTGGCTCGACTTGAATCTTGGATGTTCCGTTCAATACCTGAATACTATTATTAGTAGTAGTATATAAATTTTTTTTAATTAATTCTCTTTCTTTTGGCTAAAGAAGAGGACCGCTAAAAAAGGTTATAAGGCTGAAGGTTATAGGGTGAACAAGCTGATACTACTAAAGATAGAATCCTTACGAGAAAAACCAGACAGTCAATGATCATGATAAAAATGTTGACTTTAGATGAATATGATTTTTTATTCTAACAAGATGCTAATTGAAATGCAATATCTGGCAAATCGCGCGCTTTTTCCTAGGGTTTGGCTGCGTCACAACCTAGTGCACGGAATCATAATCATTCGTTTTGGTCTGTACTTGTAAATCAGGAAATGCAAACAAACTATACATAATTATTTATGAACAGTTTGATTTCACTAGTTTGCTAGCACTGTTGGTCTGATTCGAAAATATTTCAAGGACAAATAACCCTGGCCATCGATAAGTGGAATTAAAAAAGGCCAGTCATTGTTTTCTATCTTGTTATCGATATTACATTCCCCAAATGCATAGTAGTCCTTGCTTAGTGGTGCCGTCTGATCAAAAGTTTCAGTTTTGGTCCTTTAAAGCAGGTGTTCAAGTACCGCGCGTTCTCATGTAACTTGATCATTAGCACTCTTTCGATTCTTTCAATTGGTTTACAGCAGAGCAGCAGCAACAACAACAACAACAACTTTATTATACTTCACCCTGAATTATTGACAAATAAAGTTAATTGAAATAGTAAAATGAAACTATGAGGTAATGGCAATATGGCTTACAGAAATAACCATGAATAGTTAGAAATGCCTGTATGCCACAGGCAAACTAACCGCAAGCGAACAATTTCAAAAATGATGATATCCGGCCGATTCCTCATTTTGGTGTAAAACGAATTAACAGAGATTTGTTAACGGTAATAGAATACGCGGTGTGAAAACGAATACGCGGTGTGAATTTGGTTTTAAGATGAGTTCCTCGTTCCTTTGCGTTTTCTTCTGCTGGCAGTGATCCGGCGTCTTCTTCTTTGGCTTGAAGTTTCAGTGCGGTTTCTACAGCCTGAATACATAAGAAAAGCACCTAAGTCACAATAATATCTCAAGGCAGTATGCCATCCGTAAACATCATAGTGAATGGCTAAAAAAATGTCGACTTTTATGAGTTGACTCTTCCAAGACGTACTTGGGAGCGCGCGCAATTCCGTGAACTTAAGCATCATGCAGATATAACGCGACTAGTTTAAATTAAAAACACTGAAATGAAAATTTATCCAAGAAAGTAGGTTGCGTGTGGTTATCGTTGGACAAGGAGGCAAGTCGTGATTGGGGCAGTTGTGGTATTTGTCTTCATAATCGGTCAATGATATCAACTGTTGGCTTGCGGGGCGGTACCACCTGTTGTGCTGTTATTATGTCAGCGAAGCATAACATACAATATATATATAAAAAGTATAAACAGACAAGTAGCTCAAATTCAGAGTTCTGCTAAGATTATAGTACTTCTGTTACCGTGCTGTCACTCTCCATCACGTAGCGATACTCACCGTGAACCGTTCCCTCCCACCTCCGGGTTCTTCAGTTTTCCTCGCTCGATCCTTAAAAGTAAACATGTGAGTTGAAGGTAGTGAATATATAGAGCCCCTTAAGGGCCGGGAGCTGCAAGTGATGATGGTTATAAAATATAGATATTTATTATATAATTACCAATGAAATATCTATATTTATTATATAATTACCAATGAAATATCTATTTTTCTCTATTTCGAAAAATTGATATCTTCACACGTGAAAATAACATGTTATTCAAAAATACACGGAAAGAATTGCCTAAAAAAGCCAATACAAACTTTATTGATAATTATATAATAAACAGAATATTACATGAAACAGTAATGATGAAAAGGTAAATTATACACCGTGAAAAGATGAAAAAACTTACTGACGTTTCGGACGCTAGTCCTTCGTCGGAAGGACTAGCGTCCGAAACGTCAGTAAGTTTTTTCATCTTTTCACGGTGTATAATTTACCTTTTCATCATTACTGTTTCATTAGAAACACCGACGCAGCTCACACTAGTTTTAGCTAGTTATACCTTTTACTAGAATATTACATGGCCGCTTGGAAATACGAATTTTATCTTCGAGTGTTGAAAATCTTTTCAACACTCGAAGATAAAATTTGTATCTCCGCGCGCCCATGTAATATCCTCTATTTATCTATTTCGAAAATTGATATCTTCACACGTTGAAATAGCAAAGTAGTGATAAATTATGCGTTCGGTGTGTGTTCGTTGAAATAGCATGTTATTTTCACGTGTGAAAATAACACCATTGCGATGGCCATTTAAGAATACACGGAAAGAATTGCTTGAAAAACCCTAAACATACTTCATTGATAATTATATAATAAATATTACATGGCTCCTTGGAGATAGGAATTTTATCTTCTCGTGTTGAAAATCTTTCACTCGTTCGCTACGCTCACTCCTGAGAGATCGTTTGAACATGCACTCCAAGATAAAATATTCGTATCTCCGCGCGCCCATGTAATATCCTCTATGTACCGACTTGTAGTGAACGCCACAGGGAGGCCATCTAGCTGATTATGCTGAACACCAAAAGATAAAAGACATGTTTAAACATGCCTATTCATATTAAAAGATATAAGAAACATGCATGTTGCTTTTTTTTCTAATTTGCAGTAAAGGGTTGTACCTCATAAACAACATTCAACTAAGGGGGAGGGGGTGATAATAGTAAGTGGGAACCATTTATTGAAATATATGCCAGTCAATAGAAGTGTAGTAAATATTGATTGCAGTAAACACTAAATCTCTCGATATCTAGACGAGAACAGACAAGAAATTTACAGGTATTCTCCATAAGTCTCATTGTATACAATGCCGGCCAGAGATTGGGTTTCCCTGTGGTTAATCCGTCACAGGGATACCAAACCATGTGAAGGGTCAATGTTATAAGGATCTCTCGAGACATGCACAAGCCGAGCTTGACTAGCGTGGGTGGGCGCGGCTGGTAAACTCAATAGTGGGACATAAACAGGAAAAATAAAGATAAGTGGTATAACAGGATACAGGAAATATTAGATGGAGGTTTTAACCTTCTCTCCTTTGGCTTCCCCCAGAAGGATTTAAAGCCTCGGGCAAACAGTTGAAATGGCATCGTTATGATACTGAAAATGAACCACAGATACCAACGCTGCGCAGTTTCTAATCAGTATGGATGTGTCGTGAATAACATGATCTGGACCGATAAGGGAGCGCCCAGCGTTGGTAGGTGAAAAATTAAACCAGACACGTGCAATAGGATTGCGATTACGCACGGAAATATTACTAATAGCGCCGCGTGTCCCCTTCTCTAGGATTATTAGACTGGACTCTAGGTACCTAGCATCATTCTGCCAAATCGTAATCAAATTTACCAGACACTCATCCTCGCAATTTATATTTACGATCTCGAACCCCGAGTCTTCGTTCTCCGCAGGCCAGAAGAAAAGGAGGATCTGAGTACGAGATTTCCGATTTTTATGGAACAAAACTCGCATGCGTACTAATGATGAGAGGAAGAGGACCAGATAATCCCAATGACGTACTGGACCGCATCTGGTGTATTCACAGTGAAACCAAGCTAAACCTCTGCGGGAAATGTTATGAGGAAATGTATGGAGATACTTTAAAATGCTCAATAAAATCGTGAAAAAAAGTAAAGAAATACATACATACATACATACATACATAGTTTATTTGTTAATGGAGGTTGAACTAAAGGCAGCTAAAGCTGATGTGGACCTGCCAAATCTTAGCTGAGGTTTCCCCCTACCCTGCGATCAGAGTCTCCTTTTAACTTCTCTACGGCCTTTCCTTCTCTCGCCCGTAGAGGAGTTAAAAGGAGACATTTGTGAACATGACACCAAAGAAACCTAACTTGGGCTACCTGTGGTGTATTGAATTCGTACGGGATTCGTACGTGCTCTGCTTCATGACTTGAAAGAAACTTGAAACAAAGGCTTCTTGAAAAGCTCATTTAATTTTTGGGAAATGAAAGCTTCCGGTATGTAGAGTTACTTCCGTCTTCTATGACTTTCTCAAGTGGCCATTCATGTGTCACTATAAATTTTTACTCGGGTATCCTTAAGCCCCGTTTACACTAGCGATTTTTTCGGCGATTTTTGCTACGATTTTGTGGCAATTTTCGTAATATGAAATCTTTTGTCTCATCCTTCAAAAGAAACATTCGTCTAGGAAACTCTTGGTATACTGAAATAAACTTTAGTTTACAAGTAAATTCCTTACCATTTTATTATGGACAAAATCGCAAAAAAATCGCAGCAAAAATCGCTAGTGTAAACTTTACATAAGTAAAGTACGATGTAAGGCTTTACATCGAGCGATTTAGGAACGGATACCCGTTGCTAAGCTAAACAACTTTATGTGCTTTCATGCACTGATAAAATGGCCCCCGCATACAATGAAGTCACTCTAGCTAAAGTTCACACATGTCTGTAGCTATGAGTCTAAGGCAGCTTTATATACCAGGTGATCTCGCCGATTGCTATTAACCAATCAGATTGCGAATTGAGTTTCAAGTTAAAAATCAATCCCATGCATCTTTGCACGCTGTCATTTGCAAAAAGAATACTTATTTTTCCCGCCAACTCAGCCGAGAATAAGTACAACAGAAAGCAATCCAAAACACACATTTGCAAGCAAAATCGCATTTATTAGCAAAAAAATGTAAAATACATACATTAAAATTTCGTTCAAACCTGTCCAGAGCAAATTTTGACTCCCAAAGTAAAAATATTCCACAAAATGTGCCTTCTTCCAATGTGTTTTGCACAAAACCACACAAACAAACATTAAACATCGAAACCTTATTGGATAGCCAAGTGATAGTAAACGAAACAATTCCTATTGAGGTTTTTTTAAGGAAGTAAAGTACTCGCACCGAAGCGAAAAACAAAATGGCGGACACCATACAGGCCTCGTTAAAGGAAAGTGCGCTAGCCTGCGTAGCGGCCCTCTGGTAGGGAGTTTTGGGCGAGAGGAGAAGGGAGAGATGACTTACCAGAGGGCCGCTACGCAGGCTAAAAGTACGCCCGCGGGGGTATGTGGGATTGATTATTAACTTGCAGAGAAAATCATGCATTGCGCGCGTTCCGAGATCACCTGGTAGCCATGCGTAGTTGAAATCTTTTTAAGGCCTATTTACACGGCACGATTTGCCGCGCGCGACTTGACGTATACGGCAAAATCAGCTCAAAATCGGGTCGTGTAAATGGTCCTACGACAGACGTACGCGGCCTCAAGTCTTGTCGTATCATTTTAAACTTTGGCTTAAAACCCTACGACATGCCGTAGGAAAATGACGTAAATATGACGATTTTGACCGAGATTGGGACTGAAACTAGTTGATTCCAAAACAGATTCCAAATGGCGGATTTCCATGAAAACGTCTTTACCGGTAATTAAACACGAAGTGCAAAAATACTGAATGATCTCATCAAATAACAAGGTAGACATGATTATTTACTGCACTTCACAACTGTGTATAGTGGCATTTTTACAAGAAACATTTGCTGTAATGACGAGTAAATTGCTCGCGTTTTTTTCGTGTCCGTGCGACAAGTTGTGCTTCAAGTCGCGCGCGGCAAATCGTGCCGTGTAAATAGGCCTTTGGACTCCCCACGATCGACAATCTCGTACCCAGAGCCTGCGTTTCTCGCAGGTCAGAAGAAACGAAGGCTCTGGGTACGAGATTGCACGATCGACGGCAGAGTCATGTCATCCTTACTGCCCATAATCATGTGAATGACAGTACTCTTCGGCGAAGAGTGGCATCTACTTAATATTACAATGAATGGTCTGAACCCAGGTGTTACTTCAAAAAATACTTAATATTCCTCATGACAAAAATGAATGGAAGCCGGACTAGGTGCTAGTCTGACGATCGTAAAACTGGGAGGTAGGGACGGAAATTGGATGCATCATGACGAAATGCGAGAAAAATATTAAGTCGTACAGTGCAATTCAAGTATCTAAAACATTATTGGCTTCAAACCCTATGAACATTGGTAAACATTTTTGAGAACGTGAATTTTAGATTTATTTTATACGTCGATAGCAGGGTAGTCCCCAGCAACGAAGTTCTTTGTCTTTAAAGTACAAAACGTCTTAGGTTTTATAACACTACTACATCCAAGTGGTTCATGTCTCTTACAATGCAATTACTTTTCTTTGATGTATTGAATTTACTCTCGTAAGCCGAGCCATATTAGCGCCTGTTTACTAGCCTGTTTAACGTCTGCGCAACTTCTTTTACCGGACACCCAACTACCCATAAGCTTTAATAGCTTCCGTCTCATCAAATACTAACCTTTGAGACAATTCATAACAAGGATTTATCATTAGCAAATAAGCACATGTTCATTTATTTAAACTGCACGGTACTTATTCAGTCTGCGTCGATTACAAGAGCGGAATAAAGCACCAGGAAAAACGTCTACCAAAGAGAAAGCATTTTTTGAAAAACACTGAAAAAAAACGGACACAACGAAAAAATACATATATCAAAAAAAAAACAAAGAAAAAGGTTGCGATTTCGATTTTGTCCGCTTTTTAATTAAGGATAGTAACAATTAAAAAATATGATGATAATGATAATGATCAATTTTTTCTTCAATTTTATTCCAACCTTTATATCTTGCGCCATGCGTTACAAAATGAGCTTCGATGTTCTCAGCTAGTTTACGATACGTTCACTTTTGAACTTTTGTTTTTTTATCATGAGATAAGCTTTTTGATTTAGTCAGAATAAATGTGCCCCTTTAGAAATTGAAAATTTTTAAATTTTCGTGACCCGATCTGGTATAATATTTTGACTTTCGTTAATTACGATTCCCGTATAGTCATGACTGATCTGATATTTCCCTTGCTGTTATATCAAAGAATCCACGCATGAATGGCCACCTCTTGTACAGTTGGTCGGGGGTATTTTGCTTGAGGCTTTAAACTTCACTTTTAGATTAGAGATCACGACAAACATGGACCCCTGGATTCCGATCTCAAGCATCGATTCTTCAAAAAGTATGCCCAAGTACAGAACGCCGAAAGCGATGTTTTGAAGTTCCTTATTTTTGAGATCAAAACAGGAAAATTATGGAAGATTTTGTAGACATACCGTGGCGTGGATGAGAGCATTGTTTGTGTCGAGAGTGTTGTTTTGATGGAGAGAATAAAAGGTGGCCTTGACCGCACGTGAATGAACCATGACTGCGCGAACATGCGTGACAGCTTGTTGTAGCACTCTTCACCTGCACCTGACGGGAGTTATATCCAAAATATAAGCGCCAATAATAGCGACAGGAGGCCCAAACATGGCTTTTTAGTTACTTTTACCTATTCCAAACTTCTTTACAAAGGAATTAAAGTGCCTTTCAAGCCCTTATGAAGTAAACATGAATTATCGCTTTTCGTTGCCGAGATATTCAATATAGAAATCACGATATGATGACGTCAAAACAGAATCCTCGTAAAAAGTCAAATCCTCAAATATAGAATATCTCTGTGAAAATTAGCTCAAAACGACAAAAACGTTTGGTATAACCAGACATAACCAACAAAAGATTCACATGGAACCAAGATTATAGATTGAAATGGGTCATTTACTATATTCTCTTTGAATGGTATTACTTCACACTTTAAGCACTTAGGATATTATGCCTTGATACCGAGGACAACATTCATAGCTTCTCCTCTTGTCTCTTGAATATATCTTTGTCTCTCCTATTTCAGACAAACAAGAAGATCAGAAAATAAATGGTACGATGTACAATAAAGAAATGCTGCCTTGATAAAATGAGAAATTACAGGTATGCAAAAGGAAATGGAAAGGAAGAAAAATGGGTGAAAGTGGATGAAAGGTTGGATGGAATGGAGAAGGGATGGGATGGATGGATGGAGGGAGGGATGGATGGATGGATGGGTAAGTGGATAGATAAAAAAAGAATGCATGGATGGATAAATGAGTGGAAGGATGAATGGGTGGTTGGACAGAAGGAAGGGTGAATGGATGGAAGAATAGATGGATAAATGGGTGGATAAAAAAGAATGGATGGATGGATGGATGGCTAGATGAGATAGATTGAGATAAACAACAAGTTCCATCACTCTTGCTCACCAGCTCTTGGTTAGCTCTGTATTCTTTTCTTTTGTAGTCAGACCACTGTTTCAGAAGTTTTCTTTCAATTTCAATTTCATATTTTTGTTCATCAGTTAGTGGTGCAATTTTCCTGCAAAATATGAATAAAGAAAACTAAGAGATTGGACTACCACCACAAATATTAAGTCATTGACGATGGTATTTGGACCAAGGCAGAAACTTTGTAAGAGTTAATTACCGAGAACAGAGGCAATAAGCCATATACATCCCAAGGGCTGCAGGCCTGAGAAATGTATAGGCTTATTGCCGACGTTCGAGGTAATTAAGTTTTTGATTTATCAATTGAGATAAGATTTCCTTTCAAATGTTGCTCATTATAAATGCGAGGTCTATAATAAGTTATTAGGCAGATTAAGATTCCCGTTTTCCTTCCTGTAAATGGTAAACGTGACCAAGTTTTCATCGTTTCCCAATATTTCACTTTACCTTTTGCAATCTTTCTCGGTAAAGACAGTGTTCTTTTGTTATCTACTACTTGTATATTTTTGCAATTCCTTTTCACTAATTTTAAAGAAGTTTTTAATGGTCAACTGAGGTTTCATGTTTGCCGTAAACGAGAATCTTAAACTCTCTATTAACCGGGTTAATAACTAACTATATATTGACCTTGCATTTATAATGAGGGTCATAACAAAAATAAAGCCTTGTGAATAACAAAGAAAACTTTGCCAATTTAGAAATAAAACTTATTTATGACCTGGAGTGATTTTTGATGACCCATCTATAGGAAACTGACCTCCCATGCAATAAATGGATTCTCAACCAGCAAAAAGAGTGACATTAAATGCCCTTCAATATTTTACTTGGCATTATTTTAACTGGCACAAAACGCCCTCATGTTAAGGAATAGACCCTTTGCACTTTTTCCCCATTTGAGGGTTAAAACAATTAATTTTTTCTTCTCATGAAATTCAACCAAATTTCTTGTATAAATTGTTTTCTTGGTTTTGTCCCGCAATATCGACATAGCATGCAAGGTCTCTGTTGACCCTTCCCAAAATTATCTTGGATGTGAGACAAAGATGGAAAAAAATGAAAGAAATACCAGTGACCCATTCCATTGGAAAAAGGGTGATTTCTTATGTATATTCATGTTAACATCACAAGTAAGATAATTTTGAGGGTCCATTGACAACACCCTTTGATTAAATCATAGTACTTTAGTTTACAGCTTATTTAGTGGAAAAATTCACAGTTACATAAAACTTGTTATCATAGAATATAAGTTGAACACCGTAGTGAAAATGGAAACTGACGTTTCGGACGTGAGCCCTTCGTCGGAGTTCATTGACTCTGACGAAGGACTCACGTCCGAAACGTCAGTTTCCATTTTCACTACGGTTTTCAACTTATAATTCTACGATAACTTGTTTCATTAGAAACACCGACGCAGTCCACGCTAGTGTTCACTAGCCATCATCTACATACATAAAACTTGGTGTTATAGGCCTTTTGCATGATGGTGTCATTTAATTCCACTACCAAAATGCTTCACAAATTTTATTTCTTATTCAAATTTGAAAAGAAAAATGGTGCTAATTAACTGAATAAAAGAATGTGTGCAGGGGATTCTGGTAGTGGTAGTAATGACACCATAATGCAAGTGACCTATTGGTACTTACACTATGGCTAATGGCTTTACTTTAAATAAGCGACTGAGAGAATTGACAGTCCATATCTTTGGATCTTTTTGCCTTAACTCTTTAACTTCTTTGGCCTTGACATAAATTAAATAGTAAATATATGGTTACATGATTGAGATAAAATAGACAATAAGGAAGTTCAAATCAAATAAATCCTCATGTACCTCTTCAGGACCTAAACTATCTTTGAAATCCTTTACTTCATCTTGTGTAAGATACCACCAGGGTCTTTCAAATGCTTCCTGAAAACCAATATGGCAATAATATGGAAATATTGCAACATGTCAGACAAAAAAGCAAATAAAAGCACTGATAAGTAGAGTGGCCAATAGAAATTTTTAGGTTTGCTGTTTGTTGCGCACATTTCAGACCATGTGATACCACTCTTGTGGAATTGATTCTTTCATGTGTAAATATATTAATAAACATGTTTGTTGGTCCTCTTTTTTGCCAGGTTCTCCAGATTTCTTCCCTCCATAAAAAATCAACTTCTAAATTCTAAAGGTTTGGTAGCCACTGGCAATTATTACAGTGTAAGTGCTACACTCACAATAAAGAGTGCTTGTTTGTTGCTTGTTTATTTTTGTAGAAGGGGAACAAAGAAATCGATTTTGATTTTCGAGTATCCATAATTTAAACCAATTTGTTACTGTGCAGACACACTAACCGGAAGGCTTGAATAAAACTGACCAATCATATAACATTAAACTAAACATTACAGAGAACAGCATATTTAGCCAATCAGATTACTGTATTGTCGTGTTCTATTCATAGTGATGTGCTATCTGATTGGCTGGTTAAAATATTGAAATAAATGTCGCAATATGATTGGTTATCAATACTAGTTTATTGAAATGGTCCCGGTTGGAGTATCCCCACAGTAAGTAAATATATTCTTACTTTTGAGAAGAGCAGAGCATTTGGATCTTTTCTTGGTGGATGATAGCACACAAATGCTGTTTTATTTCTTGTCAGAGATATTTGTGGTCTATTAAACAGGGGGAAAAGCCAGTTATTTGGATGTCATACAATTGTTTATGATACCGCAGCATGCTTAAAATAATGGTTATGCAGTTGTCAGTCATGTTCACCTTCATCATTAGTTTTAGCCTAGCTAGCTATGCCTCATTTCTGGCTCTGCAACAATGATGCTGGCCAAAATGACTGGCAAGGCCAGGATTTGACCAGACAAGTTTCAATTATGGTCAGACATTTTCCAAAGACCAAGTTCATTTTTTTTCAGTCCTGGATACAAACCATGATTTCAGTTCAATCCTTGTCAAGGTTTTTTTATTTGAACTAATTTGGCCTTGACATAAATTAAATAGTAAATATAATAATTTGTTGGAAAAAAACAAAAAATGCTTATAGTGCCCCCTCTCTCCCCAGTTGTCTGCTTGTACATGATTTACAGAGTCCAGTGCCATGCAGCTATGTAAGGGCTTGTCTGAATCCCCCCTCCACTCCCACCCCATGGGCATATCAAATGTAACTTGCTTCAAATGCAATATTATTTTGGCTGCTATGATTGATTAAATTATCACCAATACACAACGAAAAAGAGAATACTGTGTACTTATTGACCGAGTGTAAGGGAACAAAAAAGAAAATACTGTGTACTTATTGACTGAGTGTGAGGGCCATACGGGAAAATTTTTGGCTCAAGGTGGTGTGTACTGCACTCGGCCAGGTACAAATGACTGAGAACCAAATATTTTCCCGTACAGCCCAACCTAACTCAGTCAATAAGCATTTTATCATATGACCCTCACAAAAGGAAAATAATTGAAAAGAGAAAGCATGTGGATTCAAGCAGGGCCATAGGGATTCATACAGCCCTGCTCGCTCAAAGCTGTACGGCCCTGCTAATGCCATTTTCCCGAAGATTTTTCAAGAGTGTGCACCCGGGCAGATACAGGTCATATGATAAATGTACTTACTTCTCATCTTCGTTTTCAACTTCACTAAATAGTGGCCTTGAATTTTTTGTAGTTGTGAAGAAGTCAAGTTTAGTAGTTTCATTAGACAGCCTGTATTCTGCTTCAATCTGTTCAACTTTCTTTGGTTTGTCAAGTTTTACAAGGCTTCTTCTTCGTCTCTGTGCTGCTTTAGCCCATGCTGGAACACCAACAGTGCGTGGTGTGTTTTTCATGAATATTGAAGTAGTAGAAATTCCTCTGGTAGCTAAATGTTTGATGCCTATATTTGACCAAAACCAATAATTTAAAGGATTCAAACCTTAAATCAATTATACAGTAGCATGAGAATATGTGGACCGCGTAGCACTTATGAAATACATGAAGATATAGAAATATAGATAAGTTATAGTGCTTGGGAATGAGGTTATTTCGGGCGAGAGCCCTTGGAATTAAATTCAGGAATTTAGGGTCCGGGGAATGAACACCATTGCAGAGTTTGTAAGGAGGAAAATTGGAATAAACCGTTTTCTTAACTATAAGGTTCGTACAGATCCAGATATTCCATTTTACAGTTCCATTCAGTGACCACATATAATAGTTCCTAGCCGAGACTGGAGTTACTGTGCATGATAAACTGTAGTTTTGCTATGCGCGGAAACTCCAGCCTCGGCTAGGAACTATTATTCGTGGTCACTAAACGGAACTGTAAAATGGAGTATTAAAGGAACTTGACAGACCACACTACCTTAATAAAACTAGCTTTTTAATTTTGCTGAATTTGCATTTTTCAGTTTTATTCCTAACAAGTTGGATGCGCACTCAACCTTGAGAAAATGGTCTATTTATAATCCTGGACAACTGCTTTTCGACCATATTGAAATAATTATAGAGGGGAGGGTTGGAAGGGGAGCCGTGCTATATTAGCCCATGGGTTTTACTGTAAATTTATGATGATTCACAGTAATAAAGGGCTGCAATACAAGGTACTAGTCCAAGGATACTCTTTTTACTCGTGGTAACACACAACACATGACAAACACAATTAGACATCGCCAGTCAAAAGACTTACAACTCAAAGGACGTACTCTGCTCAACTAAAAAGTTCTCAAAATCATGTGCAAGAGTTTCTTTCGCGAGATTTGCTAGCAGTTGAATTAACGTATAAGTATCCTTTATCCCACTTACCTTTGTTCGCTAATACTCCATCGACAAAGCAGCAAACGCTTGAAAGAGGTACACCACAATTCAGTGAACGAGCTGCAGCCATCTTGAATATCGTGTGTGGAGACAAAAATATGCAAAAGGGGTGTAGGACTAGAACCAAAAGAAAAGAAAAAGACTATTTAAAATCACTAATTAATAAACTCTTAAGAATTGATCTTATATGTAATAGACATTATTTTTCTTTAAGATTGAAGGAAAAAATACCGCAAAAATAAGATCTGTATAGCCAATGAGCACGAACTATTGCAAGGATAATTGTGACTCTCCCCTCCCTAGTTAATTGTATTTGTATTTGTATCCTGAAGAGAGTATTTGGGATTCCTGCGCATCAACGAATAACGCCTGGAATAAATCAATATTCTCTCCTTGTCATGGCCCTACCTCGATTAAAAACGGTGATAACACGAGAAAGATTCTATAAAACAGCAGTCGTCCTTTTCTTTCATGGCGAAGAAGGATCTGCTCAAGCTGTTAAAGATAATCTGAAAAGTCTACTCCTTAATAACTTTGATTTTGACCATATAAGAGTTATCTATCCACAAGCTCCTGAAATTCCTTACACCATCGACGGAAAGCAACTTAGAAGCGTTTGGTTTGATAGAAAAACGTACAGTCCGACATGTCCAGAACAAATGGACTCTATAGAAAGAAGCTGCAGTTTAGTGAAACAGTTAATTAATGATTTAGTAACGAGTGGGATAAGAAAAGAAAGGATTGTTCTGGGAGGTCTTGATATGGGTGCTCAGCTTGCCATGCATTTGGGTTATAGGTAAGGAATAGATGAATGAATAGATGAACCAATGAATGGATAAGTGGGTTATGGAAGGATGAAAGTGTGAGTTGATAGATAACTGATCGATGAATGGAAGGGCTGATGGATAGATTTATGATTCATTAATTAATTGATTTGTAATCAGATAAATTGGTTGATAATGAATGGAATGGATTGATGGAAAGGTGGATTGGCTAATAGATTGAGGAATGGATAGTTTATTTATAGATGGATGGGATGATGGATGGACTTATGGACAGAGGGATGCAGAGACAGGCAGATGAGCAGACAAAATTATGGAGAAAGGGAGGGAAGGAAAAAAAGGAAGAATAATGGATAGAAATTTTTTTTACCATTATCAACACTGAAATCACAGCAGTGTGGCAGATCAATGGGGTTGATATGAAAGCAATGCAAACGATAATTTGATAATTTAACAGTGATTTATCTTTTTTCATTGCCGGTTTGATAATCTTTTCCAGGTATCTCCCTGAGGTTGCTGGCATATTTGGCTTGTCGTCACATCTAAGCCCAACATCAACTGTTTATCATCATATTCTAAAACAGAAACAAGCTAACAAGGATGTTAAATTTCCCAAACTTTTATTATGTAATGACCATGAAGATAGAAAAGTGACATTCAAATGGGCCTCTCTGACAGCAGAATGCTTCATGGATCTAGACATTGAGAGTGAATTTCAAGTGTATTATGGGACAGATGAAGGAGTTTCACTGTACGAGCTTGCTAATCTCAGAGACTGGATACTTGATGTATTACCAGATGAAAAATTAGATGCTGAAAATAAAAAGTGAAAACAGCTCCATTAGTTGTAACTTATACTGCTAGAAAAAAATTTTTTTCTCCCACATACCATGAAGGGGTTGGAATTTAGGGAGTATTTATAATCTATGGGGTGGGGGGCCCTGGTGATTTACATAATTTAAAAACAAATCTTTTGGGGTGGCTCTAGGGGCAGGCCCAGGAGTGGTGAAAGGGGTGAGTAGTCACCCCCCCCTTAAGTCAAATTTCTCAGTATATCCTTAGTAACAGTCACTCCCCCCTTTCCTTGAATTCCTGTTAATACTAAAACCTTTGTAATAGTCACCCTCCCTTCAAAAATTACTGGATCTGCTCCTGGGCCTCCTTCTCAAACATAACCAGTGTTTTTTAATGCTCGCCCACCCCCCACCCCCAAGGACTGCAGACTTGGATCTTCCTCAGCTTCCTGTGTTTATTTGGAACATCATTTCAACTGCAAATGAAACAACAAAAACATTTTTTGATTCATGGCCAATATAAGGGCATGTCAAGTTACTTCAGCATTCGTGAACAATGTAATAAATGAAGTTTGAAAACAAATGTAGTTTTTCTTACATCTGAATAGTGTATAACTTTGTGGTTTGTTCATTTTTTTGTGCTTTTAATATAATCAGCAATTTCATTCAGTTTTTCTTTCTTTCCTTTTTTCCAATTATAAACCTCTGGGTTGCCTGTGCTTGTCTTTACCCCTCGGCATCCTTGGTGCTCCCCAGTAGGATACCTAGATATTCTCGCCCATATTTGAAAACTGTCAATCAATATTGTTTTTATCTTTTCTGATTGGTTCTGATGAAACGTCCACTTTTTAGACAGCTTCTGATTGGCTAAAAGCAACTGCACGCGGGAATCTTTCACGTGACAAATTGACCGCGCTGCTCGAATTTAGCGCAGTTTGATTCAGACTTTCGAGCGTGGAGTCTGTACAGTATTAAGGTGAGTTAAATTCGAAATTATTCCGTTCAAAAGTCGCACAAATTTAAATTTTTCTTTTTCTTTTTGATAGATAAAAGGCAGAACTACAAAAAAGCAAAGCACTGCTTGCGTTTTAATGCACAAAAACCTTTTAGTTGGAACTTTGATTCAACTCTGGCAAACTCCTTCAGAATGGAACGCCTTCCAACAAGGTGAATGAAAACTTCTCTTAATTTTACACATTTCAGGCAGTTTACGTTTTACGTTTTTTGGGATTTTATTTAACTGTCTTTTTTAGTGAAAAACGAGGTATTATTATAATTTTCCCCGACTTGAGCAAGTGCTCAGTTGGAGCGGACGCAAATTGAAACTTTCAGAAGATAGGAAGGTTTCTTGAAAAATAGCCTTAAACTAGGTAATTAGGGGTTTCTTTGAATACTATTTACACCTCTTCTCTCAACAGTAGTAAAATCTTATCCGTTTGAACATAAAGAAAGCTAAAAATCCCTGGCTTTTGGAAACGTGGTTATGGTTGGGTTCTTGGACCAGGCAAGAAACGTTAACACTCAAAGGTTCGTGAAAATTGCTCCTGAGATTTGAATTACTTAGTTATTTTTCGAAAAATTATTCATAAAGCAAAGCATGAAGCTTAACACTTTCTTTCTTTCAAAAAATATCATTTTGACAAAAGTAGGTGAAAATTCCCGCCATTTTTGCGTGCCAGCAGAGACCAGAAGAACGCTTCTACAAATGTAGAAAGTGAAATTTCCCGCAATGGCTTTGCGTGCCAGCATCGGCCACGAAAATTCTCTTGCAAAAAAAAAAAATCCTCTTTTCTCTATAACCTAATTCGAGTTTATTTGTGTTCAATTTTCTAAAGCATATGCAGACTTTGGCTAACCTGAAAGCTTTTTTCCATGTTTTAGAGTCGGGAACGTTTTCGCGCTTTTTTTTAAGGGCACAAATTGCAAAAACTAAGACATTTGTTCTTTTTCTCATTAGGGTCCAAGAAGACGAAGAAATAAAATTTAGGCGAAACAGTTACGTCAAACAACTTTATCGCCGTTATTGGAGAATGCAGAACTGGAGGTAACTATAGACAATAGCTTTTGCAATGTTGACGTTGGTCCGCTCTCCCCTCCCTCTCAAATGAAGCTGAAAAACATAGAGAACAAAAGAGCAAATGAAACAAGTAAAAACCAACAACAAAAATAATAATGATAATGAAAGGAATGAATATGAGGAACCTGGTATGCATAACTGATGATAAAAGTACAATTTATTTCTTGGTTCAAGGTGCAAACAATATTTGAAAAAATTAAAATAGGGACCCATGTAATATTAGCTAATTTTATTGATTCAGCTTATTCTATTGATTTTATTTGAATGTTACTGGTAAATACCACCTCCCTGCTCAGAGCTGTTAAAGTGCTCACTGACAATAGGTGTCCTTCATATACAAACGTTTTTTTAGTATTCGAGCAAACAAATTCATTCATTTCTGAAAATTGACTTTTGGCTCTGGATGCATGGTATATTAATTAAAGGACTGCTCATAACGTTTAGGCTGGGGGGCACCGTGGATTTTTTGGATAGGAGGCACTAATTTCTTCATTCAA
This sequence comes from Actinia equina, assembly GCA_011057435.1. Classification (NCBI taxonomy): domain Eukaryota; kingdom Metazoa; phylum Cnidaria; class Anthozoa; order Actiniaria; family Actiniidae; genus Actinia; species Actinia equina. The sequence goes on along the minus strand of WHPX01001156.1, from coordinate 280,922 downwards.
GATTAGGGGGCTTAAAAATGGGCTCATCCACTTTATATTTAGAGAGTATATTTTACAATTCTGAAAGGGGGACAAAAAGATTGGGTTCATAAAGTGGGCTACTAAAACATGCCGATTTATTCTTTCAATCCATGTTAATGAGTGTGATGTCATAGGTGCTATTATCAAATATTTAAAAAATGTTTTGGGATATGAAAAAATTATTAATGAAACATCATTTTTTAAACTAAGTTTTCATAGAAACGTTTTTGCAAATTTTTATACCATTCAGTGTTTCAATAGCGCAGCGCAACCGTTAACATAGGTTATTATTGTAATTGTAAAAATAATAAAATCGGTTCGTATAATCCTCGTAGCGGTTAAACAGAATGCAATGTTTGTCCGAATCTTTAAGATATTTTAAGAATCAGTGCGCTGCGCTATTTACGAGACTACTATGACATCACAATCATTAGCATATTGGTATAAACCTGGATATCTCCAATATGTACGCTCAAATCATATAAACATATTTCACCAATGTGAGGCTACGTGGAAAAAAAAAGAAATGCCACAAATTCCATTGAGAAAAAGTAGGATTTCTTTATTATTTTTATGTTAGCCTCCCATACAAGATATTTTTTAGAAGGGTATATTATTCACTTCATGTAGAATTAATACTGAAAATATTAAGTTAGGGGTGAGGGGCACTTAAAATAACACCACTGCCTCCCTCCCTCCCTCTCTACCTGCTCCTTATTCGCGGCAACAAAATGACAGCATTTATACTTTATTTGGTAATTTGAATTTGAACTAAAACGTGAAATGTAATACTGATTTTTTTAAATTTTGTGAAGGTAAAACATGAGGCCGATTTTTTTTGGATGGAGGGGGTGGGGTTCGGAGTTTCAGGGGTACAAACAAAATGGCAGTCTTATCAAAACATCCTTAGGAAAATCCTGGTTATCGTTTCCTACCCAAGGTCTACCTTCCTTCTCCCAATTTTTTTTTCCCCCAACACAATGAGTGTTATCAATCACAGTACCTCATTATAGCATATTGTCTTTATTAATAATTTAAATGCTACTTGATAATCATACAGTCATTATGGAAGTATATAGGTGTGCCTTTTTATTTCATATGGCATAATCATAACATTATATTTTTTCTTACAGGAGAAAAAAGCCTAGAAAGTACACAAGTCAAAATTGACAAAGAGCAAGTTTGAACCAAAAAGTCCTAGACCACAGCTGTAAACCCCAATCAAGGAAGACTTCGCACAGTCATGTGACACTGATGGTCGTTGCATATATGTTTATATGTTGTGCTATGTGTCTATTTATTCCTTCAACCTTTCACTCTTGCAACGCCATTAAGACACATGTCCAAGGTAGAACTGGTTTAAATTTTTATTATTTCTTTTTCAAGATTAATTGGCAAGCTTTACATTGATTGGCAATGTTTCTATTTTATTCTAATTTGTTTTCCCAAAAACTTGATAGCTAAGGCTAGAGCTTTTGCCAAAACATCTTTTGGTTGTAACTAAGGATTTTCCTTCATGACTTATTATCAGTATCAGTATCTCTACTATTCGGCTAAAACTATTCATCATCCGAACTTCGATACAATTGGCATTCGGCTTAGGGGAAGGTTAATCCTTGTTACATACCAAAAGGTCTAAGACTCTTTTCTGTTTGATCCATAAAATACACAGCTTTGATTTTTTCTTTTTTTTACTGTCTTTAGAAGGTGCAGTGCTAAGCTCAAAATATGTGTGCTTTATGACAAACAGGAAGCAAATTACTTGTCCGGTAAGATGATTTGTGATAGATGATACTTGACATACACTACTTTTAGTTATATGTTCTCAGTTAGTAGGCGTGCATTAAGTTAGGCTAGGGTCAAGTTGTCATCAATCTCTCTATCATCTTAAAGGCAGGGAACCTAAAAGTGCTACCGGTATAGATTGTCGTGACATAATTTGGTCTGTTTGGCATTTAACCGGGATGTGATTTTTCATAGGCAAGGCCCTTTGGACTTGCCAGTTTTGGTAAAAACTGTTAGGGAATATAGTTGTGTTCTACCCATCCCGGGGCCAGTTTGAACCAACACTCATATATCAGTCATTTAGTTATCTAAATTTCATGATAATGAGTTGACATGTGCAGGACATCTCAATGGTATCACGGTAGGTTAATAATTAGGGGATTCAGCATTGGCAAAAGGGTGCAAACTGCGTCTTGTCTATTGCCCTCTGTAATATATAGGACATGCTGCTGGATGTGTAGAACGTGCTATTTCTCTGGGTTTTTCTTTAAAACTTAGCAATATTAGTCTAGGATTTGAAAAAGTTGTTTCTACTGCACTCCATGTTTGGAGTCTTGGGTCACTTGTAGTCTCAGGTGAAAGATTGTGTATCACTTCCTTTCACATGAGGATGAATGCAGATATTTTGTCATACTTATGCACGCCAAAATTTAGCTAACCTCACTCTCTCCATGAATTCTCTCATAAAGGAAAATAAAAGCACTAACAAAAAACCTAAACAAAATAAAATGTAGCTATCGGTGAATACCTTTCTTAAGAAAGTATGACAAAATGTTTATCATTAACAGATCAAGATGCACAGTTGAATACAACTGTACTCATCTTGTACCCTAATGATAACTGCATAGCTAAGGAAATTTCAGTAGGAAATTTCCAAATATTTACTGTGGAAAATTTTATAAACTCATGAATTGTTGATTATGTTTTATGTTAATTGTAATTGTAATTGTGTTGTCTTTGTGTTCATTTTAGTGACATTTTACTCTTCCACAGTAAATTAACTAAAAAAAATCTAAAATTATAAACCTTAAACCACACTTGTTCGGCTCGGCTTCGGTTTAGGAATTTTTCTTTTCTCTTTCGGCAATAGGCTTGTAGGGTTAATTAATGACTTAAACTGTAAACATAAATATATTATTAATACAATATATAGGTTTGGTTGGGGGGACTCTCGCTTACCCACATGTGAGGGATTTAGTATCTAGTAATTACTTTAATTAATTTATTAAGAATATTTTGATGTATTGGATTCCATGTTTATTTTATTAGTCAACAGATTAATAAAATAGTCATGGGGTTTGATAAGTGGAATATTCTTTAAAGACACACTAAAATATAAACAAACTAAACATTAATTAAAGAAGGAAACACTAACACTTTACTCCATCCACAGCCTATTCTTTTTCAGCTCTACTTTTCAGATTTTACTTTTCAGCTTCATTATTTTTCTTCAATCTTGCGAAAAAGTTAGGGATAGGAAAAATTGTAAATCTAGCCTTAGTTTTTCAACACTGAATTGTAAATGTCTTGTCTCTGACTTGGCATAGGAATGGGAAAAAATCTTGTAAAGAATACATTAAATAAAATAATATTTTTTGTTGTGTGGTGTATATTTACAACAACTAATTTATGTAAACTTTTATAATTTCAGTTTTTCTGGGTAAGTATGGACTGTAACACATTTGATTGATCTAACACTGTTTCAGTATGTCTTTTTTCCACAGTATCCAGAGTCTGGTAAATGTTACTACACGAAGTGAAGACGATCTGCACAATCTGGTAGTATATAGTATGGTAATGCATAATAAGAAATGCTGGAGAAAAACGAAAAAAAAAAACTTTTTTAAACAATGAGTGCTTCAAGCATGATAATTTTTAGGCACAGTTTTCATTAAGAAAAAAGAAGTAGCAATGTCATCGAATGAGTTACAATCACATTTCTCGTCCAAAACTTTCCAAAGTAATAACAAAGAAGAATAATTTTTTTAGTGTTAGTTAGGAAACTTGAGAAAAGTAATTTGAAATGATAAGTATAAAATCACATAATTTATTTTATTATGCAAATTGTTTCTAATATAGGGAGAAAAACAATGATTGAAAAGACATTAAAATTCACATTAATTCACACTAGTTTTTAGCTAGTCATATCTTCACATTAAAATTTCTGTTTTTTCATTTTCTATTTTTTCAGATTCATGAAAAGAATAGTGCATATAGGTGCGGCATTCAAAATGCAAAAGATATCATTAGAGGGAGTATAAATTATCAATGTATCTTTGATTAACCTTTATCATTTTAATGAAATTTCTTGATTAAATTGAAGCAACTAATATGTGAAATACCAAACACGACTACATTTTTCTACTCTTAAAGAAATGACAGTCAAAATATTTTAAGTTTAATATCATAAAATGTACTTGTCAATCTATTTATATTCACAACGAAGATTTTCTAAATTCAATGACAAAATGTGATGAACAATATAAAAACAGACGTATACCTGTTGATAATTGAAAATCAATAAACTGTACAAAAATATTCAAGTATACTATGCATTTGTTAACAACAAGAAGTCAGGTTGCGTTTATACAATATACTTAGTTTATAAATCATACTTTTTTTTTTAAACATACTTCATCATATTAAGTATTTCCTATCCTATTTTTTTATTTCCAGCATTTAAGATTAAAGTGACTTGCATCTATGAAATAGAGTGAGATATAATAAAGGTAATGAGAGCTTAGAGCACAGGAGCTTTCGAAATCTGGGAATTCGAATGGTATACAATTAACTATGACATGACAATGGTAAAATGGCAAGATAATGAATATTGGAAATGGTTACATATTTGATCTATGAAATGGCAATGGAAATATGGAAGAATAGAAAGAATAAACTAAACTGTGCATATGAACTACCATATATATGACATGGCAATTTGAAATATAGCAAGAAAAGAATGAGGGAATGACAATACTTTTGCTCTATAGAATGTCAAGGGGTATCTCATCTGGAAACATGGAAGTTTGAGAATAGTAAGATATTTCAACTACAACTTGGTAATGGGAAATATGGAAAAATGAAAGACTGAGAATGGTAAGATATTTCAACTACGACATGACAATGTTAACTATGGAAAAATGGAAGGATTGAGAATGGTAAGATATTTCGACTGCAACATGACAATGAGAAATATGGAGAAATGGAAGATTGAGAATGGTAAGATATTTCGACTACAACATGACAATGGGAAATATGGAGAAATGGAAGATTGAGAATGGTAAGATATTTCGACTACAACATGACAATGGGAAATATGGAGAAATGGAGGACAGAGAATGCTAAAATTTTGACTATAACATGGCAATGGGAAATATGGAAAGATGGAAGACAGAGGATGGTAAGATATTTGGACTACAACATCGCAATGTTAACCATGGAGAAATGGAGGACAGAGAATGCTAAAATTTTGACTATAACATGGCAATGGGAAATATGGAAAGATGGGAGACAGAGGATGGTAAGATATTTGGACTACAACATCGCAATGGAAATATGGAAAAATGAAAGACTGGGAGTGGTTAGATATTTGGAATATGACATGGTAACGGGAAATATGGAGAAATGGAAGACAATGGAAGACTGAGAATGGTAAGATATTTTTACTACAACATGACAATGGGAAATATGGAGAAATGGAAGACTGAGCATGGTAAGATATTTCGACTACAACATGACAATGGGAAATATGGAAGACAGAGAATGCTAAGATTTAGACTACAACATAACAATAGGAAGTATGGAGAAATGGAAGACTGAGAATGGTAAGACATTTCGACTACAACATGACAATGGGAAATATGGAAATATGGAAGACAGAGAATGCTAAGATTTAGACTACAACATAACAATAGGAAATAAGGAAAGATGGAAGACTGAGAATGGTAAGATATTACGACTACAACATGACAATGGGAAATATGAAAAGATGGAAGACAGAGAATGGTAAGATATTGCGACTACAATATGGCAATGGGAAATATGGAGAAATGGAAGACTGAGAATGGTAAGATATTTCGACTACAACATGACAATGGGAAATATGGAAGACAGAGAATGCTAAGATTTAGACTACAACATGACAATGGGAAATATGAAAAGATGGAAGACTGAGAATGGTAAGATATTACGACTACAACATGACAATGGGAAATATGAAAAGATGGAAGACAGAGAATGGTAAGATATTTTGACCACAACATGGCAATGGGAAATATGGAAAGATGGGAGACAGAGGATGGTAAGATATTTGGACTACAACATAGCAATGGAAATATGGAAAAATGAAAGACTGGGAGTGGTTAGATATTTGGAATACGACATGGTAACGGGAAATATGGAGAAATGGAAGACAATGGAAGACTGAGAATGGTAAGATATTTCTACTACAACATGACAATGGGAAATATGGAGAAATGGAAGACTGAGAATGGTAAGATATTTCGACTACAACATGACAATGGGAAATATGGAAATATGGAAGACAGAGAATGCTAAGATTTAGACTACAACATAACAATAGGAAATAAGGAAAGATGGAAGACTGAGAATGGTAAGATATTACGACTACAACATGACAATCTGAAATATGAAAAGATGGAAGACAGAGAATGGTAAGATATTGCGACTACAATATGGCAATGGGAAATATGGAGAAATGGAAGACTGAGAATGGTAAGATATTTCGACTACAACATGACAATGGAAAGTATGGAGAAATGGACGACAGAGAATGGTAAGATTTCGACTACAACATGGCAATGGGAAATATGAAAAATTGAAAGACTGGGAATGATAAGATATTTCGACTGCAACATGGCAATGTTAACTATGGAAAAATGAAAGACTGAGAATGGTAAGATATTTGGACTACAACATTGCAATGGAAATATGGAAAAATGAAAGACTGGGAATGGTAAGATATTTGGAATACAACATGGCAACAGGAAATATGGAGAAATGGAAGACAATGGAAGACTGAGAATGGTAAGATATTTCTACTACAACAATGCAATGGGAAATATGGAGAAATGGAAGACTGAGAATGGTAAGATATTTCGACTACAACATGACAATGGGAAATATGGAAATATGGAAGACAGAGAATGCTAAGATTTAGACTACAACATAACAATAGGAAATAAGGAAAGATGGAAGACTGAGAATGGTAAGATATTACGACTACAACATGACAATGGGAAATATGAAAAGATGGAAGACAGAGAATGGTAAGATATTGCGACTACAATATGGCAATGGGAAATATGAAAAGATGAAAGACTGGGAGTGGTTAGATATTTCTACTACAACATGACAATGGGAAATATGGAGAAATGGAAGACTGAAAATGGTAAGATATTTTGACTACAACATGACAATGGGAAATATGGAGAAATGGAAGACTGAGAATGGTAAGATATTTCGACTACAACATGACAATGGGAAATATGAAAAGATGGAAGACTGAGAATGGTAAGATATTTTGACCACAACATGGGAATGGGAAATATGAAAAAATGAAAGACTGAGAATGGTAAGATATTTGAGCTATGACCTGGTAATGAGAAATATGGGAAGATTGAAAACAGAGTGGCAAGATATTTTTAGTTTAACATGGAAATGAGAAATATGGCAAGATGGAAGACTAGAAAGAATAAGCTTTTCTGTGCATAGGAGCCAAGGTATGGCAATGGAAAGATGGAAGTCTTATAATGGTAAGATATTTGATCTAAGACATGGTGATGGGCTTACAAATATGGTAAAATAGTAGACTGGGGAATTGGAGTACATCTGAACTATGGTATATGGCAGTGGTAAATACAGAAAGAAGACTCAGAATGGTACTATGTTCTATGACATGGCAATGGAAAATATAGAAAGATGGAAGACTCAGAATGGTACTATGTTCTATGAAATGGCAATGGGAAAACTAGAAAGATGGAAGACTCAGAACGGTACTATGTTCTATGACATGGCAATGGGAAATATGAAAAGATGGAAGACTCAGAATGGTACTATGTTCTAATACATGGCAATGGGAAATCTAGAAAGATGGAAGACTCAGAATGGCACTATGTTCTATGACATTGCCATGGGAAATATAGAAGACTCAGAATGGCACTATGTTCTATGACATGGCAATGGAAATATAGAAAGATGAAAGACTCAGAACGGTACTATGTTCTATGAAATGGCAATGGGAAATATAGAAAGATGGAAGACTCAGAACGGTACTATGTTCTATGACATGGCAATGGGAAATATGAAAAGATGGAAGACTCAGAATGGTACTATGTTCTATGACATGGCAATGGGAAATCTAGAAAGATGGAAGACTCAGAATGGCACTATGTTCTATGACATTGCAATGGGAAATATAGAAAGATGGAACACTCGGAATGGCACTATGTTCTATGACATGGCAATGGAAATATAGAAATATGGAAGACTCAGAATGTTACTATGTTCTATGAAATGGCAATGGGAAATCTAGAAAGATGGAAGACTCAGAATGGTACTATGTTCTATGACATTGCAATGGGAAATATAGAAATATGGAAGACTCAGAATGTTACTATGTTCTATGAAATGGCAATGGGAAATCTAGAAAGATGGAAGACTAAGAATGGTACTATGTACTATGACATGACAATGGAAAATATAGAAAGATGGAAGACTCAAAATGGTACTATGTTCTATGACATGGCAATGGAAAATATTGAAAGATGGAAGACTGGGAATCCCAATTATTTGGACTATGAAATGGCAATGCAAAATATAAAGATACTGGGAATATCAGTACTCTAAACTTTGAAATGGCAATGAGAATGATGGAAAACTGATAATGGTAAGCTGAACTTTAACTTACCTGACAGTGGGAAAGATGGAGGACATTGGTAAGTTATTGATTTATGACATGACAATGGGAATTATGGATGGAAAGATTGGAAGACTAAGTAAAGGGTAAGATAATTTATCTATGACATGGTAAGACTGAAATAGTAAGCTATTTATTGCACAAGGAAAGGATATGTCATTTTGACCCTAGCAATGAACAAAATGGGAATGGTAAACAGAATCAGATGCAATATTATATTAGACTAGGAATTGGAATGGAAGAATGGGAATGGTAAACTGATGCACTATAATGTCAGTGGTATTCATTGGATCAAGAAAGGAAATGGCACTAAAGTCTTAGAATGGAGGAATGGGAATGGTACACAGATGTACTATAATATGTCATTGGTATTTATTGGATCAAGAAAGAAAATGGCACTAAGGTCTTAGAATGGAGGAATGGGAATGGTACACAGATGTACTATAATATGTCATTGGTATTTATTGGATCAAGCAAGGAAATGGCACTAAGGTCTTAGAATGGAGGAATGGGAATGGTACACAGATGTACTATAATATGTCATTGGTATTTATTGGATCAAGAAAGGAAATGGCACTAAAGTCTTAGAATGGAGGACACAGTTGCACTATATTATATCAGTGGTATTTATTGGATCAAGAAAGAAAATGGCACTAAAGTCTTAGAATGGAGGAATGGGAATGGTACACAGATGCAGTATAATATGTCAGTGGTATTCATTGGATCAGTAAGTGGCAATATGTTATATATGACCTGGCCATTTGATTGTTCACTGCCTTGTTTATGTAGACATCACTGATATTGGTATTTATTGGATCAAGAAAGGAGAAATGCACTAAGGTCTTAGAATGGAGGAATGGGAATGATTTATGACATGACAATGGGAATTATGGATGGAAAGATTGGAAGACTAAGAAGGGTAAGATAATGTATCTATGACATGGTAAGACTGAAAATAGTAAGCTATTTATTGCACAAGGAAAGATGTCATTTTGACCTAGCAATGAACAAAATGGGAATGGTAAACAGAATCAGATGCAATGTTATATTAGACTAGGAATTGGAATGGAAGAATGGGAATGGTAAACCAATGCACTATAATGTCATTATAGTGACCTGACCTGACCATTTTATTCGTCACTGCTTTGTTCATGTAGGCATTACTATATCATTAACTGGCCATTGTATTGGTAACTGCCTTGTTCATGTAAGCAACACTATATTGTATATTTCCTGGCCATTGTATTGGTCATTGCCTTATTTATTTAGGCATTACTATATTGTACATTTCATGGCCATTGTGTTGACCACTGCCTAAATGGTAAGCATTACTGTATTGAATATCAATTGGCCATTGTTTTAGCCACTGCCTTTGCTTAGTAGGCATTACTATGTATATTAAGGTGGCCATTGTTTCGGTCACTTTACTCTTTATGTTAGGCATTGCTATATCGCATATTAACTGGCCATTTCCTTGTCCACTGCCTTGTTTATGTAGGCACATTACTATATTGTATATTAACTAGCCATTGTATTGGTCACTGCCTTGTTTATTTAGGCATAACTATATCGTATATATGACCTGGCCATCGTATTGGTCACTACCTTGTTTAATTAGGCATTACTATATCCTATATCCTATATGACTTGGCCATTGTATTGGTCATAATGCCTTGTTTATTTAGGCATCACTATATTGTATTTAAGCTTGACATTTTATCGATCACTGCCTCATTAGGGTAGACAGTACTATTGTATATCAACTGGCCATTGTTTTGGTCACTGCCTTGTTTATGTAGGCATTATTATATTGTATTACAAGCTGGCCATTGTATTGTTCACTGCCTTATTTATGTAGGCATCACTATACTGTGTATGATTTGGCCATTTTATCGGTCACTGCCTCGTTTATTTAGGCATTACTATATCGTATATATGACCTGGCCATTGTATTGGTCACTGCCTTGTTTATGTAGGCATTACTATATCGTATATGGCCTGGCCATTGTATTGGTCACTGCCTTGTTTATTTAGGCATTACTATATCGTATATATGACCTGGCCATCGTATTGGTTACTGCCTTGTTTATTTAGGCATTACTATATCGTATATATGACCTGGCCATCGTATTGGTCACTGCCTTGTTTATTTTGGCATTACTATATCGTATATGACCTGGCCATTGTATTGGTCACTGCCTTGTTTATTTAGGCATTACTACATTGTGTATGACCCGGCCATTGTATTGGTCACTGCCTTGTTCATTTAGGCATTACTATATCGTATATATGACCTGGCCATCGTATTGGTCACTGCCTTGTTTATTTTGGCATTACTATATCATTATATGACCTGGCCATTGTATTGGTCACTGCCTTGTTTATTTAGGCATTACTACATTGTGTATGACCCGGCCATTGTATTGGTCACTGCCTTGTTTATTTAGGCATTACTACATTGTGTATGACCTGGCCATTGTATTGGTTATAATGCCTTGTTTATCTAGGCATTACTATATATGTATATTACTGATCATTTTATTGGTCACTGCCTTATTTATTTAGGCATTACTATATCGTATATATGACCTGGCCATTGTATTGGTCACTTGTTTATGCAGATATTACTATATTTTGCATATCAACTGGCCATTTTATTGGTCACTGCTTGCTTATATACTGTTTTGTTTTTGTTTCTTTTATTTCACTTTGCTGACCCAAAAATGTGTACTTACCAAAGCAACCAGGGAAATATCTCACAGGGATCAAAGAAGTCCTAAGAATAGATGGAAATCATAGATTTTAGATGAACAAGTCTGGCAAACATCCAGAACAGTTATCCAGATGAGCCACAAGCAGGAAACATCGACCAGAACCTTTATATAAGATTAATGGTTTTAGATGAATACATTCACTTGACATGCAAAAATCAAGAACAATAGCTAAGATGCCAATCCAGATTTTACAGACATTGAAACTCTGTTCTCCATTCTTCGACTAAATCTCAGATTTAAGGTTATATTTGAGATTGCTCAGCCAAAAGGATGAGACAATGGTCAATCATTTGGGTAGCAGTAATTTGACTGGAACAAACATACCTAGGAGATTAGAAACAGATAAGCCTTGGATCAAAAGAAGCATGGCATATGGCTGAGGTTGAGGATGGTCTACCACTGGATGGGTATCTAGAGCATACTGTGGCAACCAAAGATGATATAAAATACTGGCTGCCTTTAATTTGGTGAGATACGATGTACATTGATTGTACAATTCAAATGGGTATTTTAACTAAATGTTATTTTTGAATGATTTATAAAACCCGATAAACTCCTTGATATTATTAGTTGTATTTTTCCTTATTACTATTGTCATTACAGAATGGTATTCCTTGAAGAGATGTCTAACACAAGCTGGAAATCTGCATTTTTGTTCAAGGCGAGGCAGTTGACTGTATATTTTTTATGTGATGTAATTTGTCAAGTCCATGTTTTGTTGTTGTCTTGATGCATTGGTTTATATAATGAGGTTTTCATGAGTGTTACAAAGCCTGGTTATGAAAATGCTTTAACAACTTAACCCTTATATGCTCATAGTTAATAATGACTGTTAATTTAACCATTAATTTTAACACTTAGATACTAAACAGGCTTTGTAAAACTTTCTAGGCCATTATATAAACACTAATTTCGCATAGTGCATTTGATTGGCTTTGGACACTGATTGGACACCCATCTAGTGTGATTTCACAGGTGGGAAATTTCTGCTACATGAATGGTAGCCTCCACGTGGCGTAGCGGGGAAGGGGTGTTATGGAAGCATGCAAGTACACAGTTGAGGTCTATAATATTGTGTACTGATTGTTATCATGGCAACTCTACAAATCACCATTCAATCAAATTATTTAAGAGTACAACCTTCAGGATCTTCAACTGGATGGACAATGCTTATTCCTTTAATCATCACAATTTCACTTGTGTCATTCTTGCATTTTGATTTTTGAGCACGTCTGTTCACACAAATGAAAAAGGAGAATTAATTTCATCAAATTCCACTGTATATTAATTGTTTTGAATTTTTATTAAACATTTTGCAGGCCTTAAATAATAGCTGGTAATTTACCAGTCAAGAGGACCACCCAAAATACTTTGCTTCTGACTCAATGTTACTAGTCCAAAAGAGCAGCAAGGCAAAGATTTGACTGCACAAGTTCCATTTCTGGCTAGACATATTGTCGTATTATGACTGGCTGTTATTCTAAACCCTGTTTTTAGAAAAGTACTTAGTTGATGCACTTGGATATTCAATATTAGAGAAGTTGAATATCACAAGTCCTAAAATAGTAAATTTAATACAAGAATTTTGCAGATTATTGAAACATGCTGAAGCCCACTGACTCAAATACAGACAGCCCAGACATAAACAGACAACCCATACATCAGATCCAAATGGTGTAAGAGAGCACACTTGACATATACTTATAGTAATGTCTTGAGGGCTGGGTGCAATTCCCAGATTGGATTGTATGTGGTTGGTCAACAAAAAAAGAAAATGAACACCATTACTTATCACACACACACACACACACCATGCATCTAAAACTGTTTCATTTTGCTATCCATATGCCATGATATCACCTGATTCATATATATGCAAATATGGTCACATAAGAAAATAGCGAAATAGCAGTCATATAGCTTTAGACACTTCTTTCATACATAAATTCTTTTGAATATGACAAACTATGTAGCAGCACAAAAGTATGACCACATTTAATGTATTCACATACTTCAATGCATTGGCTCTATCCGTTAAACTGACACATTTCGATGTGAAGCTGGCTGCTTTTACCAAATAAGGCATGCAAATGCTTGTTGGTAGGAAAAAGGCTGTGGTAAGAAGTATGCAAATACAAGTGGTCATACTTTTGTGTGTTGTACTTTTCTTGGTATGGACGTTACGTCATCGCGGCCATATTGGTATCATTTAACAAAAGATTTCTCATTAGCATCCATTGTTACAACGGTACCACAATGGTGGCCATGTGTTTGTCTTTTAACTCTCTTGGGAAAATGTTTGCAAACCATCAATTGTAAAGCTCTGGTTTTTCAACAAGAATTAATCACACTCATTTTCATAATAAAAGATATGTACCAACCAAAACTCAAGACTTTAAGGGTTACTTGCCACTAATCTCTCAGACTGTTGGAAATTTGATTGATTAAAAACATGCTCCAAAAGTCAACAGTCAGTCCAAATTAGGTTGTGAAAGTTTTTTTATTGAAAATAATTGCTAAATATTTGCCCCATAAAATATGTAAGCATTTCATTTGTAAGAGAAAGCACTGAAACCTAGTCTTACTTACCTTCTGGATGAGAAATCCCCAAATATCTTTCATGAATCTATTTCATTTCTTACCTCGAAACTGCTCCTTGTGGAATACGGGGGAATTGAATTTTGTAGTTTTGGGTACCCTGTGGAAAGAGCGGGAAATGTCTACACAGGAAGCCCACGTAATGAAACGAAATCAAACGATTATTTTGAGTTATTCTCTTTATAAAACAACTTTATTAATTCTAAAAATTACACCTTTATTGTTACTTAGAACGGGCAACAGCCACTTTAATTCAAAAGACATAATAAAGATGTGCCATTTGTCTTTACTATCTAATAAATGTTATAATACAGCGATCATGAACAATAATACTCCGTAGAAAATGAACTGATCTGTCTTGCTACAACTTGAAATGCACATAAATATGAAACAAGCTCCTTTATCACTGTTGGTCCACTGGAACCCAATAATATCGTCCCAGTCGTAGCATTCATCAATGCGTTTCATATATATTTTATACATATATATATATTTCAAATCTGCGCAATACTGCCAAATGACTGTATACGGTTTCCATTTGTATCCAGGTCCTGTTTGCCTTACGTTTGTTCCTTGAATGGTATTTATGCTGCAAATAAAGAAAAATACCGTCTTTCATTTACATAGATTCACAGTGTTTCCAAGAAAGCGCGCATGCGTAAACAAATCATGTTTGTGCGCACACCATTATGAATACTAAAAAAAAGTTGAAATACTTACGATCACATCCATACAGCTCCACTCTCATACAAATGCCTTTTTCCCATGATCGCGGATTAATTCGTACGTAACGCGAAATGATCGGACTCTTGAGGTTGTTGTGGTGAACAGTAAAGGAATCTACATTGCCGTCGAATATCTGAAGAGATTTTTTATCATAAAATGATAAAAATAATTAATGAAATAATAACGAATAACAAATAAATAAGCCAAAATGAAATTACAGAATGATATAGAATGCTAAAGACATTTTTTAGACATAGAAAATAATAATAATAATAATATAACAAAAAATAGATAAATAAACAAAAGTAAATTTAAAAAACATCGCGAATGTTACAAACAATCTGAACAAAACAGAATGCTCTTTAGAATCCATACGGTTATTTTCAAATTTGATATTTAGTTTTGTAAAATTAAAACGTAAAACGTATAATATAGTATTTTTTTAGTTCGGCGTTTTGGTCGCTCAAAATAGGTTTTTAAATTAAAATGGCGGATTATCTTAATTTGTGTCATCCCCTCCCCCTTCCCTTCGTCGGACTGTTGGCTGTTTTATTACCAGCAAGTCCGGTACGCCAACATGACTGCTACTCAAACGATCAGCTACCGAAGTGAAGTTTTGACCAACCTTTTCGGTTCCATTAGCACCATATGTTTGGAATTTCTTCCCATCCATGCTGTAGAGAACAGCAAATGTCTTGACATGCTTGCCAGGCTGCTCTAAAGCACCCTGAGTAGCTATTCTGGTTAACTTTGTTTTCTCGCCTAAATCTATTTGCAGATACTGGTTTTCATCATTTTCTTGCGAACACCACGAGTCTGTTGCGGTGAAGTTAGCTAGTTTACTTGATGCTGTGATATCCCCGTCGTCTAGACCTCCTGTTTGTACGCCTAGTGCCTCGTAACATGGGGCGGCTTAGAATTATAGAAACAATCTCTTGTAAATATATATAAATACTAAAATGAGATTTAAACTTACGTATGCGCACGGATAGTATTTTAAGGTGCGAGTAATACGGACAACAAAATCGCGACAGGGTTACAGAGCATGCGCGCAATCGTTGCTCGTATTATCATACCGGCGCCCGCGCGCTTTGTTTGGTGAAGTAGAGAAACTCTCTCTCCTTTTTGCAAGAATAAATAATTGTTGTTAAAGGATTGCATAGTAATAAGAGCACCGTTTGCTCTGCAACTTGCAACACAGCAAGGTTACGCATAACGATAATGCAATTTTTTGTTGCCTGTATTATCGTATTACCTTTAAATATGAGTGTTCGGCGCGCGCTTGTGCATGACGGTTACCCCATTGTGCCAAACTCTAATAAATGCCGTTCGTATACATGATTAAGAAATATTCAGTCCAATCTCTTATTTACTTAATCGAAATCATCTAGGAAAATGAAAATAACTGGCACGTGCGCTATACATATGAAACTGAATCATCGATTCAACTCGCCATATCACAGCATACAATAGAAAAGTATTTAATGCAGTTGTCTTTCTTTTTCAATTCCATTCACTATAAGGCATGGCTATTAAGGTAATTCCCTTGTTTTTCAGTGCGCATTTATCTACGTATGCAATTAAAAGCATGGAACTAACAAAGTTTAGGCATTTTCTTTCGGAAACTAAATACGAAACACGTTCAAAACCTATTTTCACTTTTTTTCTCTTTTTTTTGAGCAAAGAAAATGCGATTTTTATCTGACTCGCTCCAGTCTCCACTCGGAAAAGTGTCAGTTTTCGACAATTTGAGATGTTTTTTTTAGATCAAAAACGAGTGGTGACCGCTATTTTTTTATTTCAGATCTTTGATAAATGCAATGGTCGTCATTATATATCAAAATATGAAGGAAAGATTATTGGATAGATTTTGAAATATTTTGATGAGAATAGTTGACATGTGCAATTTTTGGACGTTCGTAGAGGTGCACATACCTGCATTTTTCACTAATAGTTCAAGAATCATAGTCATTCAATACCTTTTATGGATTTAATAGTATAGATTATCTAGTAAATTCGAGTTATAAGTACGTTTTATTATATGAAAGTACTTTTAACGGTGAATAAAGGTTCTTGATTAAAGCTTCCGGTTGCTACCGCATTTCACTATAAAACCTTTAAATTGACATATATGGCGAGCATCTAGCGTAAAAAAGAGAATGGTGACCCCATCTTTTTATTGCAGGTTTTAAATGTCCATAACATAATTAATGTCCATGCAATATTTCTTTCAAGGGAATTACCTTAAGTCGCGTTGTACGTAATACTAAATTCGACTAAATAAACTTCAAGAAATGAGAATGAAAAGTTACTAAAATTGCAGGTGTTTCTTAGTGATATATTATATAGCTTGCTTACGTTTTGCAGCCTCTTTCTTTTCTGCCGTCACAGCCATCAAGCACAATAATCCAGCAATTAACGGCAGAATTTCACGAAAAACTGCCATATCGCACTGTTTTAGAGAGACCTTTCGAAAAAATATAATTTTCGTGAGCGCGCCTCAATTCTTGGTCAGAATTATTTGCGTTGATCCCTAAAATGAAATATAACAAACATTGTCTTAGTATTTATTTAGAGTACATGTCTGAATATTGCTGTCGGGAGATAATTTCCATGTTAATGGCGCGCTCATATAAGGGTCGGAGAATGTCTTCATTGAATTAATTGATCTTTTACTAGCCAACAGAGATTAAAATATCGATGAATGGTTACTGCGCAAAGCATCTTGACAACACCCGCCATGTATGGGCATAGGATCACTGGTAAAACAAAATAGTTATGCAGGCGGGGCAAAATTTGACCAAGATCAATTTTGATGAGGATCTTGTGGAAAAAGTCAGGATGACAGCATACTTAGGTGAATAATATCCCTAACAAAGCTCATGATCCACCCTCCCTTGTCCTGAGTTTGGCAAGTAAATCATGGTACTAAGTTTTAATCGATTCAATATAGTCTACGCGCAGTGACTTTGCAATGATTCGTTACCACGCACTTACGACAAATATTTATGAATTTTTTTTCCGAAGGAAACTCTCAACACTTGGATATTGCTCAGCTAGGTAAACGTCACACTGTAGCGACAGAAGTCCATGGATTACTGCCTCAAGTTTGAGATGATGGGATATTTGGACGTCAAGAAAAGAGAACCGCACTGTACTCTTTTAACACTAATCCCCCCCCCCCCCCCCCCCCACACACACACACACACAAAATTCTATATTCAATTGGCATTGTATTCGTGGAAGAGCACTGTAAAATAGGTAATAGAAATTAACTGTTTTCTTTTGTCAAGTTTCATGGTCAACTAAGTTAAATTTATTTGCATTTATGGAATATCGATTTCAAAAACTAAATGCAAAGTCCCATTTCCCTGCTTGCGCAAAGAGATCCTTTCAGTTCTATCATCCGTTTTGGCACAAGCCTAACCTTTCGAGTCCAAATTCAGCCCAGAAATCCATAGGAGATCGGGAAAAGTTGGTCCCATTTTTTAATTTGTTTTAGCCAACATTTGAAACAAAAGAATCTGAAGGAGATCTGGAAAAATTGGTTATATTTTTGTCTTTGTTTCAACCACCAACTCTCGCAAGCAGTCAGGGTAAAAGTAGTTTACATTTTTTGACTTCGATTCCTGCGCATTACAATTATAAATATGGTCTTAAAAATACTGCTTTACTATATTTTCGCATTTATAACAAAGTAAGAGTAAGGCATTGAAAAATCGATCCTGTTTAGGATAGAGTTAAGCTGATCTATCAATCACATAACTGAGATTTCTCTGCATTACATTAAGGTCAAACCATAGTACATTGATTGTCCTCATGCATCCGACCACGCGCGCACTCTTGTCGCAGTTCAAAAATAATTTGACTTCGAACAAGATAAACACCTGTTGCAAGATTGCATGTAATGAAAACAAAATGAAAAATTTTGATAGCCATTTTTAATCTTGTCTTTTCTATTCATAACTCGAGGATATTCATAAAGAGCTAAATAGCTAGTACTGTATGAAGGAAACAACTTAAGTAAAGGTCTATTTTGTAATACCATTAAATGATCTGAGTGGCTGCATGTGACTAGAAGACAGAACGATGACCAAGACAAGATTTAATAGATTTTTGAAGTCTGTGTGTGTGTGTGTGTGTTCGTTCACTGAGCTAGCATCTTGTCGTTATTCACCACTATCTCATTTGTAGCATAACTTTTTCAGAAAAAGCTTACAAAAACCTGAGCCATAAGGTACAATCGGACTAAAAATGTTTATGAACTACTCCAAAAAGCCAGCTTATAATAGCCTTGGAAATTTTACCAAACGAAACCTTGAAAGCCTTGGAATATTCACTACATATAGCTTAAGACGGAGCAAAACTTAAGTTTTATATAAATGCTTATATTCTATATTTATACTGATTACTTTCAAATCAAAAACGCAAAGTCGACGACAGACGAAATGAAACTAAAACATTAAAAAAAAAATGCGTCCTGCCAATAGCAGGGAATATATAACCACTTCGTGGACATTTCACTCTAATAAGTTCTTTACAATTTATTAAACTCACCTCTTGTCCTATGGTAACTTTTATCAAGATATAATCTCTCAATTTAGACGGATAATTCTCCATCCAGCTGATCTAAACCTTCCTGCTTACGGAAGAGCAGGCTATAAATAATTAAGGACGAGAACGGATCATTTCTTTTTGGCCAAAGTACCTGTTGAAAGCAGTGAAAAACAAGTATGGAGTTGGTGGGCTATTGTTCCATTGACTTGAATTACTCGTTATTCGACGCGCTTCATGCTTTAGTCGACCTGAGTTTTGATTTGCATTGTCTGGATCACCGGATTTTGTACCATGTAAAGGAATATATATGCGGAAAAACGATAGACTCCCATCCTTTTTTCTTGAATTCCAGATTCATACTTTTGACTCCAAATCTTATTTATACACCAAAATCTAATATGTTTTCGAACGCAATCAGAAGCATGGATGAAAGAATAAATGGAAGAAAAAAAAGAGAGAAAATATTAATTGAATGAAAAATTGGATGGAGGAATGGATAGACTTTTCCTATGGACTTTGTGTATTTACACACAAAGCGATCATAACAAGAATAAATTGATAATAAATGTCAAATTAATAAATATGGACGAACAGATTGAAGAATGGGATAGATTGGGATGGGAGATGATGAGAGGGGATGGGAAGGGATGGGTAGATAGATGGATAGACGGATGGATTGATCACCGCATGCTCGTTATACTGATTTTGAAATCTTAGCCCTCCTTCCCTCATCGCATATTACGCTAAAACATTTAAATTGTCCTTCTTTATTCAAATATTTTGAGCTTAATAAAATAAGATATAAAAGCCTTAAAATTTAGAAGGGGTTTAGCTGAAACCTAATCAAAAGATTATTTTATACTATCGAAAGTAGGTCACTAGAACAGAAGGAAAAAATGAGCACGATCATGAATAAAACAGAGCGACACAGGGCAACTACGTTCCATCCCACCCCTCCCTTTCTCCTCGCTTTTGAATCTTTTTATATAGAAATGTTTACTTGTAATGCTATGAAGAATCAGATACCTTTTAAAATGAACAGATCAATGTCCTCACCGAGAAACCATTTACGATCTACTGTGGACGGAGCCCCCTTAAGTTGCTATGGTAACTGATGTCGAACGACACCAACCTTGGTGCCTTGCACAGCGTGTCGACCGATAGCAAGGGATAGTCCTGCAGTATTTGGAATGACAAACCGGGTTTACTTATAAAATCCACTCTTTACGAAGCTTCAAGGTAAGCCTTTCCCACTATAAGTTGAAACTAAATGAACTAAGTTTGCTTTGGCTCTTCTGGGTTGAGCTGGCGATGATTTTAGATTTGAATTTTATGCCCTAAAGTAAAATTTGCTTCCAAACACCTCCTCCCTCTCATCAAATATAGGTCCTAGATTGTAACCTTTCATCCTTGTACAGAGAGGTGCAGAATCATCATTGATATTTCTTTACCCGTTTCTATTTATATCATAATTTAAGTCCTTGCTGGTGGTTGAACTAAACTTAAGCTTAAACTTTATTTTGTTGTGATCAAACAGATGTTTATAAGGGCTTTAAAAATACGAAGCTTAAATCATAAGAAAACTTTAAGCTTATAGCTCAATTTGTTGAGCTTATCTATTTTTCAACAAGTACTTTCTGTTGTTTGTAAGATACCATCGACAGAATGTTTATTTTGTTGCTTAAATTTTATCTAAGCCTTATAACTTACCAAGCCTTATTATGCCCAAGGGACCCGGAAAAAAAGAGCAAGGATTGATATAAAGTGTTAAAACTGAAGCTTCCAATCATCAATCACAATCCCAATTCATTCAACTTTACACCTTAACGGACATTTTTCTCGGGCCTTTGTGCTAAGACCGTGGAGTAAATTTTATAAATTTATCCGGTGTGTTCTGTACTTGAACAATTGATTAAAAGTGAACACTTGAAAGGACGTACGCAGTTAAATAATAATGAGAGAAAACTTACTAGAATTAATCCTTCCCCCAGTCAGATTCGTATTTTCTTGTAATTTAATTTTTATGTGTTTGTATCTTTTATTATATTTAGAAAGACACAGTACGTTGTGGTTTTAGTGTCATTTCCTTATACTATCTGCAACAAGTGTATTCCATATATACCAATGTTGTCACCACTGTGTTCTGTTCTTTGGGCCAGGTGATTTTGCGTCTCTCGGCCAGAACGAATAAGACAATCATCAAACACTCTGTTCGTAGCTCAATATTTCCTAGGTCAAGGTTTTCATAAACTCAATAAGCAACAGTTTTTACTCGAAAATAAAGAAAATTCATTACTTATACACGAAAATAATCTCCAAATATCTTTCCCTTTTGCAAACAGTATTTTTCAGTTGTTGGTGGTAGAAAATATTTCGTTTTGATGAGAAATATTTGAAAATACTTGGAAATTTTTGCTTTGATAAACAATACATTGCATGATGAGATAGCACAGTTATAACCAGAGAGAGTGTGTGTACATATGTGAAGGGGTCACCATTCACCTCTATGTATAGATATATAATAAGAAAAGTCCATTCTACAAAAAAATATGAAGTCAAAGCCAGCGTGTGGCTTAGCCGCCATTTTCAACCATTTTCATCTTTCCTTTTATGAATAGTATTTTTCATTTTGTTGGTGGTGAAAAATATTTCATTAAAATAAACAATACATTGTATGCTGAGATTCCAAATCACCTGATGAGATAGCACAATTGTTACCAAAGAGAGTGTGTGTATATATGTGAAGGTGTCACCATTCACCTATATGTATAGATATATAATAAAAGAACTCCATTCTATAAAAAAATATGATGCAAAGCCAGCATGTGGCTACTGCCATTTTCATCTTTCCTTTTATGAATAGTATTTTTCATTGTTGCTGGTGGAAAATATTTCATGTTGATGAGAAATAATTGAAAATACTTGGAAATGTTTGCTTTTATAAACAATGCATTGTATGCTGAGATTCCAAATCACATGATGTGATAGCACAGTTATAACCAGAGAGAGTGTGTGTACATATGTGAAGAGGTCACCATTCACCTATATTATTGTATAGATATATAATAAAAGGAACTCCATTCTACAAAAAATATGAAGTCAAAGCCTGCATGTGGCTATACTGCCAATTTTTCAACAACATGAAGATTTCATGACTGGCAACATCATATGTCACATGATTGAAAGATTTGTCAGCAATGTTCAGCAAAGTATGTCTGTTCAAGTTTGACTCTCATTTATCACATATTTATAGAGCAATTTACAGTTTTTTATGTGGTCATGTGACTAGTGACGTCATATCACATGATTGGCACTGTGTGTAAGCAATGTTCGGCTATGTTTGTCTATCAAAAATTGACTGACAGTGGTCAAGTATTTGCAGAGTTATTACAGTTTATATGTAGTCACGCAGTTGATGACGTCATGTCACATGATTGGCACCTGTGTGTAACCAATGTCTGGCAATGTGTGTCCATCCAGGTTTGAATGACATTGGTCAAATATTCGTAGAGTTTACGGTTTTTATGTAGTCACGTCACAACAACGATCTGATTGTCTATGAACAATATCTGAAAGTATATCTGACTAAAATCGGTATTCGATTTGGGCTTCCTTTCGTGTTTCACTCACGCTCTCAACACGATGACATTACGTTAAACCTGCAACTTAACAACTAAAGCTGATTCCATAGGAGTTTCCCAAAATAATTTCTTGAATGAACCTTAATTTAAAACATATTTCCTTTTATATTAATTATTTTTGTTCTCCTTTATCTGCTTCCATCCTTTTTTTAATGTTCCCTTTATTTCCAGAGACAGATCTAAAGTTTTTAAACAGACTAGGACTACAAATCAAAGGTCAGTGTTTCAGCATATATCCATTTGTACTAATGACATTTTTAGGTGTACCCTGTTCAAAAAAGGCTAGAAGTTTGATTGCGTCATTCAATAATACATATATATGAGACATGACTGTGGTTAAAGCGTATGAGGATTCTTATTATTAATCAACCTAACTATGAGAAATGTACCACTTCTAGTAGCTTAGTCAATCATGACATGCAAATATTAGCAATATAGTCCTTTGTAATAGACCATAGATATAATATGAGTAAGTTGAACATATATAATACTGATTAACATAATATACATATACTTATTTTTTTGTTGTTCAACTTAATACGAATTGATCTACTATAGTATATTATTTGTCCGTCATTTATGCTGACACAGCTAGAACTAGTTTACTTGCTAGCTTTTCTTTCATTCGTATTTCTAATTTGTAACTGTTTGTTTGATGATATACATATACTAACACATACTTAATTCATGGTGTATTTCATACTAGATGAGCCAAGGGTATCCTCCCGGCCAGGGATATCAATCCGCAGGACAAGGACAAGGACCCTATCCACCAGGTATATCATCATGTTCTTAGCTCAAGGGTTTGTTAACATATAAACATATATCCTCTCTCGGGTATGAGACATGCGCTTTCTGTCATTGAAATAATCTATGAACATTCCACAAGTTGTATCAATAAATACATCTCATAAACATTGTTGCATATTAGTCTTATCTTCTATATGTTGTTTACTTTTGAACCTGACTGATTAATCAAATCCACGTTAGTGTTTACTAGCCATCATCTGATTAATCAATTGACTGTATTGTAATGACAAGATATACTCAATTGAAACAGCATCTACATAAAAATCGCATGGAATGTGAGAATCTGACATGTTGTATTATTCAGAGCTTTCAGAATAAGCTGCCAGCCACCGGAGCTCTAACAATTGCTTCAAAATTGATTGCTGGCTATTTTTTCTTTTAAATAACTTTTGTTCCTTGTATCGATTCACAGCCAACTACTTCAAACTAATAACCACATACTTCAAAGCGTTCTGATTATTAGTGACATATTCCAATTTTCACTTGCACTCTAGTTAATCAGCCACCAGTTGGATATGCCCCTCAGCAGCAGGGGTATCCACCACAACAACAAGGCTATGGTGGACAAGACCAGAAAGGCTATCCTCCACCGCAACAGGGATATGGACAACCTCAACAACAGGGTTACGGAGCACCTCCCCTTCAGCAAGGATACGGAGCGCCTCCCCCTCAGCAAGGATATGGATCACCTCCACAGCAGCAAGGATATGGAGCCACTGGGCAAGCTCCTCCAAATCTGGCTGTTGGAGGTAAGATATCAACTTCATACTTTCATTTATAATTATTATTATTATTAATGATAAGGGGCTAAATTAGCTTTAGCTTGGTCATACCTTGTTTCTAGTTCAATGTTACTGGTAAAAATGGTAATGACCACCAGCAAGGCAAATATTTGACCAGACAAGTTTCAATTTTGGTATTCTGGCATTTTCCAGTAACTGTCTGTTATTTTTAGCCCTGTATTCAATGTTAACTGTAAAACGTTTTTGGTTTATATTTGAAGGAGAAGTAGATGCTCCATCTTATACTGGATCTGATATTCCTGACCAAGATGTTGAAGGAAAAGAAAATGCTGCACCACCAGCCCCCACTGCTCCCCCTGCTAGTCTTTTTGGTACTTTACCTGGATATGAAAATACTAATTATGGTTAGTATTTAGCTTCTGTTCATAATAACTGGTAAATTGAGTCTCATTGGTCTTAAAGATTGTCCAAAGGGGTGTCAGGATATTGTAGCTCCAAAATTTGTGTTTTTGTAACTGAACCTAGTTCAATAATATGGGAAGCACAAGTGGCGTGTGCTGCTAATGCGCCGCCTCTCACCAATGTGGCCCGAGTTCGAGTCCTGCCGATCTCAGTGTCATATGTGAGTATGTGCTTTGAGGGCTTTTCTCTGGGTTCTCCAGTTTTCCTCCCTTCTAAAAAATCAACTTCTAAATTCTAATTGGATCGTTGGGCTTTCACCTAGTTTAGAGCCTAGCTCTGTTGTGATTGTACCACGCTGTGATGCAACAGCAAAATCTTTGTAGAATTTTGTAGAATAACTGAGGTCAGGAACAAATATCCACAGTATTTTAAAGTATTTTTCCTCATTATTCCAGGTTCTCCATTTCTGCCTCCACCACCCCCTTATGAACCACCCCCCCAGCAGAATGCTCCGCAACAAGTCTTCAGCCAGTAAGTGCATTAATCAGGGTTCCCACTGATCCTGGAATTCCTGGAAACTCTTGGAACCTCAAACATTCCTTAATCGGCCCTGGAAAAGTCATTGAATAATTTTATCTTTGATACTTTCTAACTGCTGGAAAACTTGAAATTTGTATTATTAAGTTGCTTGTTGTAAAGGGAAACTGTTTTATTATTCTGAAATGAGATTTCAAAGTTGAGGGTCCTGGAATTTACATGTGTTTTACCCTAGAAAACTCCTGGAATTTTATGATCTCCTAGTTGTACGAACCCTGATTAATAATAAAAAATTGAATACCAGTTACAGTAGTTTTCTCACTGAATTTTTAAATGTATGTAAGATTAATTTTGTATGCATGTTAATTAATTCAAATCACTACCGTAATTCTCCTTAATTATAGAGCAACATCAATCACTGAAGATCAAGCAAGAAATGCTCTGCTCAAATTTGCTGATGATCACTGTTGCTATGGAAAAGGTGCAGCCAGAGACATGGACATCAAAGACATCCAGCCAACATGTGGTTACCATGTGAGTGACTTTGATCATGTTATTAGACCTCTTCTGCTCTGATGTAATGTTTCCATTTCAAACCACATGCCATTCCCTTGAGTATCATTTCTTTGTTTAAGGTTTGCATTCAGTTGCACATGAGAAGACACATGAATATGGATACAGCTCAAACAAAGAATCTTATTCTCAAGGGAATGACACATGAATGACACTGAATTGAGAAAACATTACCCCAAGCCGAAAAGGTCTATTAAGCTAATATCAAGCAATTATTGAATGAAGATCTTATGGGAATTATGGTGCTGTGAGAAATGATGATGATGATTTATTGGATGACATGGAGAATGATATAATAGCATTTAGAACTGTGAACTGTATAGAGGCTGCAAGCGGTGTCTTTGCATGATTTCAGAGCTACAGTGGTCTTGAATTGAGTCAAAGTAGCTTTGTCTTATTCCTTTTGTTGTTGTTGTATATTTTTCAGTATTCCTTGTCCAGTTTTGGTGAGAGTAGATCAACTGCCTGGGCATTTCAACCTTACACTGGTATGTCAACATTTAAATACTGTAATCTATAATTGCTTTGATCAGGATCATCATGTGAGGTGACTGTTGTTTGATGTACATATTGAATGTAACAAGTCACATCAGGATCAACAAGTGAGTTGACAGTTGTTTGATGTACATATTGAATGTAACAAGTCACATCAGGATCAACAAGTGAGTTGACAGTTGTTTGATGTACATATTGAATGTAACAAGTCACATCAGGATCAACAAGTGAGTTGGCAGTTGTTTGATGTACATATTGAATGTTACAAGTCACATCAGGATCAACATGTGAGGTGACAGTTGTTTGATATACATATTGAATGTAACAAGTCCCACCGAGTGCCCTTGAGAGGAGGGGTTAGAATCTAATATACTTGCATAAGATCAAAAGAACCAACTGGGCCCAGCTGTACCAAGGGTGGATAGTGCTATACAATGGATAAATCCTTATCCAGTGGATACAGTAAGTCTATGATGTTATCTTGTAATTAATTTATCCACTATATAGGATTTGTCCATTGGATAGGGATATCAACCCTTCGTACAAACGGAAACCCAGATTGTTTTTTTAATGTAAATAAAATAAACTCAGATTATTTCCTCAAAATAATATTTCTTTAATTTTTTTGAAAAGGCCAACCATTAGATACCCCTAACAATGGGGTACCTCCTCCACCATGGAACATCCCAGCACGACCCCCCAAAATGTTTCAAGATTCTGTTGTAAAGATTGAAGTTCCACACACTGCAGTACTCAAGGTAAATTTGTGGTATTGGTCTCTAGTAGTAAAAATGGTGAAGATGATGGTGGTGATGATGATGGTGGTGATGATGTTTATGATGATGACACTGATGATGATAATGGTGGTGATGATGGTGGTGGTGATGATACTGATGAAGATGATGATAATGGTGATGATGATGCTGGTGATGGTGAGGCTTGTGATAATGAGGCTGGTGATGATGATGCTAGTGATGATGATGCTGGTGATGGTGATGCTGGTGATGACAATGATGCTGGTGATGACAATGATGCTGGTGATGATAATGATGCTTATGATGATGATGCTGGTGATGATGATGCTGGTGATGATGATGCTGGTGATGATGATGCTGGTGATGATGATGCTGGTGATGATGAGGCTTGTGATGATTATTTTACTTTTTTGCAGCCATGCCATGAGTGCCATGGTGGCGGTTACAAAAGATGTTACAACTGTTGTGGGCGTGGCAGGGTAGGTTTTATTCTCTTTTCTAAAATCTGTTCTCTTATTGATGATGACTGATACCAATCAGAAAGTAAGATTCTTGAAATTTATGATGATAATTAAAGCCATATTATAATGAAACCCAGGCTGTGTCCACCCTCAGTGGTTTCTTACGTCCCTCTGATATTGGTTAAAGTGTAGAGAGAGGGGAACACCAATTAAAGTGCTCATGCGAGCCACAATGTCTAACTATTTGTTGATATTATAAAAAAGGCAGCACTCTCTCCTTGGTTGTTTTGAGACCCTGATTGTTGGTCTGGCTGGGGCTTGAGCCCATGAACCCCCACAAAACAGCCCAATGCTCAACCAACTGAGCAAACCAAGTGTTATCAAAGTAGAGATGACTAGCTAAAAACTAGTGTGAGATGCCTCAGTGTTTCTATTGAAACAGTAATGATAAAAGGGTAAATTTTACACTGTGAAAAGATGAAAAAACTGTCGTTTCAGATGCTAGTCCTTTGTCGAAGTTGTGTGACACCTCTGCATTTGATTTGTGATCTGTGTTGTGTTACTTTAATCATCAGACAAGGTGTACATTCTGTCATGGATCTGGACACAAAAGTGTGTATCGAGATGGTCATCATCACCATGAACACTGCACGTGGTGTCATGGGAGTGGTCGCAGGAGGTATATATATGCAATCTAACTTTCTTCATTTAATATTTTCTATAATTTCTTGTGACAACAAAGAAAAATTTGAGTGAATATTGTTTTGTTGCCTTTCAAGGTGTACCACTTGTCATGGTCATGGTCGAGTTAGGTGCTGGACTTGTTCTGGTCAAGGCAATTTGAAGACCTACATTGAGCTTACTGTGAAATGGTAATAAAAAGATATAACTAGCTAAAAACTAGTGTGAGCTGCGTCGGTGTTTCTAATGAAACAGTAATGATGAAAAGGTAAATTATACACCGTGAAAAGATGAAAAAACTTACTGACGTTTCGGACGCTAGTCCTTCGTCGGAGTAAAAAAGAGGAACTCATTTTTTTAGAGAATCTCATTTTTTTACTCCGACGAAGGACTAGCGTCCGAAACGTCAGTAAGTTTTTTCATCTTTTCACGGTGTATAATTTACCTTTTCATCATTACTGTGAAATGGTAATGTATATATCTTGTTCTGTGATAGAACTCCACCTTCGTTCCTTCGTTCCTTCGTTCCTTCGTTCCTTCGTTCCTTCGTTCCTTCGTGCGTTCGTTCGTTCGTTCGTTCCTTTTTTCCTTGCTTCCTTCCTTCCTTCCTTCCTTCCTTCTTCACCCATAATGCCACTTCTCCAGTGTCACTGCACATAACTAGAATACATTTAAAGACTACAGTCTAAGCATAGAAGTCTTCAACATTTTGTTACAGGACAAATCATTTGTCAAACCATGTTGTTGAACGAACTGACCTTCCCGATGAATTGTTAGTGAACAGTACTGGCACCGAGATCTTCAGTCAGGAGTTACCACGAGTAAGTGAACCATGTAATGTGCATAATTTCAACTCTCGTTACAGCGGACACCCTCAACATCTTCACTTGGTGTATGTAACACCAATGGTCTCCAATAGCGAGACTTAATTACGGTGATTTATTGGTCAGTATTTTTCCCTGGGTGTTTTGATCCTGTCTGCAATAGCAAGGTGTCTGTAATATCGTTGACTGTATATATATATATATATATATATATATATATAAAACCAAAACAATTGAAGAATAGTTGTCGGGTTCAGAAACTTAGAACATAAAAACTGAGACCGAAATGGCACATTAGAATTGACATAATTGTATTATAATGTATTCATTTGCGCCGTCCATGCAGTCGGTTTAGAATGCCAAACGTGTATTAAAAACAGTGGATGATGCCACAGGTCGCCGGTCACAGCATGCGTCTAATTAACGTACTTCCCATGTGCCATTTCGGTCTCAGCTTCTTTGTTCTATGTTTCTGAACCCGACAACGATTCTTCAATTGAGTGTATACGGAAAGTAGTGATGTGCACTGCCAATATATCTCATTATTGTGGTCTTGGGTTCAATACTCAGACTTAACCGTGCTTTATGTGAGTAGTGTTTGTTTCCCCTGTGCTTCTTCACTGTACAGTGCATACACCTAATTAAAAGAACGTTGTCATCGCCAAAGGCGATAGGCAATAGACGAAAAGCTATAGGATATATGTCATTCCAAGATCCAAGAGTAGCTGGAATGACTTGTGTCTTTCCTTCTTCTTCTCGTCAAGAGTATGGACCTTAGTGCTGAGACTGATTTGATGTTCTTTTTATTCAACAAAACCATTTCCATGTCGGAATTACCTATCGCCTATGGCCTTTGGCGATGATAACGTTTTTTGAATAATAATAATAATAATAAAGTCTTTAATCGGTTACTAATAAAGCAAGCTTTTTTCCAATTAGGCCCTTGGAGTAAATATATTTACAATTCATTGTTTTGCCTATACATATTAAGTTTATTTACACTGTCTAATGTTACTGCCTAATGCTATCTTTATTATGTAATCTATTAATACTGTAATTCTAAACTAAGAACCTACACTACATAATCTAAACTAACATTAAATAAATCACAAGTCTTAATAAAGTCTAGAAACACTAAAGCCTGGTTTTCACTAGCGACGGAAGCAGAGGCGGAAGCAGAAGCAGAAGCGTAAGACGTCTTATGTTCCTGTGAAAATCAAGAAAGCGGAACATCGACGGAAGCATAAGCAGAAGGAACGGAAGGTTTCCTTTTTCTTATGCTTATGCTTCTGCTTCCGTCCTTATGTCGCTAGTGAAAACCAGATTCTTATGCTTCCGTCGCTAACATACAGAAGCACAAGGTGGTAAGCCAATCAAATTCTCGTACTCAGTCCCCTGCACGGGAAACGTCCTATTGTTTCTCTTATGCTTCCGTCACATTCATTTACACTAGAACATAACGATCTTATGCTTATGCTTCTGCTTCCGTCGCTTATGTCGCTAGTGAAAACCAGCCTTAAGTTCTGTAGAGGAGTTCAGCTTGTTAGAAAAGAACTCTTTACATTTACCATGAAAGGCTTTATAAGAGGACATCTTGTGCATTTCTGGAGGTAGGGTATTCCAAACGGAAGGTGCCGTGCAAGAGAATCGACGTATATATGTATAGTATGGAATGAACATGTGTGCTTGCTTACAGGCAAACGTATTTCTATCATAAGTATCCTGATAATGGCAAGTTACTAGCTATTAACATAATTTTGATTGTGTCAGATAACTTACTGTCTGCTGCAACTCTCTTTAAGGTGTGGCCAATCGATAGTTTCCATGACAATGACGTCAATGCTGGATCCAGAAGGCTTGTTGATGAACATTCAAGGAACTTTGGAAATGAACGAATCTTAATGCAGGTAATTTTCGATATATTGACAACGACGTTTTTCCACAAGATACTTTCCGAACAAGCTTGGGAACCAACAACACCGTGTAAGGCGTGATGAATGTTTGAACCCAAAGTAGACCAGAATGCACCATGTTGGTCATCTTCTAAAAGAAATTTAGAGCTTTGAGTGTGATGTCAGTAGTACAAAAAACGACTTTCGTGTTTAATACCAAAAGTAGTCGCGTCGTATAAAGTTTTTTGGATTTGTCGTTAAAAGTTTTGAATCATTGAGAACATTTTCCGCTTTATTTTAGCGGTTTTTGTGAGCAAATCGAACTGGAAATACGCCACAACTTTAGAGCTCGTCACAAAACTCTAGTTGTTTCTAACCTCTTTTCTTAACGTGAACAGCGTCAGATTCTGCGTGCTGTTCCAGTGTCCGAGGTGCACTACAAGTGGAAAGATAATGACTCCAGGTACTGGGTGTATGGTCATGATCATAAGATCCACGCTCCAGACTACCCACAAACTTGCTGTTGTGGCTGTACGATTCTTTAAGATGACCCACGCCTTCCTCTCCTTTGCACCTGAGCTATAGTTAGTTTCACAGTAGCCACGGTAGCGACAGCCATGATGCAGTGTTTTTTCAATTTATTCCCAAAAGAAGAAAAAGTCTACTGTTTTGCCCCACACCACATGGCTGCCTTGAAACCGATCTACAGTATGTGCAATATAGTGTGTAGTCATTAGTAGATTTATAGAAGTAGTTATTTAGCTTGCAAATTCAGTAATGATAGCATAGAAAATATTGTTCTTATTTTCTAGATGTCACTTAGATAGAGAT
Organism: Actinia equina; assembly: GCA_011057435.1. Taxonomy (NCBI): domain Eukaryota; kingdom Metazoa; phylum Cnidaria; class Anthozoa; order Actiniaria; family Actiniidae; genus Actinia; species Actinia equina. The sequence continues at coordinate 248,879 of WHPX01001156.1, read as the reverse complement.
AAATAAATCGATGGTCACAGATAAAAAAGAAAAAAAATGCGCGCTATGATACCATAGGTAACCCAATAGTAAGAGTACTCGAATGAAGGGTTAGCGAATATTTCTATTTTACTATGCATGCATCAAGAGTTCTGCACTAGTGATCTAAGCGCATTCTCAATGGGTCAAACATTTGATCATGGGTTGTAATAATTACTATATTTCGACTTCGTTGTTCTAATTATACAGCTTCTCATTAATCCCATATAGGTAACTGTCCAATTATTTTCTTAATTGGACAGGTCTTGTTGATATGGGATTAATTAGGCAGCTGTATAATTAATAGGTATGGGATTTCATGCTCCCCAATCAATAAATAATTAAACTCGAAAAATTCCTCTGACTGCCAAATTGAATCTGCCTACGGCCTCATCCAATTTTGGAAGTCCTCGGAAATTTTCTCATCCAATTATTTCTTAATTGGACAGCATGGAGTCCTACTACATATACTAATAAATCACAATTTTCATAATACTGTGCTTGATTGAATTAATTAAATTTTCAACCCATTATCCCACGTTTTGACCCCTTGAGTATGGGCCTGGAGCAGTAGCGCGGGACTCTTGATGCATATAGAGATTGTTACCATTTTAAAGTTCTTTTATAGTGTCTTTGTTCGTGTCACGCCTTCACATGTCCAATCACAGCTCGCGTATTTTACATCTTTTTATTATTTTGCCGTAGTTATGTAGTTGTTATAAAGTAACGACACGGTCACGGTACCGAATTGACAAAATCTTTTGACTAATCACATTACACGAGAACTATGTTCAGCTAATGAAAATGCTCGAAAACGGTTTGTCACGGCACGGCATTCACAGGATTCATATTTTCATTCAAGTATATTTTTTCTAATATTAACCCAAAGCCGATAGCTTACATTAACCCAGGTCATGAGTGTTTTAATTCCATACAAAACATTCTCTAGATAGCATTGGGTAGTATGGATATATTATGTCTCCAGGTAATAACATTGCATCATACATCGGCGTCATTCAAATAGACCTATCCCGAATTAACTTGACTGATCACGAAACAATGGTTTGAAGTCGAGGTTGGACATGATGAATAAAAGAACCGAGTTCAGCCTCGACTTCAAACCATTGTTTCGTGGTCAGTCAAGCGAATTCGGGATAGGTCTATTGAAACATTCTTAACATGGTTTATTTTTCGCAAAGGCTCTCGGGACGGAATGGGTGGAAGGAAGCCGAGACCTGCTACACTAGGTCTTATAGCTTATTAGAAACATTGGGAGAACTTTGAAATCGAGATCACCAAGCAAAGTGATACAGCATTCTCGCACCCAAACCCTTTTCAACTTTCTTACAAAAAAATCGACTTTCGCTTAAAAGGGTCTGGATTGGAGAATAGGTGAGGAGGGGGGGGGGGGAGGGGGGGGGGGAGGAATTTGCATTAACAAACAGTGGAAGCCAAAGGATCTTACACAATTTAACAGTGTTCAGTTAATAATTTTTCATGAGTTCTCCATAAATCTGTTTAAGTCATTACATTTCAATTCAACGAGACCTCAATAAAAAAAATATTTGGCCGAAGTTTATAGTAACCGCTGAGCGGTACAAACAGAAGGCCCGGAAAGGATGTGGATCTCTATGATAGTGAAATTTTGAGAGGAAGTGGACATGCCACACTGCTTTACTTAATTATGACTCACTGCTTTAGCTTTACTGAAATTATGCACGACACTGGTTTTAATTTTAATTTCGAATATATCAAAAATATATACAGCCTTTTACACGGACTCTACTTTGCAATACAGCGGTGTCTTTAAGAGTGTTTGGGCTGGGGCTAGTAGTGTTGGGGGAAGTAAAGATGTACGTATCCCAGTATTCCATTGTATGAGTAAACATTTATTTGAAAGTACTAATACAGGAAACAATATTTGGGAAAAGAACTTGATTTTTGTAATACACGCATTTTAAGTAGCCGCAGATTGTTACCTCGAATCTTTCGTCCGCGTCTCACTGCCTCTAACTACTAAAAAAGCAATCGCCCTTATGTTACGAAGGTGGCACCTAGTATCCAGTGGCTAACAAAACTGTGGCCCTCGTTCCATGATGGAAGGGGATTTCCGAATGGAGGAAAATTGGAGCATGAAAAACTCTCAAAGCATAGGAGAGAACCAACTAGTAATTATTTTTATACATGACACAGAGTCCTGAAATCTAGCCCGGACCGCATTGGTGAGAGGCGAGCGCTCTCGCCGCTAATTTCACATGCGTTGCCGTTGACTGACACGAATGCAGCATTACCGTGCCGTGTGTCATGGTTTCACAGACATACTAAAGTATCACTTGATAATGAAGTGTGTTAACAGACCTAATCTACCGTTTTCCCTCCATCCTTAGCCGGAATATATATATTTTTTGGTGGGTTAACGGTTGCGTATGTGAAGACACATAAATATAGATTCACAACTCAAACAAAGAATCTTATTCTCAAGAGAGTAACACGTAGTGTGAAACGGGCAAAACATTTCGCCAAAGTAATGTAGGTCCACTGTCGGTTTCAAGGTTCTAGAACGGTTGTCAGTCGTCGAGTAATTAATCTGACCGGCAGTCCATGCATTTAGACCACTGCTGTGTTCAATAGTTACTTTGAGTTGAATTTGAAGTCCATGAAGTCCATACAATTGTTAAGCTTTATTTTAATCTCACGTCTGTTTTTGGCATTTTGCCTTTAGACGAAAGGATGGTTCTGCCAAAGGTTTTTGTCAATACGCCTACACAATACGTTATGGTATATTTCTGTTAGATTCTATTCCTTCAGCGTGAGGATAACTTCCATTTATCAAAAAGAGGGTGGTTAATGGACGCACTAGTCCTCTACCCCCCCCCCCCCCCCACCCTCCCCACAAGTGTCAGTGGGTGTGATATGATTGTCGCGTGATTTTGTATAAAGGTCATAAAGCTTGGTAGGATTAAAAAGTCGCTAATCATAAGTAGCTTGACACTAAACCAATCAAGACCAATCCTTCTTTCATGACGGCTTTTTTACCTTAAGAAATATGATGGGATCCCTTACTAGCCGCAGAACCATTACATAACATCATACCCTCCCCCTCCCCCGCCCCCTCACTCCCCTCACGCGCATAGATTAAAAGGAAAGCAGAAAATCTAATTATCCTGTAAATAACTCACTAGCACCCTGCCAACTACCTCTCCCTACCATGGAATCCAAGTGTTTCCGTTTCATATTTTGATAATGGACAGTTTGTGTATGTAAAAGTGCGACCCTCAGGTAGGAGAAATATTTGGGTCAAGTGGAGTAAACCGTTCCCCGATGATTCACAGCCTGTCTCTCCCCACAACGCGACTATATAATTGAGACAAGGCCCCGTCTAGCCTGAAATATCAATTCCCTTTCCTATTAAAGTTATTGGAAATCCGACGCTTGTCTCGTAAGGTCGAGTTGAATATCTTGCAGGCTGCTGTCCTGCCCATGAAATTTGGAATCAAAATCGACCGAGAAACCTTACACATTCTGAACATGAGACTAATTTTGAAATGTATATTACTTATTATCGTCACGGTGTCCAGAATCGCTTGTCAAGGTAAGTAAATAAAAGTCGAATTCAAGAGCCCTTTGAAAGCAATAAAAAGTGTGATAAAAAGATAAGAATGATCAGTTTGGTTTGACTTCCCGTTGAGACCACGCAACGAACATTAATGGCCAAGTAAGATGGTATACTCTGTTATGTTTAGCAATATAGAACTTCCGTGGGTGAAAAATAATGTTCCACACTGAACGGTCATCATTGATTCGAGCATATTATATTTTCTGATTAATCATATCTTTTTAAAACATCAAACATTATATTCGACTTTGTTGAATTGTAGCACTTCGACCAACACACTAACAGTCTTAACGCTGCTGTTAAACCACTTTTACAACTACGAATTTGTTTTTCATAGACCAGTAATCATATCGTCATTCAACACAATTGGACAACTATCTGCGCACTTTCGACTGACTCAATCTGGCGGTGATTTCAATACGATTTTTGATTCTACACTGTTCTACCAAAGCCACTGTTTTGAATCGTGATCGAAAGTGCGCGGCACAAGTGCCCAAACACGGTGTTGAGTAGGATTCACTCGAGAGGATTAGCGTATCCGGATCCCGGTTCGAAGCCCTGGGATTAAGGGCGGGCTTATTATTGAGGGGGGGGGGGGGGGTTATAATATATGTAATATATGTTATAATACAAAAATGTTTAACCGTGCCTATTTCGATTAGCCGTGCAGTAAAAGTTTTTAGATGCGAAAATCCACTTTGACGTAAGAGATAGTCATAAAGGATTGCTCATTTATCCGGATATACTTTAAAAGGCATCACCTTTGCGGTCCATAACGTCTTGGTATGTCGCACATTACGGTCTAGAAACTTCCGTGGAACGTCGAAACAGATTTTGAGGATTCCAAAGGGGATACCCTGTGGGTTATTTGACATACTACGTTTAACCTCATCCAAAGCGTAATCTACGGCAGCTTCATTTAGATGATGTTTGAAGCGCATTGGGTGCACATTCAGAAATGCGTTACCGTACGTACCACCACCGCCACCACCATCATCATCATTATCATCGTTATCATCATCATCATCAACATCATCATCATCAACTTTGATCAACTTTGAGTTCAGTTAAACGATGCATAATTATTTTACTAGTGGCGTTTTTATCGATGTTCGAAATGTGTTTTAATCTGCTTGCACTACTGAGAAGGATGCGTATCTTTCTGGACATTGTCGGGACAGTGTCTAGCTTTAGACAACCTTACGTTGTCTACAGTGTCTAGCTTTAGACAACCTTACGTCGACAATTTAACGGCAGTACAACGTTATAAATTTTTCTATTAAGCAATATAACGTCTGTTTCATAAATCCAGGTCAATAGATTTGTACCCCCACTTAACATCTGAAAGGGGTTCTTAATTAGAATTTCTGTTAGGAACGCCAGATATGCAGCCAAACTGCGCGCATTCTAGACGTAGTAGTAGAACATTCCATAGTCAGCAAAATGCGACTGCGTCATTAACCTTGACAGAAGGCAGTGGTAGAATAGGCGATACTTGTCGCACGCGCGAACAAAGCTTTGATATCCGCTATCGATGACGCGAACGAACTATTTCGCTGTATAAAAAGTGATTTAGAAAACTTAATTTCAAAGCCCAACATGAAATGAATAAATCTCATTTCCAGTAACTAACCGGTTTATCTTGTTATTCACAGGAAAGAAATTCGTTCGTATTACCGGCGGAGGAAATGAACTAGAAGGACGCGTGGAAATTTATTTCAAAGGAATCTGGGGTTCAGTATGTGACGATAACTGGGACATCAATGATGGTCACGTGGTGTGTCGTATGCTAGGGCACGTGAGGGCTCTTCGAGTGTCGTGTTGTTCTAAGTACGGCCCGAGCGCGTCAGGACGTGTGTTATTGGACGATGTCAACTGTATTGGTCACGAGGACTCGTTGGTCAAGTGTAAACGGCGTTTGGCGGGAACACACGATTGTGATGTGCATCGAGAATCTGCTGGAGTCGTGTGTCAGGGAAAGTCATCGGCTTTAAGTAAGAGAGTAGGTTGCGTGCCGCGGCGCACCGTTTCGTAACCGTGACCGTGACGCGCCGTTTCGTGACCGTGACCGTGACGGAGTCGTTTCCAAGCAGTTTTTTGTATACAGAGTTAAGGTGCCCTTTCCACTGGGCCACGGTTCCATGAAATTAGCGAAATATTTATACAGCTTGTCAATAATCCCATATATAGGTAACTGTCCAATTATTTTCTTAATTGGACAGGTCTTGTTGATATTGGATTAATTAGGCAGCTATATAATTAATAGGTAATGGAATTTCATGCTCCCCAATCAAGAAATAATTAGACTCGAAAAATTCCTCTGACTGCCAAATTTGACTCGGCCTACGGCTTCCATCCAATTTTGTAAGTCCTCAGAATTTTCCTCGTCCAATTTTTTCTTTCTCATGGAGTCCTATTACATATGCTAATAGCCGTGAAAGCAATGCACCATACAAATAAGACTTTTCAAAATTGAATATCGAACATCAAATTTTTAACGATTTCTTTCGTTGTAGACCACAAGGGATTAGCTGTAGATACCGTCCGCTGCTTTATAACCGGCAGTTGCGGAAGAGCTAGATCTCTTTCTTTACCTTGGTACTTCTCAGTAATTTTTCCCAATATTCCTATGTCTTCTGTTTATGTTTTACTGGAGCTATTGACTGCCTACTCAAAAAGCATTAACTGTTAACCTTGTGTAACAAACAGGTCTCGGTTATGGAGGAGGGGAAGGCAATACACCGTTTTCCCGCCCAATCCACAGGAATCCCACAAAGTTTAATGACGAAACCCTCCCTCGCTACGATAAATAAATGATTAATTCTGTTATTAAGAATTGTATGACAATATGTTTATTTTATTTTTCGCTATTCACAAGGACAGAATGTTCGTCTTGCTGGTGCCCCAGACGTCCACGAAGGGCGAGTCGAGGTGTTCCACGATGGAGAGTGGGGTGCAATCTGTGACGACAATTGGGATCTAAAAGATGGCCACGTGGTATGCAGCATGTTAGGTTTTGGTCTAGCAGTCAGCGTCTTATGTTGTAGTCAGTATGGTATCAGTGATTCAAAGAAGATTTGGCTAGATGACGTCAAGTGTAAAGGACACGAAAGTTCCATCATGCAATGCGCAAAGCGTGCGTGGGGTCAACATAACTGTAACAACGAGGAGGTGGCTGGAGTTGTCTGTAAGGAGCCCAAGAAAACTCAAGGTCAGTGATTTTAGAATTGTTATAGCACATACACTTACTTTGCATGCGCATTTTCTCTACCAAGCCCAAGAAGCTGAAGGGTAGTGACTTTAAAAGCTGAAGAAACCTGCTTGAATGCATAAGTCAGTAAATGAGACTCAAACAGTAGCAATGAAATGCATCATTGCGAAGAAAGATAGCTGCTATAAACCAGTTCATAGTTTAAGAATCGATTTCAGTGCGCATGCGCTTTTATACCGAAATTCTCACCTTTTGTTGTTAATTAAACAAAAGAAGATGAGAATTTCGGGATAAAATCGCATGCGCACTGAAAACAGTTCGTAAATGATGAACTTATCGTTATAGCACGCACCCTTACTTCGCATGCATGCGCATGTTCTCGCGGGATTCCTGTGGGATTTCAAAGACATCTTTGTCCTGAACTTTGTACAAAAGGGTATAATATACAATGATAGTGAAATCTTACCTTCCCCCTCAAAGGCACGTTTGTAAACAGTTCCAATCGAGAGCTATGTACACCAGTTTCGTGTTTCAAATTACCGATATGTCCCTTGATTGCAGACTCATTTACTCAGGGTTAGCCTCATATCAGTGTCTCATTTTTCCAACGGTAAAGTAAAGTCGTCATCAACATCAGGTTTTCCCTTTAGGCCCGTCCTTAGCCTTAGGACACAACTGCTCCGGGAAATGTCCTCTGAGCAGATGTTTGAACTTGGTTTTGTCCATCATCATTTTTCTGGCTTGCGTTGGATCTATCTGGAGGAGATCCTCAACTCGCTTCCACACTCTTGAGGTGGTCCTAATTTATCAATAAGGACCTGTTTCTGGAGGGCATCATTCTCCATGCGACAAACATTGTGTATTTTAAAGATGTTGGGCATGGCAATAATCCTGGATTGAACTGGATTTTGTTATTTCCCGTAGTCGCTCATTTGATATTTTATATCCCCAATCCGGCTGTCCTTCCACCAAGGTAGCTGGGTCGACCCCCTTTTTTTGCTTGTTATGAAGAGGAACATTTTTCCTTGCATAGCCTCTCGATACCATCTTCATTTGAAAATTATTCCCCACACTCTCAACCTTTTGTGGTTCTGAGGCAGACAGATGACATGTCTGAATGCCATACAATAAACGTGATCTGACACATGAGGTAAGGACCTTCATGCGCGTAGATAAGTGAATAAGTGAATGCACAACCTTCACTGGAAAACATGAATATTCAGCACAAAGTCAAGGCTAACCTTGAGCATCAGGTAACTAAAAACCGGAGTCTTTCATGGAATATTATGAAATACGAAACATAAAACTTTGGTTCCTCAATTCTAGAATCCATGATACGTATTATTCAATTCATGAAGCGGGATCCATATTTCACACCCTTTGGGATTCTGTTACTGATGCTCCAAATAAGCCTTTTTGGCACTGGTTTAAGTTTTAATATGATCCAATGATTGTTATAGGTCTGATATTCCGACTGGCCGGTGGTCGGTTTCCTCACGAAGGTCGCGTCGAGGTTATCCATAACGGCGTTTGGGGTGCAGTGTGCGACGACTACTGGAAATTACGCAACGGACACGTGATTTGCCGTCACCTCGGTTACACGCGCGCGCTGAGCGTATCTTGCTGTAGCAAGTATGGTCCAAGTCTGAGTACAAAACTGTTTTTAGACGATGTTAATTGTGAAGGAGGAGAGAACTCGCTGTTGTCATGCCAACACAGTTTCTTCGGGACGCATAACTGCGACAGCTATAAAGAAACGGCAGGAGTAGTGTGTGATAAAGATACCCTTAACACAGAGCCACCACCGATATGTAAGTACTACAGGAATTAATTGTAATTGGTGGAACATACCACTTTATAACATAAGAACACGCGTAATAGGTAAATTACGAACCTTATGTGAAACGACTGAATAAGAGGACCAATGCGCCTTATACAACTTCATTAGTCGCGTAATATAAGCCAGCTCAACTAGAAACCGTGGACAGCTGTTTCGGCCCGAAATGGTTTCTAGTTTAAGGTTAGCGAAAGCCTAAGAACGACCAAGACTAGGGATTAATCCTTAGTTGGGGATAAATCTGAAGATTAATATTAAGATTTATAATAGGATAAATATTGGGATTATCAGTAGAATTATTCAAGGCTAGCCAAACCCTAACCCTAGGCTAACCCTAATACTAAGCTAACCTTAACGTAAGAACGACCAAGACTAGGGATTAATCCTTAGTTGGGGATAAATCTGAAGATTAATATTAAGATTTATAATAGGATAAATATTGGGATTATCAGTAGAATTATTCAAGGCTAGCCAAACCCTAACCCTAGGCTAACCCTAATACTAAGCTAACCTTAACGTAAGAACGACCAAGACTAAGGATTAATACTTAGTTGGGGATAGATCTGGAGATTAATATTAAGATTAATAATAGGATAAATATTGGGATTATCAGTAGGATTATTCAAGGCTAGCCAAAGCCTAACCCTAGGCTAACCCTAATACTAAGCTAACCTTAACGTAAGAACGACCAAGACTAGGGATTAATCCTTAGTTGGGGATAAATCTGAAGATTAATATTAAGATTTATAATAGGATAAATATTGGGATTATCAGGAGAATTATTCAAGGCTAGCCAAACCCTAACCCTAGGCTAACCCTTATACTAAGCTAACCTTAACGTAAGAACGACCAAGACTAAGGATTAATACTTAGTTGGGGATAGATAGATCTGGAGATTAATATTAAGATTAATAATAGGATAAATATTGGGATTATCAGGAGAATATTTTAGGGTGAGCCAAATCCTCACACTAAGTTGACCTCAACTTAAAGCATTCTAGATTGTAGGTTTAATTTATGACTTGAGACAAAATTTAGAATTTGAAATTTAATTAATTTTTATTTTCGGGTATTTGTATTCTTTAGTTTGTCCGAATGGTTTTCAGCTCTCGAAAGATCGATCTAACTGTACCGGTGAGTGATATGCAGCCTTCGAGTATGCTGCAATCTATATTATATCTTAATTATATATATGTACCACTGATCCGACAATTTATTGGATGCAGGTAGCACTGTCAATATCTTTTGCTGCCAGCTGTGATCTAAATCAGTATCGATATATTTGTTTAAAATGTAATACATCTGGAATGACAGGCAAAGGTGCCACCAGCGACGTGTTAACCTCTCATCGTACGTCCACCTTCTTGACTGCTATTTTAAGCAACACGCGAACTCGGTAGTTACAAGCTGCATGCTGAAATTGAGATTTCGCTGCCGTCAATCAAAACTAATCAGTCGGTACCTTTTATGTTAGGGTTGTTGACTGGTGGCAGTGAAAAACCAAATCCAACGTGCAAATTATAACTACAGAGTTCGCTTGTTTAGGTTTGAGACTTCGCCTACAATTTTGCGCGCAAAACATTTCGACTTGTGATCACATGTACGATGACTTGAAATTCCACCAAAATAAAATGCTACCTTTTGGTGTTTAGCTGATGAACAATTGATAATGTTTATAGTTTTATTGCAGGAGAGGTTGCTACGTGAGAGATTACTCAAAACGTCTGTCACTAGCAACGTCCCACTGTTTGCTCGGCCTTTGAAGCAGTCGGGTAAATCAATGAATATCTTCTTTTCTTATTCCAAAAGATATCGACGAATGTACAGATAACACTCATAAATGTATTCATCAGTGCGTTAATACTATTGGTGGATATAAGTGTACTTGTCCACCAAATTTCCAAGGCAACGGCCAGGACTGTGAAAAAAGTAAGTCTCAAATGCTTAGTCTCTTGGGGCCGTAGATCATGTCAATAGTTATACATATATTTCAAAACCCTTCATATCTCATCAATACCCCGAAACAGCCTTAAGGCTGAACAAAGTTCATGCTTGACTACCTCACAGATCAAACCCTGAAACAACCTCTGAGAGGATCAAAGCAGGGCATGGCTAACTCACAGATGGAACCCTGACACAACCTTTGGGCTGATCTAAGTCAGGGCAGGGCTAACTCACAGATGGAACCCTGACACGACCTTTGGGCTGATCTAAGTCAGGGCAGGGCTAACTCACAGATCGAAATGGTGATTTATCGTATTAGGTTTTGCGGAGGGAGAAAAACCAAATAACTTGGAGACAAATCCTTGAATCAAAATAGAAACCTATAGGTAACAAACTCTAATAATAGTTAATGCAAAGTCTGGGTATTAACAAGAGGACATATCTGTGCGCTCCTAATATTGGGACTCGTTTGTTAATTCAGTGTATAGGTTGCTATCAATAGACGTCACTTCCGGTAATATCTCTTTTTTGATGGCTTGTAGAATCCTGGAGGTTATTTTGATTTCTTGTTTTCTGGTTTGATGTCGTGAAAATAGTCAATACAATAGTTTGAGGACTTATTTTGATATGTTTTGACTTAGCATCCGCTAGTTGCCCCCCAGCAATTCGCTTTTTTGCCCCCCAGTCAACTCCAAAAAGTCACGTGATTGATAGTAAGCAATAAACTGTTTTTAATCTTCTTAAGAAAGCAACTTGTCGACATCAGAATCGAAGGGAGTTCGTCTGATGTATGGTCAAGGCCCACACGAAGGCCGTGTTGAAGTCTGGAAAGACGGAGTCTGGGGAACAATCTGTGACGATTACTGGGATCCACGTGATGGCCACGTGGTCTGCCGCAGGCTTGGGTACCGTCGAGCCAAAATGGTCACGTGTTGTAGCAGCTTCAAAGGAAACCATTCGCTTAAGATGATGTTGGACGATGTGGGATGTAATGGAGATGAAGACTCGTTGTTCTCCTGTTCTCATAGTGGCTGGGGTGTCCATGACTGTGACGATAAGACGGAAGAAGCTGGGGTTATTTGTACTAACGCGGCAGAGCCTACACCTCCAGGTACGAAGATTCTAAAAAGTAGGTTTTGTATGACTCTGAAAATGACTTACAGTTCGTGTTTTGCATGTACTGCTGTGATCGTGACGGTCCGGCGTCCATAATCTGCAGTTGCGCGCGGTGTTTGCTTAAACAGATGTTGCTATTCTCTTGCATGAACGTATCGTATCGTGTCGTGTTGCACCGCGATCGTGACAGTGACACGTCCATATATCCATGATCTGTAGTTACGCGCCGCGTTTAGTTAAACAGATGTTGTAATTCTCTGCATGAGCGTCGCGTGTCGTGTACTGTCTCGTTATGAGTGACTTTACTAATACAATTTTCCAACAACAGTTGATTCGATTTCATCAAGAACTAAATCCGCCTTGCTGGTGGCAGAACTCCAAATGAAGGTAGAGTTGAAATATTCTACCGCAACCAATGGGGAGCTGTTTGTGACGACTCTTGGAAGCTAAAAAATGGCCATGTAATATGCCGACAATTAGGGTATGAAAGAGCTATCAGCGTGTCCTGCTGTAGTAAGTACGGACCAATAAAAGGTGGGGTATTTTGGATGGATGATGTAAGGTGCAGAGGCAACGAGAAATCTCTTTTTGATTGTCGACGAAGAGAGTGGGGACAGAATGACTGTAACAAGGAAGAAACAGCCGGTGTGGTGTGCTACAAGGAAGGTATTACTCTGCCTACAGGAGGTAAGATAATATATCCTTCTAAATGTATCAATATTATGTGCGCACAATGAGTACGGTGGGGTAGGCACCATTTGATTTTCGAACTAAAACTAATATATTCTTCACAGTATCTCCCACGTCTGCACCTACTCTACGTATTACCGGTGGTCCAAATCGTCACGAAGGTCGAGTAGAAGTTTTCAGAGATGGTGAATGGGGAGGCGTGTGTCATAAAGGATGGGAACTAAGGGATGGAGATGTGGTCTGTCGTTCTCTTGGATACGAGCGTGCCAGTAGTGTGTCCTGTTGCAGCGAGTACGGGCCAAGTGCCTCTGGACAAATATGGCTGACTGATGTGCGTTGTCAAGGCTACTGAGACCTCGTTCGATGATTGTCCTTCTCGACGTAGGGAATATTATGAATGTACTTCGTATGATTTAGCAAGCGTGAAGTGTCTGTTTGGCACCGTAACAATTGCACCAACACCAGGTATTTAGCAGAAGGTTTGCTTATTTTTAGGAGAGCGCGCTTGTTTTGGGTTTTGTTACCTTATTCATGATTTTTGCGTGCGGGATCCCTGTGAACACAGGTATCCTGTAGGCATTAACCATTGAATGTAGTTGAAAAATGAAACTATTGCCTTAGGAGAACCTCAACCTTGCCACCATGAATGTATGTGACATGTACTTTAAGCTTGAACAAGGTGACACAGTATTGTGACATTTCACTTCATTCTTGTTTTAAACTTCTAGGCATACCCGACATTCAGGTTCGTCTGGTCGGAGGCTACTTCTCCAACGAGGGGGCTGTTAAAGTTCTGTACGGGAAAGAATGGGGAGCAATCTGTGACGACAACTGGGGCATGAAAGAAGGTCACGTGGTCTGCCGAATGTTAGGTTACAAAAGAGCACGGAGTGTTTCTTGTTGTAGTAAATACTCTGCAGTCCGTTCAGGGCGGATCTGGTTGGATGACGTTGATTGTCAAGGAACAGAAGACACGTTGGCCAAATGTACACATGGGAAGTGGGGTCAAAATAATTGTAATCTCAATGAACTGGCTGGCGTGGTGTGTCACACAGATAACCCCCCTATCAGATCATCTGGTGAGCAACCATATACACCTAATTCAAAAAACGTTGTCATCCCCAAAGGCGATAGGTGATAGATCATTCCGACATGGAAATGGTTTCGCTAAATACAAAGAAGAAGAATAAGAAGCAGAAACATGAGTCATTTCAGCTATTTTTGGATCTTGGAATGACATATCTCCTATTGTTTTCTGTGTTAATGGAAATCTAACTGATAATTCAGTCAGTTATGTTAATTCTTTCATGTTATGGTCCTCAAATAATAGTATGTCATGTAATCCTACTAAGTGCAAAGAAATAATTTTTACTAAGAAAGGAATGGACCAATTTAGTTTTCAGCCTATTTCTAATATTCCTCAGTGTAGCAGTCTTAAAATCTTAGGTATTACTTTCCAGAGTGATAGTAGATTTGACCTTCATGTAAAAGATACCATTATAGCTATAAACAAATCTTTATTTGTTATAAGATCCCTTAGGAAGGAAGGATATATACAAAAAGAAGTTGACCATTTATTTTCAACAATTGTTATATCAAAACTAATTTGTGGTCTTAGTGTTTATGGAGCATCACCTCCGGAGCTTACCACCGTACAAAACTTTTTATATCGCTGTTACAAACGAAATTATACAACATGCCATTATAATATTCAGGATCTTTTAAATAAATTTGACACAAGGTTATATAAGAAATCGGTTAGTAGTGACCATCCTTTGCATAGCATAGCGTCTAAAATACAAACGTCCAAATATAATTTAAGGAAATCATATTTTATTAGACCTAGAGTTAATTCTCAACGTTTTAAAAACTCATTTGTAAATAGAATAATCTTTAGTAATTAGTAATCTTTTAATCAGTTTTTAGTTTTATGATTATAATCATGTTAATGATATGTATTTTATCATTTCTTTAATAAAGACATTATTATTATTATTATTATTGCTTTTCGGGGGACGCCACATAAATTGAATATTTTTTTCTTTCAACAGTTGTTTACCCACCTCCTGTCAAAGTTCGATTGTCAGGGGGTACTTATCAGCATATGGGTCGCGTTGAGGTGTTTTACCGAGGAGAATGGGGAGCTGTTTGTGACGATCTCTGGGACTTAAATCATGGTCACGTGGTCTGTCGTATGTTGGGATATAAACGAGCGTTCAGGGTATCGTGCTGTAGTAAATATGGACCAAGTGTCTCCAAAAAGTTATGGCTAGATGATGTCAGGTGTACTGGGAACGAACGGACGTTGATGGACTGTAAGCGACGTCAAGAGGGAGAACATGACTGCAGTAATAAAGAGACTGCTGGAGTTGTGTGTGAGGTTGAAGCTCAAAACAAGACTTCGTCTAAGACGCTTGGAAAGTTTCATATACAAGAGAAAAGTAAGACAAAATTATCCGATCCGTGATACACGTTGTTAGCAGTTAGGCAATTCTTCAGTCAACGAGTTATTATTTAGTTGATGTCTTGGTCAGATAATTAACCAGTCAATCAGTACGTCAGTTAGACAACTAGTCAACCAGTCTTTGAGACAATAGGTCAGTCGATTGCGCAGTCGGCTGTTGGCCAGTCAATATGTCAGTCAGCCTTACAGTCGGTCTGACATATATTCAGTCAGCGAGTTATATTGTAGGTCACTTAGTCAGTCAGTCAGTCATTTACATGTAAGGGATTCTTTCTTGGTTCCCTCTTCAGCTTCATTGCCACTTTCTACCGCCTCCCCAACAACAATCGGCTTCCAAATTCGTACTGTCCGTATTGTTGGAAGTTCAAAATTTTGGGAGGGCCGAGCGGAGGTACGTCATGACGGGAAGTGGGGAGCGATATGTGGTACCTCATGGAATCTACAGGCTGGTCACGTGTTTTGCCGCATGTTAGGATTTGAACGAGCCGTGAGTGTGTCATGCTGCAGCAAGTATGGTCCTCACTGGACTTTCAACATGTTGCTGGATGGTGTGAAGTGCACTGGTAACGAACGGTCCATTTTAGACTGCGCGCACAAAAGGCTTGGTACCCACAGTTGTAATGTCAAGACGCAAGCAGCAGGCTTAGTGTGTTCCTATGGACCGAGAAAATGTCTACACACCCATTCCAAGTAAGTACCATTTTATTGTAATGTTAATGTACAGAGAATAAATAATAATATATTGCCAATAGGTTTATAATTGAGGAATCTTAAAACTCCTAAATTCAATAATAGAAGAAAAAGCATCACGACGATATTAGATGAACTCCTTATTCCAATATAGGGGGATTGAATAGGGGTTTGCAAAACTATCAATACGTCAAGATTAATGCCCGAATCTATCAGCAAAAATCCGAATCCTGAAATAATTAGACAGTTGTCTTGTATAGGATTGTGGTTTTGCATAACTTTCCTTTCAAATTTTACTTTAAATTTAGTAAATGATTTCCGACATCCGCCTATAGAGGCTTTGCACCATGACGTGACGGCAGCCATGTTAGATCGCAGGAACAATACAATCGTTTTACATAAGAAAGAATTCAATTCCCGAGAGGATTGTTCTGCCATCTAACCACAGGATGTCCAACCGACCTGTATGTATATATGGGCGCCAGCACGTGATGGTGCAAAACCTCTATTAGACTTATTCACCCACTAGACTCGATAAAGTTGGTCAGGATTATGGATAGATATACTGTTACATGTTTTAACTGCTTGAGTAGATCTCAGTTGACAGCTCTCAGTAGATTTTCGGTGTCTAACTTTATTGGAAGAAGTTTATAAAAACAAATCCCGATCAATCAGTTGTTTACATTATCCAATATGACGGTTATGACGTCACGCGCAGGCCAAGGATAGCATGCGCAATATACTTTCTTCATGCGTTATTATTATTGCCTGGCTCTTCTGCTGCCAGATATTGTAATGCCTTAACAAAAAGAAATGATTACCTTAATTTATGATTCCTAATCCGAGTTTCGCTTAAAACAAGGCTAATGTCTAAAAGCTAGTTTTTCAAAACGCATCCCACATGGAAAGGAGTAGCAATGGACGTTTAGTCACCAGCGATAAAATAAAAAACGAGGTCTGCTGGTCATAGCAAGGGGTTAATCATCTACGGTCTAGGGGCCGACTAATCTCTCCCTTAGGCTTCTGCCGAGCTTCCTAATCAGACTGTAATTCCTCCCGGGATAGCGGTGTTGGGGTCGAAATCTCTGGCGTAGCCGTAAATGCTTCGCGCTACCATACGACGCTTCAGCATTCGGGTCTGGGAGTATGGTCTCCGGTTATTTTTGATAAATAATTATTATTTATCCTAAAAAGTAGTTTCTTTAGCACATTAACACTTAGATGGATAATACATGATAAAGGACCACAGGATTTGCAAGTACGTACAGTTAAACGGTGCAATATTTAAGTGAGCAAATAGTTTGTCTTCGACTCTTGGTGTCAGCTCGTCGATGTTCCTTGACATTTAAAATTTTAATTTTTGTTGGATGTATATTTTTCAAACAATAAAAAATTTCCAAAAAACATTTTCTTTTCCAGGCTAAAATAATAATAATAATAATAATAATAATAATGGGGTTCTTATATAGCGCATTATCACATTGTCTCAATGCGCTTTACATTGCAGTGGAGGACTTTACGGGCTGCATGTTAAGGCGCTATTAGCAGCCGAGCAGCTTACAATCATGAGTGATTTATTAGAACGTTAGTGTTATGCCTCCAAATTGGGATAGGCTGTTGAACCGGGAGACAATCCCCTACTCTTTCACGAATAATTCAACAGGTTCTTTTATGTCCCCCATTTACTGTAGGTTAGGAAGGGTTGGGAGACAGGGCCTACGGTTTTAAGTCCTTGTCCGAGAAGACTTGAAGGTCTAACCATTTGCAGGTGTAATTACAAAGGCAGCACCTTCTCCTCAGTTATTTTAAGACCCTGAGTGTTGGTCCGGCCGAGGCTTGAACCATGACCTCCCGCACAACAGACCGACGCTCTTACCAACTGAGCTAACCGGGTGGCGGACTAAAGATGTGTTGTAATATATTTTCGATTGCTTTGTTTC
This sequence comes from Actinia equina, assembly GCA_011057435.1. Taxonomy (NCBI): domain Eukaryota; kingdom Metazoa; phylum Cnidaria; class Anthozoa; order Actiniaria; family Actiniidae; genus Actinia; species Actinia equina. Next base: position 231,353 of record WHPX01001156.1, on the reverse strand, counting down.
ATGGGATATATATGTTGACACTATAACAGGAGAATAATCTTTATATATATTTTCTTATTCCATACTACATGTCATAGTTCCACTTAATGGGGGGAAACGCGGGTGACATGAATTCTTTTTTACAATCATGTTTTCTTCTTCAAAGGAACAACAGTGCAGATGCGAGGAAAAAGAATTCGCTTGGTTGGCGGAAAAACACCGAACGAGGGACGTGTCGAAATATTCTACCGTGGGGAGTGGGGTGCAATTTGTGATGACAGCTGGCGATTACGCAATGGTCACGTGGCCTGTCGTATGCTTGGTTACCCCGGAGCAGTGAATGTCTCTTGCTGTGATACACACCCAGCCAAGCGGGCTAGCAGAATTTGGATGGATGATGTGCAGTGTAAGGGAACAGAGAAATCATTATTTTCCTGTCGACATCGCGACTGGGGGCAGCATAACTGTAATTTTGATGAATTGGCTGGAGTTGTGTGTATGTTGCAGCCCAGAAGCACACTAGCACCTGTATTTGGTAAGTACGTGAACCCATGACCCTTAAGTGGCTTGCGCATTTGAACCCAAGGACTTCCGCATTTGAGCCCACGAAACTTTAATGTCCTGCGCAATTGAACCCTCGGTTCTTACTTATATTGCTTTGACATTTGAGCTAGCCCAACGACTTGCGCAGTGCCGGTCATACTTCAAACTTCAACGACGTGTGTATTTAAGCTTTGTAATCTTGATTATGTTAGTCTGTATACCACAAGCTGATCATTCACTTTTACTAAAGCAACATTGCTGAGAAAGGCTATGATGACAGCAGCGCTGTTTTCCATGCCAAACTCAAATGAATATTAAGGAGGCATGATGCGAACAGACAGAATACGTAAAGGGGGGTCTAGAACAGGAACTATCACTTCACACTAGGGTCGCGCAACTTTGTAGTTTTTAAGAAGTGGCTTTTGACATCAACTGACCTTGAACTCTGAAAGATCTTAAGCTTGGGCTACCTGTCGTTTTGCTTAATTTCTTAGAGTGCGGTAACAAACCAAATGTCCCTGTGCGGTTTGGTAACCAGTGTCAACGGACAAAGGAAAGAATCCTCGGAACCAGGCCACTGGCCGTGGCAGGTCTTGATTATGAATCGTAGAGGCTTCCAGTTTTGTACTGGTGCTTTGATAGGTTTTGAATGGGTATTGACAGCGGCTCACTGTTTTGATCGTGTCAGACGACCCAAGGATATCATTATAAGGTACAGAATATTACTGATCCTATAGAACACATTACAGACCTACAGTGACAGGCAAACACTGCTTGTCATATACTGTCAACCAGAGCGTATTCTATTTGTTGGTGTCAATCATATGAATGAATGTCACGAAACTCATTACAAACAGACAGCGACAGGCAAGTATTGTCCATCATGTGCTGTCAACCAGAGAGTATACAAATTCTACCTATCATTTATTGCGAATTTGAGCCGCCGATATGGGTTTATATTTGCGGTTAGCTGAGAAAGTCGTAGTCGCAAAGCGACAAAGGCCAATGGGGGTCGTAGTTTTATCCATCGTCGTCAATATAAACCGGTATTGGCGACTCAAATATCGCAATAAGTTTTTTTTATCGCGATTCCTCTATATGGGTTTATATTGGCGGTTCCGATCAAACAAATAGGAGAATTGCGATTCTGCTTGATGTCAATCACCTAAATGAATCTCATTACCAACCTACAAATGCAGATAATCACGGTCTGAGACCATCTAATAAAATATAAAAAAATCCCTAACTCCGCCCTTGAAATCTCTTTCTAGGTTGGGCGCATTCAAGGTGTCTCCAACATCATTCCTCTGGGTGCAAAATATTCCTGCTACAGCTGTTTACAGACATCCCCTCTATGGGAGCCCTGTGAGATATTCGAATGATATCGTCCTCATCAAGCTCTTTCGACAAGCAAAAATAAATAGGCGAGTGAACCTGGTGTGTTTGACCAATGAGACCAAGCTCTTTGCCCAAGGTAGGGATTAGGATGTAATTGTCTCCATGACAACTAAGAATTATCAACTGCGCATGTCACTTAAGGCTCGGACGTAATGTTTTCTCATTTCAGACCACGAGTCATTCCCTTTAGAATAAGATTCTTTGTTTGAGTTGTGTCCATATTCATGTTTCTTTAATGCGTTACTGAGCGCAACCGTTAAACAAAGAAATGATACTCTAGAGAATGACACATGGTCTGGAGGTCTATTCAGAGTAAAACGTTTACGAACGCGTGGAGTTTAGTCCTTTTTTATTCGAGAGATGGAAATAATAAAGCAATTCTATACATGACAAATATAAATTATCGACTACTCATGCTTATTTTAGATTTGATTATATGTCATTCGTTTTGAAAATGATCGCCATGAGCGCGAACTTCCGATGTATTTGCCATGAAGTGTTATGTTTTACATGTCATTCTTCTAATATTTAATATTTTACTTTTAACCTTAAATCTAACTTTACTTTTCAATTATGAAAAAAGGTCCTTTCACTGGATGTGAAACAGTCATGGTCTAGTGAAGTTTACATCCATTGAAAGGACCTTTTCGAGTATGAAAAAGGTCCTTTCACTGGATGTTGAATAGTCATGGTCTAATGGAGTTCACACCCATTGAAAGGACCTTTTCGAGTATGAAAAAGGTCCTTTCACTGGATGTTGAATAGTCATGGTCTATTGAAGTTCACATCCATTGAAAGGACCTTTTCGAGTATAAAAAAGGTCCTTTCAATGGATGTGAACTCCATTAGACTATGACTTTTTCACATCGAGTGAAAGGACCTTTTCGAGCACCCAGCCTCACGGTATTCGTTTCGAGCTGTTGGCGCACTCGTTCTGAAAAAAGTCTATGTCTATTGATTACTTGGCACAATATAAAGGAGGCGTGATTTTTGAAGTACATATTGGATTTCACACTCTAGTATTACATTATTATTACATTTTCAAGGTACAAACTGCTGGACCTCTGGCTGGGGTCTTCTTTTGAACCCGACGGATCGTTCGCCCGTTCTCCAGCAACTCTCCGTATCAATCAAGCCTCGGTCCTACTGCAGAAACTATCGAAGACCTACACTCCACGAATCAATGATCTGCGCAGGAAACAGTGAAAAGGGATCTGACTCATGCAGTGGAGATTCCGGGGGTCCTTTGGTGTGCCAGAACGAGGGAAGATGGTACCTAAACGGACTGTCTTCGTATGGTGGAGACTGTAAACAAAATGGTCCTTATTCTTTGTATAGCAATGTGCCTCACCTTATTAAGTGGGCTTATAGTATTATGGATAGATATTCATAAGTATATGAGGGGATTAGCCTTGTAGTGTATAAATATATTTAGATCTGTGAGGACACGGCAGCTTCGTCGAGGTGGGAGCCTATGGGTGCAGGCTATTGAACAAAGTCTCAAGTATCAGCGATTATAATGTAAAACCCAAAGCGCAAAAGCTACCGCAAACTGCAAACTGTACAATAGTACTTGTCAAGGGAGAGCGAGCGAATATAAAGGAGGAAGAGAGAAGAAAAGAGCGAGAGAAAGAGAGAGATGATGAATAAACGATCTAGTGTATCAAGTTGGCCGCCATCTGCACATAGTTGCCATGCTCGCCATATTATTCTCGACAGCACTTTTCATTATATAAATAAATATATATACGTATATCATTTAACCGATTGATAGAAACAGAACAGCATACCCAAGCCGGTATCTGATTTCGGCAAGACAACTTGCTTGAACAATTTTTTTATTATCTTACAAGAGATGAAAAGAACCAAAATCATTTGTCAACTGGTATCTTGAATTATTACTCTACAAACGCGTGTTTTGTTTGTATTGGCCTGTTTTCTACCGTGATATTTTATCTCGTGTAGCCGAATGCCTTCGCCGACCCCTTTCGTAAGTGGCCGTCACCATGTGGAAGCCAGTTATTGATCATAATCACGATACCAGTCGAGAGGAAGAATGTTGGCAGCGGTTAAATGTCTGCGATAGCTATGAATGTTTTTATTAAAAAGCTATTGAAATGGAACAATTAATTAGAGCTGCGCATTTAAAGAAAAGATAGACGACGTTCAAATTTGTAATGCGCATGCGCAGAGATCAAAACGATGGCTAATGTTTCATAAACTCAATGAGCACTTGATAGTCACGGTACTGGATGCAAACTGTTTATAGCTAATGAAATCAAAATTTATTCAAAAATTGGATATCGCTGGCACGCTCCACACGGTTTATATTTCCGTGCCGTATCCGTTTTTCTTATTATCGAAATCGAAATCTTCTTAACTTCAAGACAAAAATGCTTCTCATTTATGCGCCGTTTGGTCATAAACGCGCCGCATTATGCCATCTTCAGTTAAGCTTTTTTAGGATAATTTTAATGTATAAATATTAAAATAAGTAAATGATAATTTACACTGGTTGGTTCCACAGAGTGGCTATTCTTCCACTAATTGCAATTTAGAGAGTCGGTTAGCATTGCGCAATAATGGTTTTTCTCTTAATATTGGAATTTCTTTCGTGTATCCAGAATCCGGCTTTCTCTACGGATTCTCTGACAGTTTAAAAGTCAGATAATGTCGCCCTTAGCGGAATCAGAATATTAACGTTGTTAAAAAAGAGGGAATATTACCCGGAACAAACGACTAATGTTCTTCCATTTCCTATTTCTATTCGTTACAAGAGTTGGCAAAAACATTGACTCCTGACAGACACATGACATGCGTTTCAATTTTGTTTTAAAGGAAGCTTTAAAAGGGGTGTTTAGTGGCTAGTAAGAGGAAATGAGAATCCTCATAGAAAAAGGTTTTGATGCAACGAGCGGAAGCATCAAGGGAATGACATGCAGAAACCTTCTTTCTATATCGAAGCAGTTCCAAATCGAGCCACCAAGAAAGGCGCGCTCGAAATTTCTACCAAGGACCTTCGAAATGATTAATTAGAATAATAAACACGCTATCGTCACATAGTAGCAAACAAATTTAATTTTCTCATACATTTGTTGTTAAACTGCACGGTTATATCCAAAGCAGTGTCTTCCGTTTCCCAAAAACGTTAGAGTTCCATCTTTGAGGCTAATTGTGAGCAAAGTAAGTTCAAATCAAAAGGGAAAACTACCTTAAAAGTCCCGTAAAGTCGCTGTCCCTGAGGGGCTTTTTCGGGAGGTGTGTCCATGGCTCATTGTCAAAATAAATCCTTCTGTCTCAATTGTGTTTACCAGACTTACTGGTGCCTGGATGTGATCCTAAATACACTATTTAGCTTTCTATATTTGGTCACGTCAAGATGTCAAGTTTCTACTCCAATGCCTTGCTTTAAACTTTACCGGTATAACTTAGAACGAAGAACAATGCACCTTTTACTTTTGCACTGAAAATTCATACGACATTGAATTTTTTGTAATTTCTAGGAGGTATTTGATTGTTTTCCCCCCTAAGGAACACATAGCTACTTATTGCTGTAGATTGACTCCTCTGGCAATTCATTTGTCGTCACAACAATCGAAGCTTTCTCACTACAAGATAAGCACAATGCAAAAGACAAAGATGGCACGGTGCCAAGCGATGAGCACGGAGCCTAGAGGTGAGGGGTCAAGAATTGGCTTTTGTTCTGCAGTGGCGAAAACAAACTAAATGTATGTACTTTTGGTGTCGAGTTACTTTCTTCAAAACAACAGATGTCCTACAGTTTTTATATTCATTTGTTTTTGTACATTTCCTCGATATTAAATCCCCAGTGTTCTTTCTCTGACACTCAATTTTTGATTTCGTTCGGAAAATGTCTCTTAATACTTTGTCGAGTTTTCCTTTCTCATATTATGTACAAAGTACGAATTTGTACCATACTGTATTCATTATATCTTTAGCTTAAACGGACCACATAAACTTTTTTTTTTCCCTTTTCAATATTTATTTTTGATCCATTTTTGAACCTAACATATTTACACTTCAAAATATCCTAATAATAACTACTTTAAGACTGAGACTTGGTGATTTTTTGGCGATTTCCGCTCTTTATAAAACCAAACTCAAGTTTATATAATCTTAATGGCATATACAACAATATGAATCTTCTTAACATGGCTGTTCTTTTCCGATTGGTACTATAATGAGATTTTTTACCAAACTACATTAGTGTTCTGTTCACGTTTTCTTGGTAAAGCCCCAAGGGTTGACACGAAGTATGATGGGAAATTCCCCGAGCTAGATATACTGAAACCGTTTTATGTCATTCCTAGACCTTGCTTCTCTTTGAGAATATTTCTTTGGGAAAATTTCTTGTTAAATAAATTAGCTATTTGGTGGGTTAAACATTAAATACAAAAGTTTATAACCGAAGATTCGCTGAGACAATTGTAGCACTTCTTCTTCATCAGTTGACGACAACTCTGTCTCTTTTAGTAGGGTTGATTTTCAAACCAAAACATCTCTTGAATATCGCAATATAATACGCTAATCAGGTGTTCTGCAAAGAATATTTACATACAGTTCTATAATTTAAATAATTCCTCTTTCTCACCATGATATAATCATTTATATATCTACAGTTTGTGATTTCAAGTCAATATTTTGTGGTCACAACTTTCCAAGTGGAATCAATAGGGCATGTGCATTGAGTGACTATAGGGCTGCACAGTTCTTTCACTGTCTTTAGCTAATTGTTATAGCAAGGGAATTTCCATGTTATTAACCTAGTTATAGGGAAATACCCGTTATTGTTCTACACGCAAGGTGCTAGTTGCATTAATGCCAGAGTGACACTCAAAGAAACCAGGCAAGAAAGCATCTTCCATCAATTCTTTCATGTCACGATCGAAAGGTCAATCAAAGTGTGCCTCCAGGTTGGGTTGAGGTCTTTAGACCTTCGATTGAGTTCTTCCAAATTACAGCCACCTCGATTCGAGCCAGAAAGCCTTCTCTTGCATCTGTGAAGGACTTCCTTGGCACTTGCAAACTTGTCGCTGTAGCTACTGATGCTCGCAGTTGGGGATTTCTGTTCTATCTTCTCCGGGTCATTCCCTCCAATCCACGATTGGTCACAGACAAGAGACATTGCTTTTGCCAACAAGATGTGGGCTAGCCAGTCATTTCTTTCTTCCTCGGAAAACGTTGAAATGACTAGAGTTCTGTTGGAACTGTTTGTGGACCTTTTGACGATGCGCAAGCAAAATTTTGTCTTGGATTGTTTCTCGGAAGAGTTGTCTTCCACGAAGAGCGACATGTCGTTGAAGAAGATCACTCCCTTAGGAACATCTTCATCCGAGTCTTCTTCGCTCTTGTAGTAGCATAGGCACTCTTTTGTCAACACGAAATATCGCAAGTGCCATTGGACTTTGATGACATCTCCTTGCTTCAGGAGGTAGCCGTCTTTAAGAACAGCATCTGTGTTTTCTCTAATTCTTCCCATGGTACATTAAAAATCTTCAAAATAATGTCCTATATTTTCCCCCAGAGATACTGCCAGTGGTTTTTAACTCTTGCAGAGCTATAAGACTACGATATCACGATGCGTCACTGAGAGCTTTCACTTTCACCTTCTTCTTCTTCTTTGAAGCAAACTTCAAACCAACTTGAAGAATCCACAATCGTTTAAGATTATTTACCCAAAGCTGGCCGAGGGAACGACGGAATCCTTGGCAAGCGACCTCCAAGAAAATAGTTTCACTTGCTCGTTTGCTTGCCGTTGAAATTTTTACTGAATGGCTTAGACAATTGACCAGAACTCTCTTACATAACCATGAATCCAATCAACATCAGCAACCCAGCGAGAGCTAGAGCGACTGATACACTTTTATCAATAGATCGGGCCTTGATGTGTCTTTTGCTATTCGGTAATCCCTTGAACCAGCCAATCACAGAACAGATCAGAAATGTCATAAGTTGTAAGGGGAAAACTCATGAGTATGCTAATTGCTGTCATTAGATCATCATGTATAAATATTTCATTTCATATCCTCGTGGCTTCTTATTACGAAAGTGATTGACAAATCTAAGTTGACACAGAGGTCATGCGAAGCAGTCTTATGACTTTAGATCTTGAATTTCTTACTAAAACTGCTGCCTATTCAATAAAAAATGTGGGCAAAACTGCTGCCTATTCAATAAAAAATGTGGGCGAAACATCAAACTTTATAAAATTGAACACAAGCAAAATCAGTACGTGTAGTGTTACGTTTGAATTTTTATTTCAAAATTTATGAAAGCTATTAAACATAATGGAATGTTTTTGTTAGACAAATCAAAATATTAGGGAAGTGCTTTAGGAAGTGATTTAGGGTCTAAAAAATCCTATATGCTCATAGCCAAGGAAGAATATTGGAAAATCTGCCATTGGAAAGACTTTTTTATCGCCTTTGGTGCTTTTAGTTCGGGAATGTCTTTGAAGGTCTGTCGATAAATCTGGTTTAAGTACTAGAGGATGCTGTTATTTGATTGGCTGAGCTGGATGGATGAAATCACGATCCTTTGTCATAGTTCAATTTTAGAGCATTCTGTGCCTCTGTCATACAATTAAAAACCACTTTAGGGAAAAAGCAATTTCTGTATGTTTGACTTCTAAAAAAAAAATCTGCCTATAAATTTGAAATATGATTTTAATATTAAATACTTTTCAAAACGAGTCAGAGAGTTCCGAGAACGAATGACACATAAAGGCGCCAATTTCTCCCCAGCACTTTATACTCACCCATCTGTGAGACAGTAGAATGCATACCATATATATATCCTTGAAAAAGTTAGCTAACAAAATTGTACAAATTAGTGCAAAGTTTTGTAGGTCTACTGTGCAAATTTGTGCAATAAAGTACAAAGTTTTCACGATTCACTCTAGTTTATAACTATTCGATGAGGTAATTCCTTAATTTTAGTATTAAATTTTGAGATTGAATGTCGACAAAAAAGTAAACATGTCAATAAAAAATAACCTTTTTTTCTGGCTTTCATTATTACAACATCCCTTCACACGTGATCCGGGCCTTTTGGAAGAATTCTTGCCAATTGTTAATTATGGCTCCCATTGTGAAGGGCAAAGATGCTGAGCAAAGTCACTCCCTACTGCTGCGTCTACACTGTGAGAGACTCATGTACGTGGTAGCTTTTCTTACGGCTTCTTCCACGTGCTTGTCAGTAGAATATTTAACAAGAAAGATATTACCTACTTCAGGGCGATGGAAGGTGAAAGTCGAACTTAAGGTGCAGGTTCATGCATGTACATGTGTTTCGTACACAAACAGTGTGATTTAGAATCGAATTTGCCGGATAAAAAGATCGGTTTTTCATTATCTTTGTCCACCATACACTTGTTTCGGGTTCTTTTTCAATAACGACCGATACGGACAAATCTATGAATACTATGGACACATTGGGTCCGTGTGTATGATGAAACGAAGTAAAAAAGGCGGGAAATCCTTTCACATTAACTCCATATAAAACTCTATTAAATCCTTATAAACAAACTCTATCTTCATCTAAAATGGTAATTTGATCTGTTTGTTGTTTTTTAAATTACGAAATGAGTGAAACAATAATTACTAGGCTTTAGTACTACTGAATGATAAGATACAATCTTCTGCAAAAATAATGTGTCACTTTCCCCCATTTCCCCCTAGTAATGTCGGTCAAGGAAGATTTCTACACTGTGAAGCGGTTGGCTGGTAAAATGCATGCGAGACAACATTGTTATGGGGGAAGAGGGAGATGGTCCTCCAGAATACTAGGTGGCACATTTTATTTTGCATAAGATTGTAGATACTGTCTAGATGCATGTATAGAGAAGTGAACTGCACGAATTTAGTACTTACTAATCGTATTCGAATCTAATAAATATTATTTCAAGCTTATTATGTATAACTATTTATACACTATAAATTATTATTAATCCCATCACATTTGAATTGTAATAATAATCGGTATGCGGAATACACTATGAATTACTGTCGTTCAAAATGTTTTATGCACCAAGAGTCCCAAGAGACGAGGAATTCTTAGCTTGCACGTTACGTTATCGCGGCCATGTTGGTACCATTTAACAAAATATTTCTCATTAGCATCCGTTGTTAACGGTGCCACAATGGCCGCCATGTTGTCTTTGTCATGTTGTTGAAGCGTTTCTTTGCCTTAGACTTTGCTTTAGTTATGGTCACGTGCAGCTTATATTAGCAAACTTTAACCTTAAAGTGCTACTACGACGAAAATCGCTCAAACTTGGATTCAGCTGAAACTTCCTAAGAATACTCTTTAAAGGTCCAATAATCACTGTATGAAGTGTTTTCTCGATATTCAGGACGAAAGTATGATATTTTTACGATTATTTTTTGGAGTCTGTGACGTCATACACTCAACATCAAACATTGCTACATATGTGGTGTTTGGGTATTTCTTTCTCCCTTTACTACTGATATTTTGATCATAAAATACAACTGAAGAAATATATGTAGCGATGTTTGATGTTGAGTGTATGAGTATATTCTCAGTCCTGCTGCGTTGCTGGTGAAAAATTATGACGAGTCAAAAATTTTTTTTAGATTTTCAATGGATCAAATTCATCAATTACCTAATTTCACTTAGAACAGATAGAATTTATACAGAAAATCATGATCGCTCATTGCTACATAAGTGGTGTTTGGGTATTTCTTTCTTCCTTTACTACTGATATTTTGATCATAAAATACAACTGAAGAAATATATGTAGCGATGTTTGATGTTGAGTGTATGACGTCACAGACTCCAAAAAATAATCGTAAAAATATCATACTTTCGTCCTGAATATCGAGAAAACACTTCATACAGTGATTATTGGACCTTTAAAGAGTATTCTTAGGAAGTTTCAGCTGAATCCAAGTTTGAGCGATTTTCGTCGTAGTAGCACTTTAACTTACTTTCCAAAGTTCAGATTTATGCGTGTTCCTAGAATGCTGCAATCTTAAGTCAATCGCCATCGCAACAATCTAAACAGTGAATCATGCAAAAGTCATGATTCTCATAAGTTCTGAGTCCTGCTGCGTTGCTGGTGAAAAATTATGACGAGTCGAAATTTTTTTTTAGATTTTCAATGGATCAAATTCATCAATTACCTAATTTCACTTAGAACAGATAGAATTTATACAGAAAATCATGATCGCTCACGTGTGTAAAAAGATTGGCATGCCTTAGTGAAAAGTGGTCAATTTAGAAACGAGAAGCGGCAACAGGACTTGCCCTCAGATCCGTGATTTTTCTCTAATATATAGAGGTACCTTGTCGCGCTAGCCTGTGTGCAACCGTACTTTTCTCTCATGTAGTCTGGACTTAACCCACAGTTACGTACGTTCGGCTGCAGATAGGCTATACCATACGCACGCAATTCCGGTATAGCGCCATGACAAAAGATTAGCCGAAAATTCGATTTTAATTCGATCCAATTGATACAGCGGGCCCATGCAGACCAAACATTCCATTTGTGTAATTACTTTGTATTTTCATTGAAACTGCTATTAGCTATGAGTCTTGTATCATTATATAACTTCCGGAAATTAATGCAACCTTCACATTTTAACTGTAAAGCAAAAAGTCCAAAACAGTATTGCGTGCGACGTCGCATACTTTCATGATGCAATTCAACCTCAAAAAGGAGCAGCAAAAACATCATGACACTCTCAAGTTCAAGCCCAGTCATTGAATGGATTTAACTATCTGCTAAGACTGTTAGAAACTGTCACTCGCAGAAATCCAGACTCATGGTGTGGCAGCATGGCACACTCAAAGGTTTTTGAATAAAATCGTTGACGCAGGAAGGAAGTTTGACTTCGCTCTTCTCTGATTTAAAAGTCAATTGCTATGATTCAAATCGACGCCAATAGAATGATACCTGTACGTGGGCTTTGTTCAAATTTGCGTGAATGTAAAAGTAAAGGTCAGTTGGTATTATTGGCCATACCATTGTTAGCAGAATTTACATGAGAAAATTTCTTGATAATTCACACGTCTTCAAGTCTCTGTGCTGGCATAGTGCTGGGAAGATAGACAGAGAAGTTATAAAATCACTAAACCTTGCCTTAATAGGTTAATTGGCTTCAACCTTAAGTTTATCGATCGTACCTTGAAACAAAGTCTGGGCTGGGCTGATGAATGTAGTACACGGCTAGCATACAGATCGAGTTTATCTTGTTAGGTTTTGCGGAGGGAGGAAAACCAGGGAACCAGGAGAATACCCGCCTCGAATCAAGGGTGAGGCCTAACAAACTAAAACTCAAATGTTATGCCGATTCAAGAATCCTCTCGAGGCCCTTTAATCAACGCATTAAAAATAGTCAGTAATATAAAAAAGAAGGTAAAATGTGTTCGGCAAATTTAGCTTATCTGTTTTGGACATTTGGACAAATAGACCGGATAAGTCTTTTCCTGTAATATCCTTCCATGACGTCATTACCGGAGTAGTTTTTGTGCGGAATTGCACGCACTGTATAATTGGAACCCAAATCGGATCTTTTATCATTTTAACTCTTTTTTCGATTTCCTCTTTAGTCCAAGAGAAATTCTCACAGGTAGCCCAAGTCATAGTTAGCTTCTTACAGAGTCCAAAAGTTCTGGGTAAATTCACTCGGCCGTAAGACTGGAGAGAATTTTATCCAAGATGGCGGACGGAGGAACGGATTTTTAGAAAAACAAGACGTCCTATAGGCGTTCACTGGGTTGCCTGTATCAGTCAAAAGATAATGCAATATGTTTCACAGAAAAGTATGAGTTCGTTTAACTTGTCCAAGACAATCTTCTCCCTTAAGGTGTTCTCTAAATAATATTATTATTTGCAGGTTCTGCTCTTTCTGAGACTAAAAAATATACAGTTTTGCGTTATGCATGTCACACTACTTGTGACTACATGTCACACTACTGGTTTTGCGTTATGCATGTCACACTACTTGTGACTTTGATCTTGCGCCGTGACGCAAAATCACCAATTAATTTTCTTATCTTACCATGCTTTGATATTATATTAGTTATTGAGGTGGCTGTTTATTTTCCTTGTCAGAAAATGCAGAAATTATGCAATAGTACCCAGAAGTCTTCACGGCACCACCAACTATGCAGTAAATGTTCTTGACTGAAAACATTGACAGGAAAGATAGGAAAGAATGCTGTACATTTCGCGGGTCGATATTGCTTATGTGACTAATAACGTCTGATTGAACTAGTACAGGCTTATAAGCAACCGACTATCTGAGGAATAAATAATTCTTCATTTTTAGATCTAATTAAAAATGGATTAAGATAAAGAAAAAATTTATGTGGATAATATGGGATTCGAACCCACCAAAAAAGAAGAAGAAGAAAAAAAACCGATTACACTGTGCCATACCCCCGAGACATCCGCAGAGCTGAGGCGGCGTATGGACTTCGGACTTGACGGCGATTAAATCCTTCTGCCCTTGGGTGTACGAATTACGCAAGAAAATGTTCTAGTCCGAAGCATCAGGGGAGAGACCAGCCGGCCCCCAGACCATATCGGCTAATCCCTTGCATCTCTGCCACGCACGGAATCGGTTGAAAATATAAAGTTAAAAAGTCTAGTCTATTTTGTGCATTGTTTTCACGGCTATTGTTATGCTGATTCACCTTAAACCGTGGTCTAGTGGATAAATGCGTTGTTGTTCGAATTCAAGGTACTGAGTTCGTCTGAGGAGGGTTAGCACTTGGATGGGTGACCTAAATATCATACCTACTCACGCTTTTGGCTATTTTTTTTATTTGTCTTTTTTTGGTTTTTAAAATAATAGAATATAGAATTGTGAAACTTTTCTATTTTTGAGTAACCTATTCCTGTCTACCCAAATCCGTCAAATTGAAATCTAGCTAGCAGAGGGAAATCCTTTGGGAAAAAAAAAAAAAAAAAAAAAGCAAGAAAAGGAAGAAAGAAACTGCAGGCCATATAAAACGGGTAAAGGCGAACTGTCACGGGGAATTGAAGGTCTCAAACTTTATTAATTAAACAGGATTTGTTTACTCATGGGAAGATTTGTATTTCTAATTTAAGTTACTGAGCTATTAGTCTTAAACTCTTCCTTTATAGAATACTGCTTTGAGAAGCTTGTGTAGACAAGTAATCCTTTTACGTCATTGTGAACTTTCTTGGTCAGTTTATACACCCGATAATTTCCTAATTCCTGCACTGAGCCTTGAATTTCAGCAACTATAAACGAGAAAGGAATATGAGTAGACATTAATTCCGACACTTGATTCGCAGCCCCACCCCAATCAATTACTTTGATAAATTAGATATTGAATGGCAACCTTCACATGGACATAAATCAGACTTTACACGGGATGTCTGTATTTTATATCCGTAAAGGACTCTTGGGTATTACCGTGAAGACTCCAAGGTACTATTGCGCAATTTTTTTTCATTTTTCCGGCTAACGCGAGAAAATACAGAGTCGACGACACGCAACGCATTTTAAGCCTTAACCGAGTACTCCGCACTACTTCACACGCTTTAGAGGGAAGGAAGCCGTCTGTCGATTTAATTTCTAAAATAAGCTTACTTTGGTGTCCTTTTGAGTGTTGTGTTATTTGTAAAACTCGCTATTCCGCACTCCTTCAGCATTTTCTCTACATTAGCAAACTATTCAAACGTTAGTCATTGGACCAAGAGATTGATTTTCAACCTTTTTTCGGTTCCTCAGTAGTTTTCTTCCGATTCTAGCTTTGATCCATAAAAAATTGCCACAGGTAGCCCGAGCTATAACTTCTTACAGCCTCCAGGATTTCTGGGTAAATTCACCCGGTCGTAAGACTGGAGAGAGTTTTATCCAAGATGGCGGACGGAGAAGCGGGTTTTTAGAAGAAAAAAAATTATTATCGGCATAAAATCTTATATTATAATAATTTATTATATCTTATATTATAACACAAAACGTCTAATTTTCAGAAGATTTTATAGGATTCTCTGCTGAGATTCGGTTGGGTGATGGCGATCGAAAGTTCTGTGCAGCAAGACGTAAAGGAACAGACAGGATGGGATAGAGTCAAGGCACTGTTTGAAACGAGGTATTAGTGTTCATATTATTTAATAGTATCGAAAATTTGTATATGCTTAGATATTGAGCAAGTTGTAGTAGTCTGTGAGGGAGTAACTATGTTAAAGTGGTAAATCTACTTGACATTGGTAAGCTAAATTTCTGTAAGCTTAAAACATTATTTTATAACATATCTAGTATATATCAAAATGATGGTTGTTCAATGGACAACGTCTCTATGTTGTGCTGGTCTGGCCAAAGGACAGTCATCTTGACCTGTTGATTGACTGGTCATGTGTTTAGTCTGATTTGTCATGTCCAGCCATTGACCAGTCATATTTTTGTTCTGTATTGGTGAGAGGTGAACAAATCTAAAAAACCTGCTTATTTACTTCTAATGGCTGAATTCTGATTCGCATTCTCTTTCATTTACAACTTTTTCAGTGAAGACGGTACTATATCTGAAGAACTACAGAGCATTCCAACCATCATTGGTATTGGTTCAGTGTTTGGCTTCCTACTTGGTGGTCAGTTTGGAATCAGGATTGGTGCCAACCATTATGTCAAACAAAATCAGCTCACTGTTTACCACTCTCAAATGCATGCACAGAGAGAATTCCAATCAGCCAAGACACTTGGATTTGTCAAATATGGGTCACGATGGGGCTGGAGGATGGGATTATTTGCAGGTTTATACAGGTATTATCTCAGACAGTCCTATCTTATACAATCAGTGGATAGATAAAAAATGAAATATATTAACTTTGTTCATAGAGAATAACACTCGACAGTAATTCAACTGATAAACTCGTGGTCCTCTTTTAACGTCTTTGGACAATTAGGGGTAGAACTGTCATTGATGTAGCCATCAATGTGATTCAAGGTCTAAGCCTTTGCAGATGTCCTTACAAAGGCATCATGAAGCGGAGTGCTTCTCAACACTTCTTGATTTATCTGTCAATCCCAAAACGTTTTATAAAGTAAACTCCGCACTAAAAAGCAAGCAATTATTTTTCTTTTATATAATACAAATTATAATAACTATTATTTTGGATAGGCAGGACACAACTGAAAGTGAGCAAGTGTGCTCTGTGCTGTCATAAAGCACCTGCTCCCAACCAATCAAAATGCAAGATTTATAACAATTATTTTATAAAAGAATTTAGCACATTTAGTTTATTTCAATCTACCCTGCAAGCAGGGATGCATTGCAGCAGGCTAATATTAGCTAAAGCAGAGGATGGAAATCTGAGTCTTCTGCAAGCAGGGTAGCTTCAATTCATTGGCAAGTGTTTTTGAAATTTTAGAGATTTCATTTCACATGATGTGTTTATCTTTAAACGAATGTTATTATTCATTATTTCATCAGCTTTTTATTAACTCTATCTACAACATATCGTGACAAGAATGATGCTTTGAATTATGTGGCTGCTGGAGGTATAACATAAAGTAGATTACCAAACTATCTTAGTGTTAGATATGATTATAGATTTTACTTGGTAAATTTCTGGCCATTTGATATTCCCTTGCATAGCGTTACGGCATTAGCAAGCATCTAATGGAGCATGTTCAATAGGAATATTAATTTATTATTATTAATTATTAATTATAAATTATTATTAGTCAATTTTTGCAAAGAGATGAAAAGATAAGAATCTATAGTCTTAAATGAATTTTTTGTCAACCACCACCACCTACAAGTGTACATGTACATTTTCCAATGTATGCCATTGGATTTAGGATGTCCCACCTTGTAAAAATACTTTATTTTATTTTTTTTGATTTTGGTCCAGCTTCCACAGGAGCCTTATATAAACTGTTTGGAGGGTGGAGAAGCATGGTTGTGTCCTCAGTAATCTGTTCTGGTGTCAGGTACTGTACTTTTTATTTCCAATATACTTTTGCATTGCTGGTATCAAACCGTGCAACTGACCAATCATTGTAAAGGTAAAGCAAGGTCTATATTTAACGCTGGTAGTTCCTTCAGTTGAAATTCAACTGCTATCAATGGAAGCCGACAGTATCAATGCTTCATTGCTTTCAATCTCAGTAACCTATTGAAGTCAGAATGTATTGGAAGGAAGAAAAGTGGAGAAAAAACCCTTCAATCAAGGAAGAGACCATATGTGATGCTGAGTCCAAACATTTGACCTGAGATCCCTAATATTTAGTTTATTATTTATTTAGCTTCGCCATTCAAACAATCACACATGAACACACTCACACATACACACACACAAGAATAATTACATACATACATACATAATGGCTGAAATCCACTGCAGCATGTGCCAATTACAGTGGTCCCTCACATATTAGCATTAACTTATTAAAGGTTCGTTTGAAACAAAGTTATTTTATTAATTAATTTTATATAATGTTTTTGAATTTTTATTAGTCTACCAATTGGATTATTAGCCCAAGCTGGGAATACTTTCTTGATTCCCGAAGAATATAAAATAAAGGTGAAGGAAGAAAAAGAACAAAAAAGAAGAAGATGGTAAGTTTTTTTGAAGGAATGATACTGTCCTAGTAATGAACCTGTTTCTCATAAAACTCAAATACATTAAAAAATTTCATCACCTGTCTGAATTTTGTAACATAATTCTTGAGAAAGAGCTGTACATGTACAATATTGTTTAAAGAGTTACACAGTGCTTTTCTAAAATGAACAGGGAAAAACAACTCCAAGTAACTGACAGTATTATTGAGAACATGGAAAAAGAACTGGAGTCTGAGAAAGAGCAATCTCAAGTTTGATTTGTTTTAAGGTATCATTTATAAAGGTTTTGTGTAATAGCCAATAAAATAGTGACCAAATGTGCATGACTAAACTTTTAATTTTTTAAAATTTTATTTTTTCTTTTAATATTTTAAAAAGTATAAATTTTCAGAAATGACCTTATATCATCCTTGGGTATTTTTTAAGGGAATTCCAAACTAGGTGATTTTACATTTGGAGACTTATTTTCATTAGGGCTTTGAACACTTGCATTTCTAAATTTCCTTCTTAAAGCTATTGTTATTAAATCTGAGGTGTCATTTTCTGATAAACGGCGCTGTCGCTTTGCTGGCGTTCCACCAGGGGACCTTTTTAGTGGTGTACTTCTGAGTTCAACTGTGCGGCAGTGCTTAATACTCCTTAAAAGATCTTGATTAAGTATCTGTAAAGGAGTCCTTTGTTCATTCAAAGTGGAACAGTCTCCCATCTTTTTGGGTGCTTTCTGTGTCTTAGGAGATTGTCTACTTTTTGGAGTTTTGTGTGAATTTTTAGATGTGCAAAATGGGATCATTGGGGGAGGGGGTGGTGGTGGAGGTGCAGCAGGGGGAGCCATGGGTAGGTCTTTTGGCAACCCAAAGTTCTGTAGATTTAAGTTACACTTTTCTGTTACTATGTTATTTCTTGTACAGTATTTTCCAACTTGGTGGAACATTTTTGCTAAGTTTCTTCTGAATACTGCATCTTTCGTATCAGGAAAACTGAAGGTACCTAGGGCTTCTAATGTCAAGTAAAGTTGCTGCAAATGTGCATTCTTTAATTGAGTATTTTCCTATAATAAATAAGAAGATATATGTTTACTATCAGAAGTAATGAATTCAAACATTATTGAACATTTTTTGCTCTAGAACTGGTTCAGGGTTCTGAGGGCTCAGCAACACATCCCTACCAAAAAATGGGATACAGTACCCCCTCCCCCCGGGTTTTTATGCTGTCATGCTTTACCTTATCAATTCTCTGGTGTAAATTCTTGTCTTTTGCTAGCACTAAAGCAATCCATTCGTCTTCCAGAGTTTTCTGCTTGGCTTTATAAAAGAAGACAAAGAAAAATATATATACGATGTTTTTGTGGAACTACTTACAAATATCGAATTAAGTTCGAAGTTTATATAATTTTGACAAATGTACAAATTCCTTGATTTAAGAACAGGTTTTTAGTACACAAACGAAACCACCTTATCATCTATAAAAAAATCGAACAAAAACTTAGCTTTGATTCGGATTTCTCCTTAAAGCTTTTGACGTTTTTAAAAAGATAAAAGATAAGATATTGAGTATAAATGCTACCAACCTTCTTCTTGCTGATCATACGATTCTCGAATCTCCACGATTCGATTCTCAAGGATTTTCTCCACTTCGAAGCATTCTGTTACACCATCGATTTTCGTTCTCCAAGAGTAGAATCTTGATTCTGCGAACGAAAATAACTAGTGCTTATTGTAAATCAGCGATACGAGGGAGTATAAGTTGAGTTAGAATACCTATTTGCTGGTGATTTTCTGCACAGATCGTCTGAATTTCGCTTTTGGTGAACTTGGATTCGATCGCCATGTTGTTTGTTGTCTTGTGGATTCAAAATGCGAACCGATTTGAATGGACGACTGTGATTGGTTGACATCAGCTGGTCAGTAACAGACTATAACAGACTCGTATTGTGCACCAGAGGGAACCCATGAGTATAATTTCGTTATAGCAATAAAAAGTAAGATCGAAATACCCGGTTATAATAATATGAAAAAAAAAACAATGAAATAACATAGAATGGAAAAATATAAAGTGAAATGAAACGAAAGAGATGAAAAGAAAACAAATAACGAAAGAAAAGAAAAACAAAATTAAGTTAAATTAAACGAAATGGTAGAAAATTGCTTTATAAAAAAAGATAGAAAGTAAAGCTTGAAGAAAGTAATAAAATCAATGTTAATATACCAACAAAGGTAAACAGAAAAAAATTAAAAATGAAAATTAGAAACAGGGGTGGTAGTGGTTATGTGTGTGTGTTAGAATTATTGAGGGTTCTTGAAAGGGTTTCCTATTATAAATATATCATTGTATTCCTGATAAAGGTCCTTTATTTACTTGTTAATTTATTCCTTAATGTATCTAAAGTACACAATAGCAGAATGCATAGTATTTTGGGACTTATAGTATATTTTTATTTCCTTTATTCCTCAATAATATTTTATGGTTATACTCAATAAAAATATTTTCTAAATACTGATAAATAAAAAAATGGTATATAGCTATTATTCTTGATAAATCTTATTGTTTGAATTTTTGATTTAATATTAGTATATTAGTATTTATTAGGATTTGAGAAAAGCAGTCGTTTCCGTTTCCTTTTCCTGTCCCCATTTTGCTTCTTAACCTTTCCTGAAAGAAGAAGATGAGCTTAGTCACAGGTGCCCCCACCTAGTTTGCAGACCTTTGAAAAGTAGTGCCTCTTTCACCTGTATGGTTAGATAAACCCAAAATCTAACAACACAGTGAAAAAGGAGTTTTCAAAGGTCAGTTAAGATTTCTTTTTAAAGTTCATGTTTTTTAAGAGTGCCACACATTTTCTAATAATATGACACCACAGAAACTTGGCTTGGGCTACCTGTGTAATTAGTACGTTTTATACTTTCAAAATAAAGCTTTCCAAATAAGCCTGAAACGAGATGACGTTTTACCCCCGTCTCTACACCATAATAGTTTTTTTAATTCTTTCATATTAAAACTTTTGATTCCTAGAGAATACAAGAACAATACTCATAATTAAAGAACAAAAGCAGTGTGAAAAGGATTATGGTCTAGAGACGGGGGTAAAACGTCATCTCGCTTCAGGCTTATTCTACCTAGTTCAAATCAATCCATTCATTCGGAACCAAAACTTGGCTTGCCTTGGATTGCTATAATCCATTCAAGTTATAAATAATGACAATAATCTTACTAGTAATTCATCAAAGTATTATATATTGAGCGTATGGAAGCTTTAAAGGTCGCTGTAAACAACCCTATACTCTTCAAAGCCGTAATGTATTTTCAAATGCTATTGTATTTTCCCGGGGGTACTCTTGCTCGTTTAGGGTAGATGTGCCGCTGAGCCCTCTGAACCCTGACCCTGTTCCAGAGTAAAATCGCTGAAATTCATACCCTGTTCCAGACCAAGATCGCTGAAAACCATACTCTGTTCCAGTATTGCGAAAATAGAAACCCTGTTCCAGAGAGGACAGAGCGTGATTTCATATACCCTGTTCCAGAGCGAGCGTGATTTTATATATCCTGTTTCAGAGTAGAATCGCTGAAAAACATACCCTGTTTGGCGGCACGTACCCGTATTCTCTACTTTCACATCCCCATAATGCCTTGCGTTTTTGGGGGGTAACCAATCAAAAAACTGTCCTAAATTGAAGGGTTTCTTAATTGAATTTATGCTATACCTGCTTTTATCTGTACAATACTGATTATCAGTTTATTCCAAGCTATTTTCTTACAGAAAATGTATTGACTTACGAAAACAAAGTTTTAAAACTTACCTTAAACGTCTTCAAGCTTCTATCTTTTCCCGTTTTTTACTTCATTATATTTTTGGACACTAAACAAGGTATTGATCATTGTCTGATCAGCCTTCAGCAAAATAAGTGGATTTTTACCCTCTGGTTGCCCCCCAAAGACGCAAAGTATTATGGGGATGTGAAAGTAGAGAAAAGCGAATATACACCCCACGGTGTATTTTAGTCTTATCTGGATCTTTTCATTATCTTTTGATATTGCAACAAGCCCCTTGAATGATATTGCTCCAGTTTCGAAAGGTACTTAAGATATACTTGGACATGTTCCTTGAACTTTTCAGTTTGTCAGTAGCCATTTTGTTTCTGTTCCTCAACCTTCTGCAATCTGCCTCCATTACTGCACATTGTTAAGGCATTCAGGGAGCGCATACTTATGCCGTTTTTGCGGCGAATTCGACTTTTGGACGTGCCCAGAAACTCGTTCGCTGGGTATGAGACACTCTTCGACAGGTTATGACTGTGGAAATCGGATTTTCCATTCTGTTTAGTGGTGATAAGGCCGTCTGAGGGTGGCCGTTTATTGCTAACGTGGTTGCAATTGGAATCGGCTCTTTCATACTTCTTAACATGTAGTAATTCTTTTTATTGGGCTTTTTGGCTTTGTGTTGCGAAATATTTCTTTCTCCTGGACCTATATTTTTCTCGGGAACTTTGTTATTACAATTTTTTTCAACGGCCTGGGTGCTTTGTTTGTTATGCGTTTTAAACAAGTTGAAAGTCGCATCTTCAAGATCATCCCCGTTCGCGCAGATACATTCCAAAGTATTGTTAACCTTACTGTGATCTTGGCTAGAGCTATTTTCATACGTATCATCTTGGGCAGCATAAAGATCAGATGCGTCTTCTCTAGATATGTCGTCGGAGGATGCCGCTGATTTTGTTTCAGAAGTACAAGTGGTAGAACTCCTTTTAATGAAGCAAGAAGACTCGGATAGTTCGGGAACTTCTATGTTCTTTGGCATAGCATGATCCCATTCTTGATCACTGTAATTTGGTTCGCTGTCATTGATTTCGCTCTCACTTTTGAGCATTTGGTCTGAGTCCTCCAATTCTGATGTTGGAAGCTCAATATAATCTCCTTGGCATCTGCAGATTTGTACTATTGCCAAGGAGTCAGTGTCGTTCAGTCTCTTCTCTGAATACATTCTCGCTGTAGGACTTCATGCTTTGTTCAATGCCCTCTTCTATTTTGTCAATGTTAGAACTATAGCTTCTCAAGGGGATTGATTTCCTGGTAGGTCTTCTTCGCTTTTCGTTTGGCACGACAGTCTCTGAGAAGAACTCGTTGTTCGATCTACCTAAGTTTAGAATATCGACACTTATCGATTTTGACCTGCTCGCGACATGTTTACGTATTTCTGCCATTTCTTTTTGCGTCTCTGCATCAACGAAGGGCAAACTGCTACGGTGCTTATGAAAGGAAGGTGCCATTTCATCTTGAGCAGCATTCTGATCAATGCTCAGTCGCCGAATGAACGACGATGAAGGACTAATAGTTCCCAAGCGTAATGGATTGAGTCCTTGGCTGCATTGGTACATTCTTTTCCGGTCGCCAAAGGATGATGTATAACTTGGGCACGAATATACATCCATATGCCGTCGATCCCCCAATAACGAACACAGAACATGTAACCACTGTCCGGTAAATACCACTAGTCCCATTATAGGTAGGTATATACATAATGACCACGATACAGGTGGTCAACATGGCAAAGCTGATGAACTTTGACTCGTTATAGTTTTCTGGCAGCTTGCGAGTCAAAAAGACTTGATAGGTGCAGGTTACCACGAGACCGACGATGTATACCCACCAAATGGCAACCCAAATGTCAGGAAGGGACCTGCATTCGATTATCAGTTCATTTTTGTTGTCAAATGTGACAACATTTCTCCCAATGTCACTGAAATAGGTACACAGAGAACAGATGAACATTTCGACAAGAGTTATGCAGGCGACCATAAGAAGCTGCCATTTTTTGGAAAGGCAGGCCGGAGCTCCTGCTTTGCTTAGTTTACGGTTGAAGATTCTTGATATCCTGTTTGTCTTGGTCAGAAGTGTTCCCACAACCAGCGAAGGACAAAGACCAGGTTGCAAATGGAATCATCCGACATATCATATCCGTTGGCTCCAGCAAATAAAACACAGGGATAACAAAGCACCAGCCAATCCCAAATAGCAGAACGTAACATAGCTCTCGACTTGAAGCTTTGACTACTGGGGTTTCTCGATATATGACGAAGACGATGAAAGCGAAAATTACCGCTACACTTTCCTAATCCCATAGTTATGCATAAAACAAGACCGGCCGGATGAAGCCAGTGAAGAATATTTGGTTTTATTGCTTCACATTTAGAGTTGTCTGAATTTGACCAATATCCATTAGGACACTTAAAGCAGAATTCCCTGTCCGTGGTATTAGATACTGTCCTTCCCGTACACTTCCTGCAAGTCCAGCAACACTTTGCATGGGCAAGCTCTGCCGATACTTTATGATAACCAACAGAACATGTTGCACTGCATCGAGAATACGGGACCACTCCTTCCCATGTTGAATTCATTAGTCTTTGATCTGTTTTCTGTTTTTGTAACTCTAGACAACTTTTCGAAGAGTTAAGTCCACAGTTTCCTGATCCCCATCTTCCAATCTTGAAAAAGTCATAATTCTCTCCAACAAGTTTCAAATGCCTTATATCATATATACCAATAGCATCCCCTGATTCGTCAAAATACATGGTATCTCGAGACATTCCAGGAAAGCGCACTTTCTCCAGGTATCGAACAAAAGTCTTTTGAAACTGCGGTGACGAGATTTTGTACTTTTTTGAGCTGCAGTCCTTGTAAGGCTCACATCCTAGAAGATTATGTAAAGCGTAGGCAACAGCCAGAACTGCGTCCATGACATACGGAGCCTTTGGGTAATGAACGAACGTTTGACGATGAAATGCTGGGTCGTATGCAACTTTCTCATCTTCATATTCGTGCATCCATGGATCTCGTTTGCGCCTTTTTTCATTAAAATTGACAAAATATTCCATAAATTCGCCAATTTTTCGGACCTCGGGGACAACTGCGAACATTCCATTTAAGATTTCTTCGTTTCCTTTCAATACTTGTTTCGAATCAGCCCAGGCGTCTGAACCTATCCAAATGTATTTCTCATTAATGCCTTGTTCTCGGATCTTGTCCATCAAGATCTTTGCGTCGTGCAGTTCTGCAAAAAGAATGACAACTTTTGCTTTCGGGGTTTCTCTCATGCGTCGGAAAATCCTTTTAAACGTTTCCTGGTCAGATCGTTTTGTAAACGTTTCATCGACAGGGATGCAAATATCATAATCATCAAAACTTTGAGCCGCTTGCTTGAAGGCTTCAATGCCCGATCTACCGTATTCTGTGTCAGAGGCTAAAGTAATCACGTAGTTCCAGTTCATCGCGCGGACCAAATCCGCCATGACTTGAGCTTGCAACATATCACTTGGAACGGTTCTTAAAAAGTATCTAAACTGAACTTTATTACTCAGAAGCCTGCTTGTTGACCCGTAGCTCACCAATGGCACATAGAATAACCCGCATAAGTTAGTTACCGCCATGGAAACACCGCTATAAGCTGCTCCAACGACGGCCACAGTTTTAGTTTCTCGACTATTTGAGGACTCATCCGTTGAACATTTTCCTTGCATGTTTGCGTTTCGAATGAAAGAAAATTGTAAGGATTCTCGGACAGCATTGTCTGCACTCGTACACGTCTCTTTTATGTCCATCCCGACGGTTATATTTGGGAGGACTTTGTCTTTCAATGCACCTTCATTTAACATATCCATGGTAAAAAGCATGGCCTCTACAGCTTCAAAACCACGTGTATTAAATTCACCTTGACAAGTGAATTCATCAGGATCTTGGCCCTCCACGTTAAGAGGCGAAAAATGGACCGGTGACAAGCCACCAATGATTACATCCCCGTCCTTAAATACAAACTTCGAAGCCCTTTTCTGTTTTGAACTGACAACATTCTCACTGATAGCCAAGCACAATAACGTCAAATACAGGAAGGATTTTGAGAAAGCGTCGAAGATATTCGTCATGGTGGTGTGTAGCGGTAGAAACTCGCTTATTGATCTCTTGTTGATCTTTTTGGACGACCGTGGTCAAAATTATAACCCCTCCTGGAACACATTCAGCTCGCTTACATGCTTGGTCGACTGTGGAAAATAAAATGTTAATTGAGGAGTCATACAATATTGTTGGGACATAACAAAAGGTAGAACAGAAAAAAAACAACAACCTCGTGAGATCTTTTTTGATTACTCGGCTTAGAGATTGGCTATTGAACACTGCCGGCGCTTATCCATGATAATTATTCTTTGACAAACTCTCAGAGGAAATGATAGACCTTGGCTAACAAAGGACCAGTGAAGCAATCAAAGAACTAAATACCAAGCTAGAATCGATTAGCGGGATACAGGATATAATAAACTGGCTTCGTGATAATTAATCTTTGCGAAACACCTATTCCAGTGACACTTTTTTTTCATCGGTAGATACAAATATCATTCTGGGCCTGGTTGTACGAAGGCCGCAGGTCGATAGCGATAGCGCTATCCGACGGATAAATCGGCAAATCTTAGCATTGTTTTGGCTGTATAATATTTTTAAAGACTCAGGAATACTATTCTTAGAATCGATGCTTAGCGTTATCCTTTATCGAGATTTCCAAAACAATACATGATCTTTTGGGAATTAACTTAAATATTATTGAATTGAAGAATGGTAGACTACCCTATTATCTAAATGTGTCTATTTTTACATCGGGCGCCATATGAATCTGTCACCAAGTACAACTTAATAGAGATTCACTGTATTTTCACTATTAAGCAAACCTAACCAAACTATTTTCTATCCTTTGCAGCCTAATTAGAATTAACTTTTATTGACTGTAGTAATGCTTTTAATCAACACCGCATTGAAATGTCTAGTATATACAATGAGTTGATTTTTAGCTAATGGCCTGTTAGTCAGCTCATAGTTAATAGAGGGAAATGGTTAGGAAACTCTATGGATTGTTGTTAACTTTTTTCAAGCGTGACCGTTGTTTTACCATTGTTGGCAATGGCTGAGTGAACAGACAAAAATCTTTCTTTTGGCTGCTAGTTCAATATACTTAAAGATTTATAAGAGATATTTGAATATTCCTTACAATAATCCCATAGACAAAGTTTATGTTTACTTATTTTGCAATTTCGGATGAGCATAAATCAAACATATTGCACGGTCAAGACCGGTTCAACCTCAAAAGCGAACAAAGACCTGATAACAATAGTTTCCTAACCATTCCCCTCTATTAACTATGGTCAGCTTCATTATATGGACTTTGCGCTGAGTTCACACTAAGCTTTTCTGGCTACATGAAATAGCCCATTATTTATAAAAGAAGATATAATATTCTGACCTACCACTGAATTCATTCATGGCTGCCACAGGTTAGGGAAATGTTTTTCGAGTACATACAAATTTTGACTGTTCACTTTTGAGTTTCGAGTTTTTTCGCGGGTAGAAGGCCCTGCCCTTCGCGCAACTCTCTGTTTTTCGGTTTGGGTTCCCTCTGTCTTTTCCTACAGGGGATTGGACGCTAGATCGATCAGTTTGCCATGAAAACGGCTTTGTATAGTCTAATTTCTTGAACTCGGCAGGTGTTTCCAACCATCATTTGTTAACAAATCGGGCATGTTTTCCGACAATGAAAAGCAGGACAATCTAGTTTGTTTTACTCTGCGGACTAGTTTTCCGTTTTCCGTCGTTCCAACAATAGTTGAGGAAAATCGTCCAATGGAGACCGGTTTAAAGTTCATATTTCATTTGACTGCCCAAAAAGATTAGGGCGGTCGATAACAGCTGATAGGGATTTTGCGTTTTAAAGCGTGGCATTGATACCAGCGTTAAGCGTACAAAATCAGGACGGACGTTTGGTGGTGGTGCGATGATCGTGGAAGATAAAGACTAACCACGGCTCAGTTAATTTAAAACTTCTTTGCTTCTACTCCCTTGCTCCTTTCCACTGCCCTCCCTTGCTTCCCTTCTTCCTTGCTTCCCCTCTACTGTCCTCTCTTACAACTACCTTCCTCTCCCATGTTCTCCCCTGCTACCTTCCTTTCCTCCTACCTTCCTCTCCTCCTTCCTTTCTCTCCATCAGTCGATCGACGACGTTATATTTCGGAAAATTTCTAAATTTCTATTCATTTCGGAAAATCGTCGGAAAACATTTTCCAAATTAACAAGAAAGTTTAAGAAGCTAAAAACTAGCTAAAAACGTTAGCGTAAAAAAGAAATTTAATTTCAGTTTTCGCAGTGGAATCAATGCACATTTAGCTGACCTAATAAATGAGATTCGGTAAGTGTAGAATCTACATGTTGGCGATGATGGCTGTGAACCATTAGGGTTCTTCAAGTTTTTCCGCACTGCTGTCATTGCTGAAACCACTCTTAGATTTTATAACAAATCATTAACACTAGATGATCGCTTAGACTCGTACAGCTTCATATTAGGCATTCTTCGTTTTGGAAGAATCTCCCAAGGGTTGATGCTTAGTAATATAAGTAGTTCATTTTGGGTCACAGATTAGGTAGGTAAGAATACATAGATGGTTTATTGATCAGAATAACGATAGCATCTGGTAAAAGCTGAATTAAGAACTGTAAATATAATGTACGAATTTCTAGTCAGTTTGTATAAATAAGTTTTCAAGAAAACCATTTTATTATAAAGAAAAAATAGAAACAAGGCTTACTCACCATAAAGTCTCTTTATAGTTTTTTTCAGAGAGTACCTGGACGAGTGCCTGGACAAATTTCAATTCTTTTAATACTCTAGATATTTCAAGTCAATTGGCTCGAATGTACCGCAGTCCTATATTCCAAAAAGGTATAACTAGCTAAAACTAGTGTCCTATATTCCATTTATTCTGGTTGAAAAAAACAAGCCATAATCGCTTTAAAAAAACCGATTCCAGATGGTTGTCGAGTCCACAAAATGAATGGGATAATGTTTATCTAAAGGTGTTAGAATTTCGTTCTATAATTAGAATCATTCAGAAGATGTTGGCGCCCGAGCCGGACCGAAGCTGGGCTCGTCGAAGCAGATTTTTCATTTATTTTTTAGAGTGCGGTTTCATACACTTAAGGTGTCCAATACTGAATAGTCGAAAAATAATCTTATGTTGTCAAAATTGATCGTAATGGCATATTTGATATGTAAATTAAAAAACCCAGCTGTCATTCTAAAGGTCGCTAAAATAAAATAGGTAAAGCCCAATTCGAAAAATTTCTATTTGCTAAGAAATATTAAGAAATAAAAATCTCAGGGGCTAATGATTTAATGCATCAGTTCTTTTGATTTAAATGAAGCATTCATGGAATGAAAAAAAAATCATATATGAGATGCAATTTCCTTCGCAAGTTGATTTTGGGTCGGTAATAGGAGTAAAGTTACTTAGTTTTTTTAAATAGGTTTTTCTCCATTACTCTGATACGAATAATGTAACTCAGCTTGGCTTTCCTTTGATCGTTTCATTACTGACGGTTATACATAACTACACCATCTTTGAAAAAAACCATTATTACAGCTTTTATTAATGCATTCAGAGTAGAAGCCAGGACATTGTGATTTGGGCTCCTGCAGAAGAAAAAGGCGGTTTCATTGAATTTTCAGAAATTCAACTGTTAGCAGATGAGAAATATTATCGTGTATTTGGATAAGGCACTTAGATTGTGTAATTGAACTTGCGGCAGATAAGGAAGGAAAAAATATTGGACAAATACCTATATCAGGATTTCTTATCCCATTGAACCATCATTTTGAACCAGCACTATAAAAATAACAAGGGATATTTGAAAATGGTCTTCAGTAATGTTTCCAAATCCTCTCAGCGCAAGACAACCATTTAGTATAAGCAAACACATTAAGGCCCCGTCCAGATTCATATCCGGATATTTTTGAAACGGATTTTCCTTTGCGGATTGGCCTTGACAACGCAGCTTCTCGAAAACGAATACGTGTGGACGAAAAAACCGATCCGAAAACGCTACATGTGAATAAAAATAATAAAAATAAAAAAAGCCCTTTTTAAAATATCGGGATATGTGCGGACGGGACCTAAGATATAAGTGCTTTTCCTTTTAATGGCTATCAATTACGGATGAGTTAGAAGGGCTTTCATTTAATTGAGACCAGAAATGGAAAGCCAGGGAAAAGAGGTATGCAATCCCTTTCTACACTCGATATATTTAACACTTAAAATAGTAAGACTAATGAAACATTATTTTTCAAAATGCGTTAAAAATGCATACACTTTGCATTTGTCTTAATCTCGTACCCAGAGCGCACGTTCCTCTTGGTCAGCATCGGTGCTGACCAAGAGGAACGTAACATTGGCTCGAGTGCGCATTGCATTTGTCTTAACCTGCATTACTCGGCGGTCTGCGATCTACGGCGTTGCGCCAGGCAACACAAGCTCACTTTTATCTATTATGTGTATTGGTAGAGTGGGAGGGAATGGGGTGGGGAAGGCCTCTTGCAATTACAACATAGAGAAGGGGGAGATCTAGAGAGAGGAATAATCTTATTCGAAATGATGGGTTACCGTTAAAATTCGATATTTCAAAATTGAGACATGAATACAAGGCTTTAATAGCGTTATGGTACTTCATGCACTGGTACACTAAACACTTGAATCCACCAATAATAATAACTTTTATTGCTAGGAATAGAAAAAATGTACCATATACGACGTTATAAAATGTTGGTATAATACTCCATTTACTACTCAAAAGCGTATTAAATCGAATCTAAAGCACTGTCTGCTGATCCTTTAGAGATTTAATTCTATCTTGAACATTTTATTCCAGAGAGCCTCGGTATCGTGCTAGAATTTAGTTTGATGATATTTCGAACAAATGTCGCCAGAAATTCATAACTAGTTACTGTATGAACTTCTGACGTTGCTGCTTGCGGAGTCAGTAGCTAGGGAACGTTGAACTATCATATCAACTCTTTGGTGTTCATTGGCCGGACACGATTGTTGTTAGTACAGAGAACCACATTTCCGTCTTACAGAAGGTTGCGAGATAAATATAACTACTTGGAATGGCATTAATGGCATCAATTACGACTCACTGTTATCGGAGACATTCATAGCCTCCTTTGCAGCCGCTGTGAGGCGCTTCCGGTTCCCGTCATTCCCTCACTAGCGTCCTGCTCAACGATTAATTTGTTGTACTTTATGGGATCCCTGTGGTTAAGTAAAAGTAGCGGCTACCAAGTTACTAGTCAAAACTCAAAATGGCGGGTCTTGACTTGCAGTTGAAGGTTCGACAAAATGCTGAAGAACTTGGAGATTTTTTAAAAGATTTAGATCGATGGGAGACTGATATAAAGAAGAAAGATGAAGAATTGAAATCCTCAACAACCGTGCTAAAAAAGGTAAACATAGGCCGATAAAATGCCATTTAGTCGAATATGTAATGAAGCCACAAAATTTATATGGCAGACTGTATATTGTGAAAATATGCAAAATGAAACATTTTAAGCTTATAACTTAATTGTTATCAAGATAAATATATTTGTATTTGAATATATTCACCCATAAATTGCTTTTCTTTAGCCTCTAGCCAACCATAACGCATTTTTTGGTGCATGTGAAGTCATATCCAACATTTTGGTTAACTTTGAAAAACATTTGGTCTTAGTGTGTTTTGTCACGATCAAAAATAATCAGCTGGTACCTTTAATGTTTTTGACTAACAGCAGTAGAAGAGCGAATCCAAATAGGCTTTTTCTGATCAAACCAATCAAGTCAATAAACTTTATTTAAAGAGGGTGACATATTAATCCAGTGAGTTATCTACATAACTTACGGTTCTCACAAATGATGCACGATGGTCTAGCTTGGGTACAAGCAACACCATACAAGGCCCTCTACTATAAGGGATGATGTACAAGAGATGTTGATGCTGAAGTTAGGCCACAATGCATCATGTTCACTGTCTTAAAAAAGGTCAATGAGCACCTTGTAATTACTGCCATGTGCTTGTTTAACATTGAAAATAGCATTAGTTTTTACTTTTTTGTGGGAAATACAATTGCCATTATCATCAGTAGTAAGAGTATCAGGTAGTTAATCTGAATCTATAATTAATATTATATTAATATTGTAGTGTTAATTTATAACCTTGTATTTTTTCTCTCCTTTTTTCTGTTTTGAACCTAAATGAAAATTTTGACAGCCAATTAGAAAGCTTTAGCTCTTTGGCTGTCGTATACTTACACCTTTACATATTAATTATAGTAAAAATTCTAAATATTATTCAAACTATATATATTCCTGCAACTCTATTAAATAAAAGTGAAAAAAACAGTGTAAATAACTGAAATTGGATTGAATTGAATATCCAAGGACAAAGAAAACCAAGATAGCTACATACATACATACATAAACTTTATTTATACACAGTATCTCATCATACATTGTATGCTCTTCCTGGGAGCTGTGTGGGTTACACAGCTATTACATAGCTATTTGTGTTATCTTAAGGTTTACATTTTCTTTCCTTTTATTCTCATGGAAAGGGATGCGCGCCACCAACAGATATTTTTATTCTAAGCATAATTTATGTCAACAGGCATTACCTCCCGTAAGAAATCAAAGAAGAAAGAAAAATGCAAAAAAGAAAGTAGAAAAGCCAACCAAAGATGTCAAAGATGGCACCAATAGATTAAGTTCTTATGATTACAATGCTTGGGATAAATTTGATGTGGTAAGACACAGAAAGCATAGGTTCCTAATAATAGTCATATAAATAATAGTCTAAAAATAGTCAACACTCTATATTCCAGTGTGTACACCTAATTCAATAAACGTTGTCTTTGCCAAAGGCGATAAGCAATAGGAGATATGTCATTCTAAGATCTAAAAATAGCTGGAATGACTTATGTTTCTGCTTCTTTATTCTCATCAAGAACATGAACCTTAGTGTTGAGACTGATTCAATGTTCTTTGTATTCGACAAAAACCATTTCACCTTTCATCTTAAGTGATGACAACATTTTTTGAAATAGTTAGGATTGCTATGAAAGAGATGAGAGGATATAACTAGCTAAAAACTAGTGTGAGCTGCGTCGGTGTTTCTAATGAAACAGTAATGATGAAAAGGTCAATTATGCACCGTGAATACTGACGTTTCGGACGCTAGTCCTTCGTCGGAGTAGAAAATGAAAGAGATGGGTGAGTTGAAATGTGTGTGTGTGGGGGGGGGGGGGGGGTAAAAAGGCATATTTTGCCTCTTTTCTTTTATTGAAATCTGGTTTTGATTCCAGTACTCTACATCTATGTGAGTAGAGTTTTAGTTGGTTCTCTTCTGTGCTTTTAGAGGATTTCATTTCGCTTTCTTACCTCCATAAAATTCAACTTATACATGTAAATTCCGATGTAATCATTGAACAAGGGCCACAGGTTGATAGCTACCCACTGTTATCTTCTACCCTTTTAAAATAAGGACAATTTCATAAGATCTGAGATGTGTAATATCTGACATGGTTTCATAGGATGAAGAACTGAAAAAACTTGAAGAAAATGAAGAAATGAAAACAGTTTCAACATCTGAAGAAGATACTTCTGATGAAGAAGATATTGAAGAGGAAAGACGACTGCAAAAGGCATTGCTAGAAAAAGATAAGGTATATTCTTAATGTCTTATTACACAAGATTACATTAGACTAACCCTCTGACTTTGATATAAAATAATGGTTGTTATATAGCTCATTTATGCAACATCTTAAGTGCTTTACATCTGTGATCAGTGGAGGATTTTACAGGCTGCATATTAAGGCACTATTAATATTAAGACCATACAGCTTACAATCACGAGTCATTTGTTAGTATGTTAGTATTATGCCTCCAGATTGGGATAAGCTTGTGAACTGAGAGACAATCCCCTACTCTTATACGAATAATTCAACAGGTTCTTTTATGTCCACCATTTTACTGCAGGTAAGGAAGGGTTGGGAGACAGGGCTAACGGTTTTAAGTCCTTTTCTGAGAAGACTTGAAGGTCTAACCATTTGCAGATGTTATTACAAAGGCAGCACCTTCTCCTCAGTTATTTTAAGACCCTGAGTGTTGGTCTGGCCTAGGCTTGAAACAAGACCTCCCGCACAACAGAC
Source organism: Actinia equina (assembly GCA_011057435.1). Classification (NCBI taxonomy): domain Eukaryota; kingdom Metazoa; phylum Cnidaria; class Anthozoa; order Actiniaria; family Actiniidae; genus Actinia; species Actinia equina. The sequence continues at coordinate 197,809 of WHPX01001156.1, read as the reverse complement.
CAAGGATCTTACCAACTGAGCTAACTGGGTGGGGGTCCAACCAACTATGCAGGGAATGAATGAGAAATGTATTCAGTTTACTGCTCCAGTATGAAGTTTCTCTTGCTCAGGGTTGGCCTCAAATTTGTGCAGAATGTTCATGTGTTCCAGTCAAGGTCCATGGAATAGGCCATTTGCATTATGGCGTCATTTTACTACCACTACCAAAATGCTTCGTGAATTTTCTTTCTTATTCAAATTCGTAGTTCCTCATGGGAATAGTGAGACAATTAGTGCTAATTAACAGAACAAAAGACAGTGTGCAATGGAGTCTGGTAGTGGTAGTAAATGACGCCATTATGCAAATGGCCTATTTCATTGTATTTGTATTTTTGAAGTTGTGCAATATTTAGCGATGGTATTTAATTGTGAATATTTAAACACTGATACAAGGTTCCAATCGATTATCCCAATGGATTATTTAAAGTATGCATTTTTAAAAAGTAAAAAAAAACAGTGTTGACAGTTCGATGTATCATATTATTTTTTGAATGTACCTTGACAAAAAAAAATTAAATTGCTTTAAAAAAATATTTTTTTGAATTTACATTGAACAAAAACAAAGGGCATTTCCTTGGGTTTCTTGGGCAAAACTTCTTTCGAAATTCAAGTTCTAAATTTGTAATAACCGTTCGAGGATAACGATAAATTATTCCAGTTTTTTTTTTCATTTTCCACAAGCTCTGCGCACACCAAATATGGTGATTCTACATTAGTGCATTGTAGTCTGATTAAAACCCAAATTATTAAATAAGCTGTCCTTTAAGATTAACCAGGAAATGAATATGCTTATATTAGAAGACTTTTGTTATCAAGCGACAAGTATTTATTATATAAAGAATTCGTTATACCCTAAAATTTTTGATTCTGAACCTATTAACGCGCGCTTGATCATTGTTGCGACCAAGTAGATTTCAGAGGACGGCAATCAAAGGGAGAATAGGCAGATTAAGATTCCCGTTTTTCCTTCCCGCAAACGGCAAACGTGACCACGCTTTCATCGTTTCCCTATATTTCACTTTACCCTTTTGCAAACCTTCTCGATAATGACAAGTATTCTTTTGTTTATCTACTACTTGCAGATTTTTGCGATTCTTTTTCACTAATTTTAAAGATTTTTTTAATGTTCAACTGACGTTTCACGTTTGTCGTAAACAAGTATCAAACTCTCTATAATGTCATGCAAACGTCTAGATAAATGTTCTCCAAATCCTCATTGGTCGCGATGTCATATTGATTACATAAAAGTGCATTTTATTCTGCATCTATGTTAGGAGTTTCCAGTCTCCTAAGCCATAGTAGACTCCTGATCAATATCACAACGAAATTGGAAATTTGGAAGTTAAAGATAATAATAAGGACTTCTGAATTAATTTTTTATCTCTGGCCTTTTAACTCAATAACAGCCAACAACCTGGCTCTTTTGAAATTGTCCCAAAATAGCCAAAGCAAGCTAAATTATATATTTGATTAGTGGGACAATAAGACCATCAGATAGGAGGCGCATTGATTTGTTTCAGTTAATAACAGTTCTGCATACTACAAAGAATAGCTTATTTTAGTAAACCGATTGGTTTTGCTTCCGTACTATTTTGCCATTATTAATAATGGCACTTTTTTAGTTTGCGATAATTCCAAGCGGAAAAGCTTTTCCAAAAGAAAAAGTGAAACACGGAACTCTACTGTCGGTAAACACGGAAACTACTGTCGCTATACGCTCGCCAATATACTTTACAGGCATGATCGGCATATTCGTTGATAATTAAATGCAAGAATTCTCTAACTATTTATTAAATAAAGTAGTAGTTTATGATTACTGATCACGGCAACATATGTTGGTAAAGTTTGTTTGGTCTTTCCCATGATTCTCTCCGGATTGTCATGTTTTCCTCCCTCTGCAAAACCTAACACCATAAATTCCAATTCGATCTGTAAGCTAACAGTGCCCCGAATTAGATTAGCCCAGAGGTTATTTCAGTGTTTGGTCTATGAGTTAGCCATGCCCTAACTTAGATCAGCCCAGAGGTTGTTTTAGGGTTCTATCTGGGCCGGGTTAGCCATACCCTAACTTAGATCAGCCCAGAGGTTGTTTTAGGGTTCTATCTGGGCCGGGTTAGCCATACCCTGACTTTGATCAGTCCAGAGGTTGTTTCAGGGTTCTATCTGGGAGTTAGCCATTCTCTGACTTTGATCAGTCCAGAGGTTGTTTTAGGGTTCTATCTGGGAGTTAGCCATGCCCTGACTTAGTTCAACCCAGAGGTTGTTTTAGGGTTCAATCTGGGAGTTAGCACTGCCCTGACTTTGATCTGCCCAGAGGTTGTTTAAGGGTTCAATCTGTGAGTTAGCTCTGCCCTGACTTTGATCAGCCAGACCAGAGGCCGTTTCAGGGTATCGATAATAATTATATATTGTCGTTTTACAGAACAAATCTTTTATTATAGTCTAATGCTGTTCGATGGAAACAAATCACACCATTTCCAGTTTCGCTATTTGCTTGGTAATTGGCTGAAAATTCTTCCCATTTCGTAAAATCCAGTTTCATGGTTAAAATTTATCGAAGCGACCCCTGTCAGTCGTCCTTCTCTTCTTTATCCCTTTGCCAAATCCGTTCAGTATTCAAAATCAAATAAAACGTTTTTCGATACACGATATTTCTTAGAGCTCAGCTTTAGTAACGCGACATGACATCTATGTATGTTAGTAGTTTAGTGTATGAGAGTAAATTTGGGCCAAAATGGAAAACAATAGATTCGTATTCAATTTTTTTTACCACTAAAAAGGAATTTATGAATGAATCGAGGATTGTGGCGCAAGATACTTCTTAGAGTTAGTGGTCTGGCAGTGAGGGGGACGGTGAGTGATAGAAGAGAAGAAATCAATAGTTGAAATGTGATACTTACTTTATGAATGTTTAAGACGATATTTCATTTTTACGAATTTAATCATCCATCTTGCATGTTTGTTCCGATTCGTAAAACGCTGCAGTACCGCCGAAGCAGGATCTACGAATTTGTTGATGTCAGTATGAAAGATATTTTATTATAATTGCAAGCCAATCAACCAATCAAAGTGCGCGATATATTTGAAGTGGACGTAAGAGGGCAGTTTATTATTTTACGCACTCTTCCTCTCATCCAATCAATATGAGCGAAATATTACTGACTGAGGTCGAAGGAAAGTCTATTGTTTTGTTACGTATTAAAGTACCATGCCTTGTTAATAACCGAGTGCGGTTCAGTCATGATCCGTACCGTTGGACCGTTATTAAATCTATCGCATTTCATTTCAGGGGAATGATTTTTTCAAGGAAGGGAAGTACGAAGCTGCCATCAGTCGTTACACCATCGCCATCCAGCTAGATCCAAGTAATGCTGTTTTCCCAGCGAACCGAGCCATGGCCTTGCTAAAGGTTCAAAGGTGAATACTATACAATAATAGTAATGTATGAATGACTGAAAAACCACGGCACTGTCACGCCACATTAAAGCAATCACAGCGCGAGAAATCACAGTCCCGCATCAAATTGATCAACTACAGTACCATCAAGACACATACTATGTTTGCTCTCTCACTCCAGGGTTTTTCGGTCCTTTATTATCGCGAGAGAACGAAACTTATGATCGGAAAATCTGGAGCGGGATTGCAAAATATAAATTTCCCACGCAGATTCAGTAAGGGTGATGTTTATGGCCATGTTCTCATCCCCAGGCTCTAACATTTCTTCCGTAGGTTCGGTGCAGCAGAGGAGGACTGTAATACTGCCATAGCGCTAGACGTTTCCTATACAAAGGCATATCTTCGTCGCGGGGCGGCTAGGGTACGTCTTGAGAAGCTGAAGGAAGCTTTGGATGATTACAAGAAGGCTTTAAGACTTGAGCCAGAAAACAAGCAAGCCAAACATGAAATTGTTCAACTAAAACAAGTAGGTGCTTGGAGACTGGCTGTGTGTAGGGCAGGTGGAGAAAAGGTGGTGGTGGTGTTGGAGGTGGTGGTGTTGGAGGTGGTGGTGTTGGAGGTGGTGGTGTTGGAGGTGGTGGTGTTGGAGGTGGTGGGAAAAGGGGGGATGGCCATGAAAAAATGGTCAATATTGTTACATATTACAAGGATGAAACGACCAGGTTGAAGCAGGTTAAAGGGTAAAAGCTGATGTACTTTCAAAGGAAACAGCGACAGTAACTACCCCTATCAACACCAAAACGACAAGACAATAATAATCACATTACAACAACTAATATGTGTACTGGATGTGTAACCGTTTCGATGTGCTTCTTTAATTTCACAGAAACTTGAAAATGGCAAAGTCTCAACTTCTAAAACGGATACTCGGGATGCAAGAGAATTAAAAAGCAAGGTATTAAGGATTGAATAAATGGGTGGTTGGTTGGCTAACTGGATGGATGGGTGGCCGGGGTGGTTGGTTGGCTGGGCAGGTGATTGTTGATGGGTGGGCAGGTACGTGGAAGACTGGATGGGTGGGTGAAAGGGTGGCTGGGTGAGTAGCTGACTGGATAGATGGGTGGGTGGGTGACTGTATAGTTGCTTGGGTGACTGTATAGTTAGTTGGAATACTGGATGGGTGGGTGGAAGGGTGGCTGAGTGGGAAACTGAATGTATGGGTGGGTGGGTTACTGATCAGATGGCTGTGTTCACTGGGGGCTGACCGGCTGGATGGGTGGGTGGCTGTATAGCTGGTCGGTTGGTTGGCTGACTGTATGGATGGGTGGGTGGGTTACTGATTAGATAGGTGGGTGCATGGAGGACTGACTGGCTGGATGGGTGGGTGGCTGGCTGTATATCTGGTTGGTTAGTTGGCTGACTGTATGGGTGGGTGAGTTACTGATTAGATAGGTGGGTGTATGGGGGACTGACTGGCTGGATGGGTGGATGGATGGATGTTTGGCTGGCTGGCTGTATTTGGATGGTTGGTTGGATGGGTGAACGTTTGGAAAATGGGTGAATAGTTGGATTGATGGGTAGAGGGATAGATGGTTCTAGAAATTAATAAATAAATCAACTATAATATGCGTATAATTCTAGAGATGCAATAGTAGCCTCAATAAAATTAACTTTCCTTCGTACGTAGAAACCTTTCAAGAGAATCCAAATCGATGAAATTGGTTCTGATAGCAGCGAAGACGAAAATACAGAACGCGATTCTTGTGGTGCTACCAGGGACCACACAGAGAAGTCTAAAGATGGATTTGGTACCGAGAAGGATGACAATGAAAATAATAAAAAATCCCCAAAAATTACTGAGATTCCGTCATCCGCTGATCCAGGCACAGGCTCAACTGAGACAACCAAGTCACCGGAAGTAACTGAAGAAAAGAAGCCGAAGGAAGGAACTAAAACTTCACCTAAAAATAGTAACATTAAAAACAAAATATATGAAATACCCAAGACTTCGATACAGCTAGAAAAAGACTGGAAAGAACTGAAAAATAAACCAAACCAACTGTTTGAATATTTTGAGGTGAGATATTTATATAATAAATTATAAATATAATATTTACTGTTACCAGTCTTTCGTGCGAGAAGACAATCTTGTACCCAGAGCCCACGTTCCTCTTGATCATTACTCGTTTCTCGGTGCTGACCAAGAGGAACGTGGGCTCTTGATATGAGATTGGCGAGAAGAGGACAAAAACAGTAACGTAAGGCGACGGGCATGTGGGGGCGACGAGGGATGGGACAAGAGTTTTGGACCTCTTTATTAAAGATGTAGCGCCGCTCTCTTAATCAAAGCTATCAAAAACGCACACATTTGCCAATGCGACATAATGAAATTTTAGTGGACGTCAATCAACGTTGTAATGACATTGCTAAAAAACGCAAGTCCTGTATCCTCCTCCTGTCACGTTTTAACCTAAACTAAAAAACGCAAAGTTTTCAAGGGCACGTGCCTATGGAATGTCATGGAAACGCCTTGATTGACTTTCACCAAAAACCTAGTTACTGTGACAACGACCATGTTACGTATTTGGTTGAGAAACACGATAAGGCGTAGTGACAATGGAATGATGGCTTTTTGTCTTAGTGTTACAAGTCAGGTTGTCTTTAACTGATTGCTTCTTTTGTTTTGGTAGAAAATCAGTCCAAAGGCCTACTCAAAGTTATTTCAACAAGCTATCGATTCTGACATGCTCAGTGCGATTATATCCCTCTTACACGACTATTACATTCCGTAAGTAAAATGAATAGATTTATTTCTTATCTAAGCGATGGCTTGTCTTGCGGCTTTTGTCGTATTCTTCTGTAGGTTGCTTTAGGCTACGCTCTTATCTAAACTTCCCTTCTTTTGATACACTTGCCGCAAATTGCTTTAAAAAATAAAAAGTATATAAATGAATGAATGAATGAATAAATAAATAAAGCAGTCGCAATGAAAAAATTGAAACTTGAAACTTCTTCTAGAAATACAGGATACAGATTCAAGATAATACGCGCATTTTTGTACTGCAACCCAGTGTGTGAAATATAATAATAATAATAATAATAATAATAATAATAATAATAATAATAATAATAATAATAATAATAATAATTAACTTTGTTTATAGAGGATAACACTTGACAGTAATTCAACTGATAAACTCGTGGTCCTCTTTTAACGTCTCTAGTTAATTAGGGACGGGACCGCCATTAACGTGATCATCCGAGCCACGTGAAGGTCTAACCATTTGCAGATGTAATTACAAAGGCAGCACCTTCTCCTCAGTTATTTTAAGACCCTGAGTGTTGGTCCGGCCGAGGCTTGAACCACGACCTCCCGCACAACAGACCGACGCTCTTATCAACTGAGCTAACCGGGTGGCGGAGATATGGAGAAGCGAATAAGGACATACATAGCCGCTCATATGTCTTCCATTGTCATATGACAGAATGTATGTCCTTATAATTATGAATGTGTAATTATTGCAGAGCTAAGATGCCTGTGTATAACGAACTAGAAGGTCTTGCTCAAGTTCAAAGATTCGGAATGACAGCAATGTTTTATCTGCAAGCGATAAGAAAGGTTAGAGAATAGTCGAGAGCACAACTGCAAAGGCACCGAACAACATCACGAACTATACAACATAATGGACCATACTTTACCTTACCAAAATCCCCCACAAAGCAAAACTGCGCACAAAACATTTTGCAGCACAGCACAGCACACCACGCCACGCCACGCCACACACTACGCCATAACACACCATAACACACCACACCACACCACACCACACCACACCACACCACACCACACCACACCACACCACACCACACCACACCACACCACACCACACCACACCACACCACACCACACCACACCACACCACACCACACCACACCACACCACCACACCACATAATCATGGACTATGCATCACCTTACCACATCTTTCACACAGCACTACATGCACATCACATATTGCACCATACACACACACACACACACACACACACACACACACACACACACACACACACACACACACACACACACACACATACACACACGCATGCATACATACATACATACACACACACACATAAAATAACCATTTCACACCACATCAAACCTCACCACAGATTACTACATCACACTGCAGTTCAAAACAGCGCACCGCGCCTCCACAACTCATCACATTAGCGAAACATAGTGCTTTAGACCAGAGTGTACTACACCACACCACTTCACTTCATGTCACATCACACTAGACTAAACCATAGAACAGCGCGCCGAACCCCATGAAACCACCACACACATGTAAGCATCTCATATTCATTATTTCCGTCACTGGAATCGCATACTATTATATCTGCTTCATCAATGATCTCATTTGACTACTACAATCTTGGACTTGCAACACTCAAATTTTAATTGTTCTCTTTTTTCTTTTCTTTTGCCCACAGTTCTACAAAATCTCTTTACTTACATCAAGGATAATATCGCTGATAACGGTTCTCCAAGTGAGACTCGGCTCGAAGCCGTTATGAAGAAATATTGTTTATAACAGCTGATAGAGCCCCCTGATATAGACAGAGGAAACTACAGTAAGACAGACAGACAGACAGGCGGACGGACAGACAGACAGATAAGCGGACGGACAGAAAGACAGTTTAGACCGCTATTAGAAAGGTGGGCGGACAGACGGATAGACGTCAAACAAACAGACAAACATACAGGACAGACAGACAAACCCAAGTGTCCTGACAAAATGTTTAGTGTGAAGATTTTCTCTTGCTTATGAATAAATTAATATTTATATTTTATTTTAAGTTTGTGAATGTCACAAAAATGATATGGTTAACGATGCCTAGAGACGCCTATTTTATATATCATGTACTTTAGTTTGTCAAACTTTTATCCAGCGATACACATACACTCGGTATATTCAATTCTCTTTGTGCGCGCATCGTTGAACTTCGAGGGTCCAGTTCTGTACCAGAACATTTGTATAGTATTTATAGCAACATCCTAAAAAACCCTACTAGGAAATCAAGACAGTTTCTCTCAGTTAAATGTGCCACTCAATTTGCTTACAGATTGTGTTTCTACCACAAACTCTGTACAAGATGATAATTTGACCAGTTTCAAAAGCCTAATTTCACAGAAACATTTACATTTGACCGCCTAATCAATAATTCTTTAAGTAATAGGGGTGAACGGAAAAATTAATAAATAAATAAGAATTCAGCAGACGGATGGATAAGATTCTATATAAAGTGTAATCTGCTAAATCTAATATCCCAGTATATGTTCTAACGCAATCGTTGGCTACATTGTTCAGTTTCTTTAAACTAACTAGCTATAGAAAGGGATTCGAGTTATTGCATTTGAATGGTTGATTATCAGAAAATGAAAAACAAAAAAACACAAAAAAAAAACATTGGCTCAATGTTTCGTTACCAGAAAGAAATCTCCATTTTTTTGAAGAGAAGGCTTATATACTTATTCACACCTTTTGCATAGATTAAAATACCTATTTGTTTTGTGACATACAATATACGAATATATATGCTCATACACATACAACGAATTTTACTGGTTTTCAAAATGAAAATGCATTGATATTTAAATTTCTTTCGAATATTATAATGGGATAAGTTTATACATCCCCGGTTAAGACGTGCTTTCAAACATTCATTAGGGAAAATGTGTTCTTTAGCTTACAGTGTGATTTTAAATTATTAACGAACTTTCTATTTCTAACTATATATTCATCATATATTTTGACATTTTTCTTTTCAATAGGGGTGTCATACCTCATGCAATGTTGACGTTCAATAGTTCCTAAGCACTTTTCGCACAGTCTAGAAGGCAGGCACATTTTCTAAGCTACTATAAGGGCTATGCTTGACTTATAAATCAATCACGTGCAATCTAAACGTCCTCCAATAAATGTCACTGGTTCTTAAATTATTATTATTACTTTATTTATTTAACACGGGATTGGATATGTTTTGAATCGGTTCTGGGACGGACTGACGAATTGTGAGGCGTTTTAGCTGACATTACCGCAAAAGTATGAAGGAAGACAGTTAATGGGAAGCGCATCTTGATAACAGTTTGCTGATAATACGATCATCGCTACGAAAACTTTATTCAAGGTAAGTAAGTCGCTTATAAGTGAATACACCAGTTCAATAAACGTTATCGCTAAAGACCATATCGCCTATCACCTTTGGCGATGCCAACGTTTTTTTTTTCATTACATGTATAAATGCCGCGTAAAAAGTTTAACTGAAATTTCGAACGTTTGTCCTTCGGTGGAGCATAGAACTTGACAAAAGATAATTACGAAGATATAACTAGCTAAAAACTAGTGTCACAAAGGACTAGCGTCCGAAACGTCAGTAGGTTTTTCAATCTTTTCACGGTGTATAATTTATCTTTTCATCAAGTTACTGTTTGAAAAGATAATTACAATTTTTGGTACACGGTGAAGATAACTATCGCATTCAACACACCAACATAGTCCAGGCTAGTAAATAACCGCTTATCGTTATCAGCTTAAAAAAGCAAACGGCTTAAAAATCCAACTTTTCATTTAACTTTAAGAATCAAATCCTTCGTTGTCTGGAGAGCCAGTACCTGCAACCATGGCGAGGAAACTTTTTCACTGGTATCTTACTGGAGTTGTTTCGATATCAATTTTTTGTACACAACGGTAAGTTTTCGTTTTTTTTTAGTATATTTTAACTATATTCCCTAAATAAAAATATTATTTAAGATGTGTCGTAAGGTACGTCATGCGAGTTCTCCACTTTTGACCACTCGGCAGAAATCAACTCCTAAAAGATCCATTTGGAATTCACTGTTAAATTCTATTTTACATTTTCTGGCGCGAGTGTTGCAAATTATTGAAGTAGCTTGTAAAAACTCGAAGAGACGATCTTGAACTATCAATAGCTATGCCTATTTTTGTCCAAAACAGTTGGTGAACTAATAAATAAACAGATCGAGTTCAACGCTCAAATGCGTCCATATTAAAAAGTCGTTCTTTATATTTAGACTATTTTCAAACAGCCCTTTCATCAGAAGCCATGATTTATTAATTCGACGCTTAAGATTGTGCTTGAAAAAATCATGAAAAATGCTTTACTTTTAGACGAATGAAACTCGATCATGTGACCTTCAATTGATGTTTTGTTGAATTTCTGAACTTATCTTGAATTATCCGGCGTATTCCTAAGTTTTATGATAATTTTTGCAGGTTAAGAGCTTGAAAACCAGACGTTCAAATAATTTTCATATAGATGAAAGCGTGTAAAAATTGAACCATTCAGAAGTCAGTGTCGAATTCAGGGCCAACACAACGACAAGTATTCAAGTTATTCAGGAATGGTTTGAATGTGTATAGCCTGGTTTAGTCTTAACAAAGTTCCTACCGATGTACAGAATATAATCTAATTTTAAGATAAATTAGAATTGATATTTCTTTAAAAGGTTCAAATATATTTTTAAAAGGTTTTAAAAGGTTTCTGACGTCTGTAGATAATATAATCTAATTTTAAAATAAATCGGATTGAACTCTTGCAAAAACCATGAACATTTTTTTACGGTCATCTGCGAGTTTCATTGCGACAGGTGTGAATATTAACTCCCTATCTCAAAAACTTGTTCCTTGTTCCATGAGCATCATAATAACTGACCGCTTGGTGGGAGTTTTTCTATTCCACCAAAATTATTTCTTTTCAGAAACACTCCATTCAGGTTTTTTCAAAGAGCCTCACGATTTATAGATAATCCTGGCAGATGAATTGACAGTCAACATTTATACTGACTTGATGTGGTAAAATTTTGGATCCACACCTTTATTAAAAATACGTCGATGAGAGCAGATCCGAAATGGCCGGACACTAAACAGTGCTTCAGTCATGTTTTTTGGCTAAAATTTAAAATCATTTTTCTAACTCGAAGGGCATGCGATGCAAAAGAGGAGACAACGTTGTTCGGCTGTGAATATATTACCAATTTGAAGCGTCCTACTTGGTTGGTCTCGCACCGACGTTTTTTTGAAATAGGTATATATGTTTGATATACGCTGGTTTCACGGTTTAAGCGACCAAGCTTAAATCAAATCCGATTAAAGAAATCTTTTTATTTCTTGCTAAAGGAAAACAATTGAGAAGCTGGAAAGAAATTCCTGAGATAAAAGAAGTGTGACTCATCAAGCAACAAAATATGATATATTATATACTATTAAAAAGAGTTCTCCAAAGAGCCAAACTTGTTATGTCCTACGCAGTTGGAAGTATTATAACAAAATTCGTTCGCTTTGTAAGAACACCTGTTATTTTCTCAATATAAAAAATGTTATGCACATCTAAAATTCATCAACTCTCAGACAATCTGGGACGCGTCTAATAATCATTGAATGAGGATCTGACTTCATTGAATCTCACTCGGTCCCCTCACGAAAGATCCTGAACAGAAGTACAATATTGTGAAAAACCACTCTTAGGAAATTGGCCAGCAAAAGTAAACGCGACTCAAAAATAGAATTTTGAGTACCACACCCTTGGAAGACTAAATGTTTGAGCTACTAAAAGTGTGCTAAATTATCAAAAGTATCCGATACGAATGAGTTTAAAAAATGGCAAATTTCATTCCCTATTATGTTGTAGTCGAAAACTCAACAAATTGCTTTCAAAATAAGTAATATTGTGTCTCAAAAGTTTATCGTAAAAAGGTGAACCAACTGTGCTACGCCTGCTTCGTCTATCCTCGCGGGTAATATTGCACCATGAAGTAAAAACAAATTGGACTAACGTTTAAGTCAAAAAATTAAAATTTAAGCGGAAACAATTTAGAAGTACGTAGTGTTAGCTAACATTATAAAGCTAGCTCTTACCTAGCCAAGTTTTAATAATTTTCACAGATGTATAGTTGGATCTCATGTTTGATTCAACCTCCGAAGAGTAAATATCCAAGTGCGCTCTAAACGTAGGTAGTTTACCTCGGTGGTAAAGAGTTTCTTATCATCATATCTAGAGAAGATTTCTTCGTCATGAAAGAACATTTGGTTCGAGAATATGATGGATTATTGGAAAATTCAGTGGCGCAAACCGAAGCACAAATTTGACAGCGCAAAGTGCATATGTGGCTTCTATAGTTAGAGTTTGTCAGACGAGAAGTTCTTTAAGAACTGATGATATGTTATTTGTTCATATACTTTAATTATATTTTTGTTTTTTAAGTGACTCTTACTATAGCCTTTCTATAGCCTTTCTCAAGTATCGCGGGTTACTAAACCCTCCCCCCCCCCCCCTGCAAAAAATCTATCAAATCTTAATCTCACGAATGAAACAGGACCTGGTTGTACGAAGGCCGGATAGCGCTATTCGACGGATGAATGATTATCCAACAGATAAATTTATGGTAAATCAGCATCGACTTATCCACTGGATTATAAGGATTTATCGTTCAGACATACTGCTAACCATTCGTACAGCTGGGCCCTGATAATTGTCGGCCTTGAATTAAAAGTACACCAGCTTCGGGGCCCCAAGCAAGGCAAAGATGTTTAGGGCATGAATATTTATGGGCTTTTTACTGTAATCTTTTTAGGTCAGGTACCGCAATAACCGCAATAATTTGCACTTGGGGTTTCTTGTTATCGCATCTTGATGGCGAAGTCGAAGGTTTGTTTTGCGTGTGCGGTTTAGAAGAAGAAGAAAAAAACAATTGGTCAATAGATAATCTTAAATAATCGATTGTTAGTGTTTTCGACATGCAATTTTGATATTTGCAATCACCGCGTCAGCAACGGGAACTTAAATCAAATCCGCAAACGAACTCTTTGCTATTACGAAGATTCCCCATGTCTTAAATAAAATAATCTTTTTTTCTTTCGATAGAATGCATTGAAATAAAAATCACCAATGTAAAACTTATTTTTTAAATGTATTCTTTTGGCGGTCAAAGACAAAAAGCAACGCAGATTCGATCGTTTGCACGATATAGTCATGTCCTTAATGCAATTTGTCACTTTTGTATATGAATGTGTTTTTGTTTTTCTCTAAATATAAGAATAACTCTAGGAATACATCAGATATTTAATCAAGAAACACAGCGGTATTTTACAAATTCCAACTGAAAGAGCTATTGTAAAAGTAAAACCATGGACATGAATTTTTTCACCTCCAACATCTGAAATGAAGTATTTGGTGTTGGCTCTATACGTGCCACACAGGCATAAAGGACGATGTTGACAATAAATGTATGAAATATATACCACATGTGTGCCATATGGAAAATGACGCACTACGAAAGCTGGTGTTTTTTGATAAAAGAACACCATCAAAGATCAAAGCCCTTGGACGAGAATGGAAGAGATACTGGTGGTTGACAAACTGCAGGCCAGAAGGACAATGATTAATAATAGAGACTTTGTGGGTTTTTTTCTTTTCTTTTTCGAGCAGTGGTTTACAAGGCAAATGCGTCCCAAGGCCAATCTCGAGCCATGAGGGAAACTATGAGGATGCGCAGGCTTTGTTATGAAGGGTTTACGATATTAGGTACCAAAAGTTCAACACACGACAGTTAACAACGATAGTTTAAAAAATCATACTAATAAACCCAGTGCCCTTTAAGCACCTTACTCGTATATCCAGGCAGACATTTTCAATTCAGATGACAGAACGATGCAGTTTAAAAAAATAATCTGCAGAAAGACGTTCATAATAAAAATTTTAACGCAGAAATAGTTTGTCCAAATTTTTTTATTGAGACCTCCAGTGGTTAAGAAAGTGATAATTTTCAAATAATTAACTTGAAATTACTAATTGCAGTGTTTTTCTGATAATGAAGCCAAGGATTAGTTGTAAATTGCTTTTATTCAATTATCGTGACTTTGGCCTGTAACCACAAAATGTCTTTAATATGATAGAGTGCTCACACTAAATCCGTGAAACAAATACTAATTTTTAGCACTAAATAGTGATAATTAAACAATAGAAAACAAAGGATTCTGTATGAAATAGTACTAATTAGTACCATTTAATGTTCACGGTTTTAGTGGGTACACTCTAAATACATATTTTATCCCTTGTTTTGCGAGGGATTAACATCAGGTCTCATACCTCAGCAAGTAATGAACCTGTGGCATTCGTTCCATGCATGATAATAAATTAGATTTTTGTTGATTTTTGAGGAAGGAGGATAACTGGAACCTGAAGAAATCCGTAACCTTTGAAACACAATGAGAAATCAAAAACTAACTCTGCTCACATGTAATTGTAAAGTCTGGGGTCAAAAACCATAGCTGTTTTGTTTGGTGTTAAACAATAGAAATCGATAAAATGTTTTGATTTTGAAAATTAAGAAAAACAACAAACAAACAATAACAAAAAGACGGTTATAAAAATCAGCAATATACAAAATACGATGTCCAGATCTGAAAATAATTCATCATGTGAAGATCATTGGTCATCGTGGTTGGGTAAAAGCTAGTGAGTCAGTAAAATGTTACATAAGACATTTTGACCCATGATGCATTGCGTTCCCAGTAATGACGTCTAATGATCACGCACTCCTTAGTTCCGCAACCTGTCGGATGTGAAATAAATGTATTGATGATATGCAAATGTTTTTATTTCAGAATACATGGTGAGGTCGACATTGATGCACTTCTTCCAACAGGTTACCGAAAAGGTCAAAGACCAAACGCTGAAGGTACGTCAAACTTTTTTGTTGTTGTTTTTTTCTTTTTCTTTTCTTCTGCTGGCTTCTTCTTTCTTCTTTCTTTTTTGATAAAATCGATAAAATTTCCTTTTTTTGTAATTTATTTTTTGCTATGACAAGAAAACTGAATCATTTCTATATGTCCGCGCACACTTACCTTAAAGCGGAACCGGGGTTGGGAAGAAGGATCTACCCGGCTTGGCTGCCGAATAAGAAAGGCCCAGGGATAGACCCCTCGTAGGACGTCGGAATGCAGCTCAATTTGTAGGGCAAGACGATAGGTTTCCAATTCTCATGAGAATTAAATTCTTTTATTTTGTCATCTAAATTGAGCTGCTTTTACGCCTCATGCCAAGTAGTCTATTAAAATTTGTAAATAACTTAATTTTTTTACGATCCTGCTATGGTGACTGTCATTCAGGGGCCGCCGTTGAAGTTCGAGTCGGTATTTACGTGAACTCTTTTGGTAATATAGAAGAAGCACAAATGGTGAGTCGTTGTACCATTTGACGCCATTTCAGGTCTCTCCATTTGTATTAATAGTGAAGCCTCTCCTACCCAGGAGTCCAGACGTTATTTATTCTGGCTCCGGCATTTGCTTTTTTGATGGAAAGTTGTGAGGAGACAAAGAGCGAAATAGAACCTCTGGACCAGGGGGGAAATCTCTAATCCTCTGGGACACCTCGTTATATTAAAGGTGCCAGGAGGGGAATGATACTCTACAGCCTCTGCTATCCCAATCTGGAGGCATTAATACTAACGAATCACTCATGATTGTAAGCTGCATGTGGCCGCTATTAGCGCCTAAATACGCAGCCCGTAAAGTCCTCCGCTGGTCATGATTGTGAAGCGCATTGAGACCATGTAAAGAGAAGAACGCCGTTATTATTTTTATTATTATATACCCCTCTACCTCCTCTGAATTACGGACCCCCTTTTCTGGACTTTTAGTGTCCATATTATAGATGATACACTTATTATTTTTCGCAACTGAGGAAAGGAAGGAAGTTTATTAAAAAATGACATTATCTATTTTCCATTTGAACAGGAGTATAAGATGTATGGATATTTCCGCCAGTACTGGAATGATAATCGGTTGGTAGGGAGGTCGAACCAGACTATAGTGCTGAATGGTGAAGATATCTCCAAAGTCTGGAAGCCTGATCCGTTTTGCTATAACGCGAGAGATTCTACACTCAGTAAAGGCGATCATGATATTAATAGTATGATGTCCATAGATCCAAATGGAGACATCACTTACAGTAGAATGTAAGTCATTCATAGATTACCAGTGAATGGCGAGTTCTATTCTTTAATTTCTTATTGTTATACATTTTACTAAGTATCTCAAATCTTATTGGTCGAGAGCCCTAAGCCAATCCCTGATATTGCGTGAACTTGACATGATAAATGTATTATCTGTAGGTTTTCCTACACATTTATCATGTCAAGTTCATTCAAGGTCACGCTGTGGTAGCTTTGTTTTTATTCATTATGTGTATTTATTTCCTACAGATAATACATTTATCATGTCAAGTTCATTCAAAGTCACGCTGTGGTAGCTTTGTTTTTATTCATTATGTGTATTTATTTCCAGAATTATGTACAAAAACAATTATTTAAGGAATCCTTAACTTATTTCATTTACTTTATGAAGAATTCTTAAAATACTTCTAAATAATTTTTTTTTGCGTTTTTCACGCTACATCATGGCGTTCATAATTCTTGTCTCTATAATTTAATGTTCATGTTTTTTAAGTATACAAAATGTATAATAAAGTAATTATTGAATTCCGTTATCGCATAATATCGTAAATATCAAGACCTTGGCTGTGCCTCGGACTTGATAATTTCATGCTCAACATCATCCAATAATTGCTTACTGTCTTGAGCCCAAGGCAGAATAATGGATGGACGATATAAGGAGAAAATCATCCCAGCAAGTGGTGTAGTAGTACTAGCGACTCGATGATCAAGGCCGCAATACCACAAGTGACAGCGTCCGCGGCCAGGGGCACGAAGGCACATCAACAGTACAATTGACGATTTTCTATCTGTTAAGATATTTCTTTTATAATCTTTAGGACCATTATCGTTGCTGAATGCAATATGGAACTACACGATTTTCCAATGGACACGCAAAAATGCAGTTTGAAATTCAGCAGCTGTAAGTTGACTATATAAGTTGATAACATATATTACCTACCAATTGACTGGCTATTGGAGGTCAAAATAAGCCTGAAACGATATGACGTTTTACCCCCTTTCTAGACCATAATAGTTTTTAAAATTACTTCATATTAAAATGTTTGATTCCTTAGAGAATACAAGAACAATACTCATAATTAAAGAACAAAAGCAGTGTGAAAAGGATTATGGTGTAGAGACGGGGGTAAAACGTCATCCCGCTTCAGGCTTATTCTCAAAGTGCTAAGAATAATAACTGGTTCTGACCTCGCTCGCCCCCCACCCCCCCCCCCCCCCCCCCCCAACCACCACCACCTGAAACCTGAACAGCTACCCATTTTGATGCAATTCTATATCTAATATGTATACTCGCGTGTACTGAATATGTGAATATGTTACAATTTCAAGTGATAACATTATTAAAAAATATTCTTTTCTGTGTATTTTCATCACATCATAAAGTATGCCTATAAAGGTACGTCCTACTAACGCACACTCCTTTTAAATCTTACTTTCAGATAGCTACAATGAAAAACTAATTAAGCTCTCGTGGGTAAGAGGTACTCCCGCGACGGTAGCAGCCAAGAGCCTCGCACAATTTTATTTCAAAAAGTTAGAAACTAGAAAGTATGTGGAGCAATACGAGTTAGGTAAGTGCGATGGATTGGGTGATGTTCGCCAGATATATTTGATAGTATGCTCTAGATGGATTTGATGGTATACTCCAGATGGATTGGATGGTTTACCCCAGATGGATTGGATGGTTTACCCCAGATGGATTGGATGGTATACTCCAGATGGATTGGATGGTATACCCCAGATGGATTGGATGGTATACTCCAGATGGATTGGATGGTATACTCCAGATGGCTTGGATGTTATACTTCAGATGGATTGGATGGTATACCCCAGATGGATTGGATTGTATACTCCAGATGGATTGGATGGTATACTCCAGATGGATTGGATGGTTTACCCCAGATGGATTGGATGGTATACTCCAGATGGATTGGATAGTATACTCCAGATGGATTGCATGGTATACCCCAGATGGATTGGATGGTTTACCCCAGATGGATTGGATGGTATACTCCAGATGGATTGGATGGTATACCCCAGATGGATTGGATGGTATACTCCAGATGGATTGGATTGTAAACTCCAGATGGATTGGATGGTATACTCCAGATGGATTGGATGGTTTACCCCAGATGGATTGGATGGTATACTCCAGATGGATTGGATGGTATACCCCAGATGGATTGGATTGTATACTCCAGATGGATTGGATTGTATACTCCAGATGGATTGGATGGTATACTCCAGATGGATTGGATGGTTTACCCCAGATGGATTGGATGGTTTACCCCAGATGGATTGGATGGTATACTCCAGATGGATTGGATGGTATACCCCAGATGGATTGGATGGTATACTCCAGATGGATTGGATGGTATACCCCAGATGGATTGGATGGTATACTCCAGATGGATTGGATGGTATACTCCAGATGGATTGGATGGTATACCCCAGATGGAGTGGATGGTATACCCCAGATGGATTGGATTGTATACTCCAGATGGATTGGATGGTATACTCCAGATGGATTGGATGGTATACTCCAGATGGATTGGATGGTATACCCCAGATGGATTGGATGGTATACCCCAGATGGATTGGATGGTATACTCCAGATGGATTGGATGGTATACCCCAGATGGATTGGATGGTATACTCCAGATGGATTGGATGGTATACCCCAGATGGATTGGATGGTATACTCCAGATGGATTGGATAGTATACTCCAGATGGATTGCATGGTATACTTCAGATGGCTTGGATGGTATACTCCAGATGGATTGGATGGTATACCCCAGATGGATTGGATGGTATACCCCAGATGGATTGGATAGTATACTCCAGATGGATTGCATGGTTTACCTCAGATGGATTGGATGGTATTCTCCAGATGGATTGGATGGTATACCCCAGATGGATTGGATGGTATACCCCAGATGGATTGGATGGTATACCCCAGATGGATTGGATAGTATACTCCAGATGGATTGCATGGTTTACCTCAGATGGATTGGATGGTATACTCCAGATGGATTGGATGGTATACCCCAGATGGATTGGATGGTATACCCCAGATGGATTGGATAGTATACTCCAGATGGATTGCATGGTATACTTCAGATGGCTTGGATGGTATACTCCAGATGGATTGGATGGTATACCCCAGATGGATTGGATGGTATACTCCAGATGGATTGCATGGTATACTTCAGATGGCTTGGATGGTATACTCCAGATGGATTGGATGGTATACTCCAGATGGATTGGATGATTTCCCCCGCACATGGATTGCGTGATTTTCTGCACGCATTTTGCCAGTAGTGCTTTCATCTCTCCCTGATAAATATGTTAATATGTAATTTCCCAGAGTAGCGCTGTTGAGTTGAATTATGGGAGTTGAATTGGAAGAGTAAGTGAAAAAAGTTGGGATTGTTGTGTTTTTAACTGTATTTTCTCTTGTTATTATCGCAAGGTAACTACTCTGTAGTGGAGGTGGAGTTTTACTTCAGCCGTCGCCTTGGCTACTTCTTAATCCAAGTGTACGCGCCAGACATCTTCATTGTCATGCTCAGTTGGATAGTCTTCTGGATGGACAGAAATGATATGGGCAATCGTATGGCCCTAGGAATCACTACAATACTGACCATCATGTTCCTTATGGGATCTATCAATGCTGCCATGCCGCGTGTCAGTTACCCTAAAGCACTCGATTGGTATCTTATGATATCGTTTGCCCTGGTGTTCCTGGCCCTGATAGAATGCACTTTCGTTTTTGTTTTGCTAAAGAAGAAGCAAAAGAAGAAGAAACAAAAGGTAAATGAAAGCCTTGTAAGACCGATTAAAATTAGTTGTAAATACTATCAGTGCAACATGGAAAAAGGTTTTTATCGACATATCAGTCTAAAAATTTCTTAAGTACTCATCCCTGGTAGTGGGCCTGTTTTTTGTTTTGTTTTTGTTTTCTTTTACGGAGGCTTACAATTGTTGCCAATGCAATGAAATGGCGAACTAAGGGATGTTTCCCTCAATTTAAAATTGGTTGATAAATTGAAATGCTTTTGTTCAGTCATCGTGATCATACCAATATGGTGGCTACGAAAACTAGCAAACAAATATCTTGTGAATAACATACTCCGTCTACCTTTTAGTTCGTTGTTTTAGCATTTTAGACCACATGTCATTCTCTTGAATAAGATTCTTTGCTTTAGCTGTATCCATATTCATGTGTCTTCTCATGTGCAACCGTTAAACAAAGATATGATATTTTGGGAAATGACAAAAGTAAAGAGGTGCCTATTACTCGGGCTACGCTTTTAATTTCAAGTTGAAAAAAATGCTTGCAGCATGGAGCCCGAGAGAAAATTAAATCAATTATTTTTTCAAATATTTATCTTTTTTCTAGACCGAAAGCAAGAAGTGTCCACCATTAGAACGTGTCCTTTGGGTCAACGAAAACTCATGCCCACGAAAGAGAGACAGCAAGATTAACTGGTCAGAAGAAACAAGAGACCTCATCGAAACGAGCCCAGGGAATGGCAAGCAAAAATCCATCATCTCCCATCTATCCCTACAAGAGTTAAATAACAAGAGTGATACGCATAAGCAGACGACGGAGACACACGAACACGACGATGACAAAGGAATCGATTGTACGGTTGATAACCTTGCTAAGGGGCTATTTCCACTTATATTCCTGGGTTTTAACATTTTGTATTGGTCCCTGTATCTCAAATTATTGGAGTAAAACTATTTGAGAGTTAGAAGTAAGAGCTGTGGCTAGAGATGTGAGGCGGATCCAGGGAGTCCAAGTGCATTTTATAATGTTCGTTTTGATAAGGCTGCGTTCATAATGTATGGCAGAGGGAGCAGGGGTTGGGACAGGTGATAAATGTCCAGAATAACGTTTCCTCCCTAAGCAAGGCTTGTAGCTTCTTCCAAAAATTGTGCCCATTCCCCCCTTTTCCCTACCAAAATTTTCCCGATCCCCCCTCAATTTCACTTGCCCCCCCCCCCCCCCCCGCACCCTAAACATTATGAACGCAGCCTAAGTAGCTAAGACTAGACGAATTTTCAATGGTCTCATTTAGGTATTTTAGAATTATTATAATTACGGAAGCGAAGTCCAATTGAAGATCCAAAGAGTTTTTACCAAAAGCAATATAGAGTAGAGAAATAGGTTAGTTAATGAAGTCAATAAATAATGGGAGTTCAAATAATGTGAAGAAACATCGGAATATAGGTGATGATGTGAACTGATGATGATGAAGGTAATCATGATTATGACTGATGATATAATAATGATGGTTATGGTAAGGGAGTCTCCCCATATCGAATCGATGGTGGGATATTATATATTATGATGATGATGATAACCACTCATTATGACTGATAATATAATGATGATGGTTATGGTAAGGGAGTTCTCCCCATATCGAATCGATGATGTGATTTATATATTATGATGATGATGATAATCATGATTATGACTGATGATATAATGATGATGGTTATGTTAAGGGAGTCTCCCCATATCGAATCGATGGTGGGATATTTTCTGTTTATGAATAATGATACATGATGTTGATGATGATGTTTATCGATGATGATGATTGTAATGATGATGCTGATGACTATGATGATACATAAGGATGATGCTGATGATGATAAATGATGATCACGATGATATAATGATGATGGTTATGGTTAGGGCTTTCCCTCATATTGAATGGACTAATTCGACGATACGGCGGCCATCTTTCCAGGGGGCAAATGAAAATGAAGACGGATCGAAAATCGCATATAGAGTATCGTGTTTGTCTTTCTTTTATGCCGGCCGAAGGTGATCGATATGCCGTATTAATTCATTACTTGTACATAATGGCCGCCCTGTCGTCCAAGTAGTCTATGAAGTGATATTTTGATGAATAATGATGAAATGGTACATGATCTTGGTGATGATATTAATTTATGGTGCGGCTGTGACGATGATGATGATTTTGATGATTGATGATGAAAACGACGGTATCGATTTTGTTGATGATGATGATGATGATGCACAAATTTCTTTATACTCTGCCCTGGATCCGCCTTCCGACTTTTAGCAGGAAAATCATGACTAAACTGTTTTTAAAGCAGTAAAAAAAAGTGTCTATTCGATAGCATCGAAAAATAATGTATAGCTTTTATATGTGGTAATGTTTATCTGTTCTTTATTCTATTGCGTTTTACCAACTAGTAAATCCGAAATTTAGAATACTGAGTATATTTGGGAAAGGGTTACGTTTCCAACTCTAAAGAATAAAAAAGATATAGATTAAAAAATACATATATATATATAAAAAAGAAAGAAAGAAAGAAAGAAAGAAAGAAAGAAAGAATGAATGAATGGGATTAACAGTGCATTCCGCAGAGTGGCTCGGTCTTCCACTGGATTCCAATTGGAATTTAATTTGGAGTTGATTTTTTCCATTTCTAGATAGAGTTATTACATGCAGTTATTGTGATGAGTATACATTCTAAACATAGCATAATAGTCCATTTGCATTATGGCGTCATTTTACTACCACTACCAAAATGCTTCGTGAATTTTTATTCTTATTCACATTTGTCAGTAGTTCCTCATGGGAATAGTGAGACAATTGGTGCTAATTAACAGAACAAAAGACAGTGTGCAATGGAGTCTGGTAGTGATAGTAAATGACGCCATAATGCGAATGGCCTTTTTTACTCTCTAAGATTAATATATTTCGGGATAGGGTACCCAATGGTATTGAAAACAATATTTCTTATATATGTGTGACAGAGTCAAAAGAACGTTATTTTGAACAATAGTAAATCGGACTTTAACCTAGTTTTAATTGGTTTAATTATGATTTTGGATACTAAGGAATGTCCTTCCTTTATATCAAGTAACATCTGCAAACAAGTAGTTAATTAATTTCCTGGGATTACATGAGTAATGTTAGCATAAGCCACGTTTTACGGAACAAGTACGCCTTGGGCGTATTGTGCGTGGATTATTGTAATACATGAGGAATGCAGACTCAAGCATAAATAGAGCTTTTCAAGTACATTTTAGTCAGTATAGCAAGAGAACTTGGAAGAGCGTCGAACCACAGATTCAAGACAAAGAACTCGCGTCGTTAGAAGACAGAGAGCTGTAATCTCGTTCTCGTTTTGTACTGATTTGTGATGTACTAAGCTGAGTTGTGAATAAACTCTTTTGCCAACACACTTGCAATCTGTCTAGTGATTTGAGCGCCTTGCCGCCGGTTACATATGTTTAGTACGTATCCATTCCGTGGATGAACACCGGATGAATTCTCTATGATTTGCACTATGTGTATACCGTAGCTATTGCTCTAACTTACTAGTCGTTCTATAAACCTAGCCTTGCATTTGTGTATCCGACAGAGCAAATTTAGTATCGCACCTGATTAAAAGGGCGTTGTACAGCATGTATTTTAGAGACTTATTAATAATGTTTCGTTCAGCCAATTTCTATCGGAAAAAAATCCGAGCTTCAGCATGTATTTATTTGAGCAATATTTTGTTACCATGTCATGATGGTGACTTAATTTGCATCCATTTTATCATGCTCCATTTTATTGCTCTTAAAATATTTTTATATTCATTAACTAACCGAGTGTGATAAACCTATGGTACTATAGAGCACCGATTTGCTCATCGATTAAACTAATTTCCTCATAATATGACGAATTATAACAAACTAAACTCAACAAGATAAAGTTCCAATATCATTCTCGAAAAGAGTTATGGGCCAGAACACTATAAGGGTCGTTGAAACATGAATTTGAATAAAGGAAACATTTGTTGATGTCTGATATCGTTTTTCTCTTCCGCCATTTTGTTCTTTTCCCCTTGTTCTGAGTATGCGCAGTACAAAATGTATAAAACATATTTGCGCAAGCGTACATTGTAGAATCTTAGAGGTTTTTAGCATGGAAATATGATCGTTTCTTTTCTATTTTGTCCTTTCTCAAATGCATAATTTCCAAAACGAATCCCACATGGAAAAGGAGTAGCAATGGACGTTTAGTCGCCAGCGATAAAATCAAAAACTAGGTTTTAATCATCTACGGTCTAGGGTCCGACTAATCTCTCCCTTAGGCTTCTGCCGAGCTTCCTGATCAGTCTGTATTAATTCCTCCCGGGATAGCGGTGTCGGGGTCGAATTCTCTGGCGTAGCCGTAAATGCTTCGCGCTACCATACGATGCTTCAGCGTTCGGGTCTGGGAGTATGGTCTCCGGTTATTTGCATATTTAATTCAATCAAAGAAATATTTTTTTCCCAAAAAAATCGGCATTTCAATTTCAAAATAATTAATAATTAATTACGGTCTCTAGTATAAGTTTCTTTATGTTTTTTGTTTTTATTCATTTGCTAAGAGTAATGTAGTCTCCCTCGCAGCCGTTTTTAGTGTGGGTCGTCACGCAACGCTCCCTCTCCACTTAGTGGGGAGGGAGCGTTGCGTGACGACCGACACTAAAAACGGCTGCGAGGGAGACTAAGAGTAATGGTGTCGGTAAGCAATGGTAAAAAGAAAGGATTGATCCTGAAATATAAAATTAACTTCCGGCTGAATATAAATAAATCGCGCACAGAAAAAAACATTATGAACAAAATGAAACATGGAAGTTACTAAGTTGCAACGAATAAAAAAATCATTTTAATGAAAAACTGGAAAAAATAAAAATTTAGTGACCCCGACGTGACTCGAACACGCAGCCTTCTGATCTGGAGTCAGACGCGCTACCATTGCGCCACGGAGTCACAACTGAAAATTTATGTTTGGTTTTGGTATTTAAAGTACTAAATTGTAAACTAGGCCTCTTTGTCTCAATTTGAGCCTCTTAATACAAAACCATATTCAAGAATGAGTTAGAAACGTATACGAAAATGCGTCTTACACACAAAAATAAATTGTTTTAATTGTAGGCCTTTTAAAATAAACTTTTCTTTTCTTTAAAACTTCAAAGCTGGAGCCGTCTCTGCACCGTTCGATGAAGTTGTTTTCCTGAATAAGCTTATAAATTTATTTTTCTAAAACATTTTTATTTTATTTCAGTTTATTTTATTTATGATTCCTATTTTCCTGTCCAGACCTTCTCAGCCGTCAGTTGAATACACAGGAAGCCCAAACTTTGTCACAACTTGAAAACATGCTCCATATATATACTCAAGATATACGTGTTACATTTGGAATCCGGTGGAAACAGGAACTTTGTTTTATTCAAATCTATCTTAAAGAGAATAAGAATAAGTTTTTTTCTACGTTGGTAGATAAGTGCTGAAGTGAAGAACGGACTTATGGAAATATATATGACGTAATGTTAGTGACGCAAGTGAGCTGTTGCGACAACATAGAAGACAAGAAGCAAACAAGAAAGGTTGTAAGTAACACCTATAAAATCCCAGCAAAGAGGACTGAAAACACGAAACTGGTTTCTTTTTGAGGTGAGTAGAATTTATTATATTGTATAATGATACTTCTAGTGTTATGTTCTCGGTTTCTTCCACAGATATCGATGAGGAAATTCATACTTTATTACCTTGCTTCTAAGCCTATTTCGTAATTATTGGCTGTCGTCAAGATCTATCGCTATTTAGGCTTAATAATTTAACCAGGTGGTATTAATTTCTTCCTCTGATGAAGGATTATTTTACTTTCAGGCCATTTTGATACGGCTCTCAATTTAGAGACACTTGAAGAGATAAGGAAGCCGTTCAATACCGAAGAAACATTACTTATTCATAGAATTAATCTAACTTAAAAAGATGAGTTACCAACAGCCTTACAATCCTGGCTATCCTCCCCCTGGCCCTTATCCTCCCCCTGGTCCTTATCAGCAAGGGCCCCCTCCTCCTGGCTTTAACCCACCACCGCCACAGTACTCACCTTATCCACAACAGCAATATGGACCACAGTATGGACCTCCCCATCAAGGTGGAACGACAGTTTACACCCAACAGCCTGACACTGTCTATGTGTATGAAGACCAAAGAAGAAGACGAGATACTAGTGGAGAAGAGTGTTTCTTATGGGGTTTATGTGCAGCATGCTTGTGTTGCTGTTTATTGAATGACTGAACAATATTAACCAACCTTAATTATGCACAGTAATGATGAAAAGGTAAATTATACACTGTGAAAAAGATGGAAAAACTTACTTAAGTTTAGTAAGTTTTTCCATCTTTTTCATGATGTATAATTTACCTTTTCATCATTACTGTTTCAATAGAAACTCCGACTGCAGCTCACACTAGTTTTTAGCTAGTTATATCCTCTTAATTATGCACTGTATGTGGACAAGCTTGTAGATTACATATATATAATCAGTAGATTTTTGGTAGCTTGCATTGCACGATGATCTTCAGTATCACAAAGAAAAGAGATGGAGGGAAAACCTTATTACATGAAATTTTCGTGACACCTTAATTTCACGATAAAAAAAGTCAAGTGTCGCAAGCATGATGCGAAAATTAAGTGATTCACAATATGCCAATAATCAAGAAAAGATATGTTTATTATATTCACATTTAAAATCATCATCCCCTACATAGTCTCACTTTCAAGCACTAAAAGGTGAGGTATTGCTGTTGAACAATTTTTTATTCTCATAAAATAAACATGGTGCCATGTGATCAGGGTCCATATATAGTAGTCAAATATATATGATACAGCTATATAGCCATGTCGAAGCTACAGAATACTGTACCTAATAATGCAATGGTGTTACCATGCTGTCATTATTTTTGCACTGAAATCTGCTCTAACATAAATAAAATGTAAAAAATAAGTATAGATTATTGCAGCATGATTAATCAATGTTTTACAAGTCAATATAAAAGGCTAGTTTCATTGACCTGTAAATTTAAATATTAGATATTTTTTGTCACAAAAAATAAAAGTTTAGTAGCAAAAATGTTTTCATTTACTTATGTGCTAAGATATTATAAGATTACACAATAAATTTTTTTCCAAGCCAATATATACCTCCAAATTATCTTTTTACATATTATTGTCAAAATATCTTATTTATCAGGACCTTCTCGAAAATCACATTTATAAGTGAAGAAGCTTCCTGTTAAAATATGAATGTAAAATAAATAAATAAAGGCTAGTTCTATCATTGACTGTAAAATCACAGTTATCACCAAAAAAGAAAAAAAGGTTTAGAGGCATAAAGAGGTTTTCATTTTCTAGTGTGCCATAAGCTGTATGTTTACCAATAGCACTTACTCA
The DNA here is from genome assembly GCA_011057435.1 of Actinia equina. Lineage (NCBI taxonomy): Eukaryota > Metazoa > Cnidaria > Anthozoa > Actiniaria > Actiniidae > Actinia > Actinia equina. The sequence goes on along the minus strand of WHPX01001156.1, from coordinate 170,066 downwards.
AGATTGTAGAGCCACCATCGAAGCATAAAAATGGCATTCAGGGGGCACTAATTATGAAAACTGTACCATTATCTTTTTTCTTAAGAAGCTGAGGAAATGGTCTTTTTCTTGATTGAACTTAATTACCTTATGTCTCCCCCACACCCCACAATACAAGTTAATGTACCTGTAATATGATTTGTAAAAATATAAATGAATATAAGATGTGATAAATTAAATAAAACATTTGAATAGGACAAGCAAAAATAAAACATCCTGCAAGTGTTTTCTCAGGTTTTTTCTTTAAAAAAAGAAGAAAATATAAAATATAACAAGAACCTGGCGTATATTACAGTATTTATCTTCATTATAGGATACAATTAATTAAATTACAATTGATTTGATTGATGTGATCGACATCTTGGGTCAAAGAAACCCTTTTCAATGACGACTACGTCACGTGTTAACAGTACTTATCCTTAAATGGTTTTCTTTTGTTCCATAACGCAATCCTATTGGTTAAGCTGCTGAAACGCGGGAACACTCATTTTACAAATAGAATATTTATTCATTCCTCTCCTTGTCGTTCTGTTGGAAGGTTTGTAGTATCATTTCTCCCTTTCTTTCTGTAGTTTTTGTCTTTTTTTGCAAATATGATGTCTAGGCAAGGCAAAAAAGACGAGGGAACAGGACTTGTTGTCATCAAACGAAGTACGTATTTAAAATAATTCAAGTGCTGAGGTCATTCATGGCCGCCATCTTGGTTCATTAATTCGCGCGCTTATGATTTTATTCCTTTTTCAGATGGCGAATCTCAGCCAGTTCTTTTGGATAAAATCACCTCTAGAGTCAGCAAGTTGTGCTATGGGCTGAAAAATGAATTTGTTGAGCCGGTAAGTCATGGTTTTGAAGGAAAAATCAAAATGCCTATGTAGTTCATTGAGGATTTGGCGCGAAAATGATAAAGACCTAAATGCCCTTTATTGGTAAACTCTCGTCGTAGTTTCTGAAAATCAACTGCTTACTCTTTCTTTATTCTCTATTAAGTAGGTACGAGGTATTTTTTGAGTTACATTTTGCCGGATTTCTTGATTTCATGCAAAATCGGTTGCGTTTTGAACTCCTTTGCTTTGTTCGTACATTATGTGTACATTTACCTTCTCAAGTCTTGTCTCGATTTTTATCAAATTTCCAGTATAAAAATACGGGTTCGGTCTCTTTACCAAGCTTCATAACGTTCTGTTAACTCTAGCTTGTTTTTTATTGACTACTTAAGAAGAAAGAAATTTTTAGCGCGGGAAAATACATTGCAATACAATGATGGTGTACAACTGATTTCGACTAATTTTTCACGTTAACATTCAATTCGACATGAATCATTTCGTAATGTTAAAACTTATCTTAGTTTTCCCATAAAAATTTAAAAAGCTATGGACTTGCCTTGTGGTATACCTTATAAAAAACAATTTAGCTAGCTCGGTACTATTCAAACAAAAGGGAAATATATTTGTAAGAGCGCGGCAAATATTTGGCGCGAAATGAACCCTAACTGTTAGTATTGAAACTTTTTCGAGGAAAACTGTCAAATTTGGAAATAATTTCGATGTTGAAATTAATTATGTATTAATTTATGAAAAGCAATACCAACCAAAGAGGATCATTTTCATGTATTATGTTTTTCACTTGTGACTCCTAAAAGGGCTGATCCAGGAATTTTAGAAGGGTCTGAGTATTGGGCTATTGCATTAAATTTTCGTACCCCCCCTGTTGAGGACCATGGTATTCTTCAGGGGTTGAGGGTTTTTTTGTGCTGGAATTCTTTGGGGGTGAGGGCTATTTTTGTGTTTATTTTTGTGATTTCACACGTATTCTTCAGGGGTAAGTCATGAACAACAGAAAACTTTACAGGGATCTTCATGTCCACAGGAATTTCTTTGGGAGTTCTTAAAAACTTGGTCCTCAATGGAGGGAACGAAAATTTTATGAAATAGCCCATTATAAGGTTATACCAGAAATGTGAGGTAAATTATGTGGGGTGACGGTTACAAACGATATACTGAGAAGGGGGGGGGGGGGGGGAGGTGACTATAGTCCTCTGTATTACCACCACTGGATCAGCCCTGGTCCTATAACTTTTCTCCTCCCAATTATTATTAGAAATTGATTGTGCAGACTTTTTTTGAGTCTTTTTTAGTAATACATGCACTCCTTGTAGGACAAGTAAGAGAAAGATCACAAAGAAAGATAACAAGGCATTCCCATTTTGGGTTTTACCCTTTCTTCCTTAGGAAACTAGGGAGGGGAAAGGCAGTGAGAGAAGAAGGAACTCTTACATACACATACATGTATTCATGCTGCTCAGAGAGTTTCAGTGATATCAAAAGTAAATGTACCTGTCCTGGACCTCTCATGCAGCGGCCATATTAGCTGTATTAGATTTCCCCCTGTGTAGCATCACATATATGCAGCGTTACAAAACAAGTTTTGTTTGGATACCTGAGAGTCTGCAAATTACTGATCTATTACATTATTGTTATAGGTCGAGATCACTTTGAAAGTCGTCAAAGGAATCTACAATGGAGTAAAAACCACTGAACTGGACACTCTTGCAGCAGAGATTGCTGCATCCATGACCACAAAGCACCCAGACTATGCATTATTAGCTGCTCGAATAGAAGTGTCCAACCTTCACAAGGAGACCAAAAAAATCTTCAGTGGTAAGCATATTCAAATACCTCTTTCTGAGCAGATCTAGAAGAAATTGATTGGAGTTAGTACAACTGTGAATCTCACTCAAAATAAGGATAGATAGCTAATGCAAGGGTTCAAATTGTATTTGATTCATTGGAATTATAGCTGGTGCTTCCATAGGCTTGTGCCTTTGTATCTGCAAAAGAAAGGTCATGAACAGATTAAAGGGGGGTGGGGGGGGGGGGGGGGTCAATAGGCCGTTCAAGTTTAGGGTTTCTTTTTTTCTTTTTGTTTTGTTGTTGTCTAAAAATAATTTCTGGAAGCTGTATTTTAAGAATTTTATTGTGACGATGCCTCTGAAACTTGTTTTGTTTTGTTATGATAAGTCGTGGCGAGTTTAATAGCGATACATCTCCCATTCTCAATTTCCTGGATCTCCCTGTGAAGGTTTCATGGATATGCTGTTTCTAAAATGCAAAATTGTTTATATTTTACAGAGGTCATGGAGGACTTGTACAATTATGTTAATCCAAGGAATAACAAACATTCTCCTTTGATCTCCAAGGAAACCAATGACATCATTCAAAAATATTCAGATGTAAGTTACTAGTGTGGCTGCAGCTGATGGTGATAATAACAATAATACTGTATTCATTAATACTAATATGAACCATTAATACAAAGGAGAGATACTTGAAATTAGCTTGGTTGGTTTGCATATATTTTTATTTTTTTGAATTGCCAACCAGAAATCTTGGTTATAGCACAATAATATTGATATTTAGGAGCGATGAGTTACAAAACACTTGTATTTCACACATTTTCTATTTAAACTATTGAATTTGAGAGTTCTGTGTTTCTGAATAAACGTTTGCTCCCAATTTCAGAGGCTTAATTCAGCAATTATATATGATAGAGACTACCAGTACAACTATTTTGGCTTTAAGGTAGGTCATGTATATGTTGAAAAAAATTGTTGTTTTAATTATTTCTGTATTATTATTATTTATAGATAATGCAAGGAAAATATTTTTATAAATACATATTATATATATATATATATATATATAGCCTTTTGCAAAAAATATGGCCACTTCCAATATATATACAAGTATATCAAAACTTATGGGATATCATCCCTGACATTTTTTCTGAGTTGGCTTTCACTAGGACTTTCTGAAATAAATATCAAGGAAGATCTCAACGTGTCTGATATACTTTTGATATATTTGTATTTATATTTGAAACAGCCATACTTTTTGCAAATGGCTGTATATATCCATATATATCCATCTTGATAAAATTCAAATTGTTGTGAATCTCTTATTACTGGTTGTCAATCATTCCAAAGAGAACGAATAAAAAAAGACACAGCGAATAGTAAACCATGTCTACTCTTTTGACCCAAAAGGAATTTGAGAAATGTTAGGTGTGGTTTTTCCCTAGAAAAGGAGAGATGACGTCAGACATGAAAACGAGACAACCAGATTACGTGATAATGTTGGGTGAAGGTTTTTACACTAGAAAAAAGCGGAAATAACATCAGACATGAAAACGAGACTGGTTGTCTCGTTTTCATGTTTGACATCATCTCCGCTTTTATTAGGGTAAAAACCACACCCAACATTCCTCAAATTCCTTTTGGGTCAAAAGAGTAGACATGGTTTACTACTACAGAGGCCATGTTGGATGATATAATAAAAAACACTGATGAATCTTTTGTTAAATTCATTCAACATGGTGACTGTGAAACCCACCAATGATAAGATCTAATATATTTTTATTTACTTCAAGCTAATTTTTTGAAGAAAAAATATCTTATTAGATTTTGTCATATTTATTAAATATTTTACTTGCAGACTTTAAGCAGATCCTATTTGCTCAAATGCAATGGCAAAATTACTGAACGACCCCAGCACATGTTAATGAGGGTTTCTGTTGGTATCCATGGTGAAGATATCGACGCAGCAATTGAAACTTACAATCTCATGTCCGACAAGTGGTTTACCCATGCGTCCCCTACTCTTTTCAATGCTGGAACAAACCGGCCTCAAATGTCAAGTTGTTTCCTGTTGACAATGTCAGATGACAGTATTGAAGGGATTTATGACACATTAAAGACCTGTGCACTGATATCAAAAAATGCAGGTGGTATTGGGCTTAATATTCACTGTATTAGAGCAGCTGGAAGCTACATTGCAGGGGTAAGTTGACTAATCTTTTCTAAGATTGAATTGAATTTGGGATTTGGCTTCATCTTACCCATTTCTTAAATCTATCAGTTTTCTCTGTAACCACAGAGTTGAACAATCACGAATGGAACCCTCAGATCCATGCTGGGTGAAAGCTCAAGATCAAATTGGAATAATAGGAATTGGTTTTTGCAGGGGAAGGAAAACTGGAGAACCAGGAAAACCCTCAAAGCACAGGAGGGAACCCTAAGATCCATGCTATGTGAAAGCCCAAGATCAAATTGAAATTTAGAAATTAGTTTTTGTGGAGGGAGGAAAACCCTCAAAGCACAGGAGAGAACCAACAAACAAAAAGGAATTGAATGCTTTGTCTGCAAGATGTTTTAATATGTGAATGTTTTTAGGGCTTTTAGTAATTTATAATTTGGAGTGTTGTTTGGAGTAAAAAGTGGCATAACTTCGGAAAGAAATTAAATTTCAAAATTCGGAGACATCCTTTTTTGGATCATGAGATACTTTATAAACTCTCCAAGTTTTAGAAAAATTGAATGAAATCCAAGGGACTTTTAGCTTTTTGAAGTTAAGGTTTTAGCAGCAAAAAAGATTTGAGAAAAATGCATTTCTTTGTTTGGAGCCGGAAGCTGCAGGGAGCCACGATGGTGTTGGCCAAAACACCTTGAGCCTTCCATTTTGTCATCACTTGTCAAATTATCTCGTGTTCTGGACGATCGCAATGTAGGATCTTCTTACATTGACAAAGGAGTATGACAGATTTGCATGATTAAGCGACGGTACATTTCCGGTCTTGATAAAGTCACGACTTCGATTTTTCTCAAAATTTTGGTTTTTCCAATCAAAAATTGCAAGAAGTTTCACAAACATATGGAGGATAAAAGTTTAAAATTACTTAATTAAAAAGAAAATTTTTTATTGGAGAAATTCATCAATTTTCGTATCCTAATCCCTTAATAAGCTTAAAATAAAGAAACTTTTGTTTGATGCAGACAAATGGTGTATCAAACGGCCTTGTACCACTCTTGAGGGTGTACGACAGTACAGCAAGATATGTAGACCAAGGAGGTAACAAGCGTCCAGGTGCTTTTGCTATTTACCTGGAACCATGGCATGCAGATATCTTTGAATTTCTTGATCTGAGGAAAAACACTGGCAAAGAAGAACAGGTATTGATCCAGGACTACATATTACTTCATTTTCTACTGATTCTAATAACATAACCATGACTACCAGTGACAATGTAACGTGCCATCTTCAATCGCTACTGACTTGTTACTGCCACTGTTGAAAGTTTCAATATTCAATATCACGCCTGCCATTACCACTATTTCTACTGTCACTGTGTCCTAACCTAAACGACATTACTAATACCACTGTCACTAAAATCTAATAAAGATGACTAGTTTGAGTCCTTGTCAACCATATTTTTAATTCCAGCTCGTGGTCTATATGCTCTCATGTGTATGCTCCACAATTACATAAATCAGCATAACATGATACAACAACTCCTACCATGGCTACCACCATCACAACTACCACTGCCACCATCACAACCAACATCAGTGCTACCTTCAATACTAACCATTGCCACCATAACTTACTACCACTGGGATCATCACTACTACCACCACTACCAATGTCAGTGATACCATCACTACCACAATCATGATTACCACTATCACTACCACCAGAACTATCACAATCACCACTAACCAATGCTACCATCACAATCCACTGCCACCACCATGCCTTCAACTACTACCATTGCCACTACTGCTATCCCTAACTTAAGCAGAATTCTGTTTTTGATTCCAACAGCGAGCTCGAGATTTGTTTTATGCACTGTGGGTGCCAGATCTCTTTATGAAAAGGGTGGAAGAGGATGGCATTTGGAGTCTGATGTGCCCTAATGAATGTCCAGGACTACAAGATTGCTATGGAGAAGAGTTTGAAGAGCTCTATAAGAGGTACAGTCCAACAGTTAACCATTAACTTCTAATGCTTTCTAAAAGAACAAAAATTGGATCTGTGCATTACCAGATTATTGAAGGCTGAAATAACCTATCGGCTGATCTAAGTCAGAAAGAAAGAGAATCAAAGAAAATCCCTGTGAAGGTAGAAATAAGACGAAAGTAATTCTTGTCACTTTATCTCAAGTTCAGGAATAGAACTGCTACACCATACAATTCATTAAAAGTGTACGTTTTCTTATTATTGCAGTTATGAACAGCAAGGAAAGTTTATCAAACAAGTAAAAGCCCAGAAGCTTTGGTTTGCTATTCTGGAATCTCAGATAGAAACAGGGACTCCATACATGTTATATAAGGATTCCTGTAACAAGAAAAGCAACCAAAAGGTAGCTAAAATATTTCTTTGAATGTGATACCAGTCAGTGTTGCACTTGTTCCCTGGGTGTACTCTATCCCATTTAGGGTAGGGATGTGCTGCTGAGCCCTCTGAACCCTGAACCTGTTCCAGAGTGAAAAATCACTGAAATTCATAGCCCTAGTCCACAGTAAGATTGTTGAAATCCATACCAGAGTAGTGTAGGAGAGAGTGTGATTATTATAAACCCTTTACCAGAGCAAGCACCAATTTATATACCCTGTTCCAGAGTAGAATTGCTGAAAACCATACACTGTTTGTCAGCACGTACCCATATAGCAAATATGGAGTAGTACCCCCACCCCCTCCCCATGAATTCCGGACTTGTTCCTTATAAATTAGAATATACATTATGACTAAACATTGAAATGGTTTATTTTCCAGAACCTTGGTACAATAAAATGCAGTAACCTATGTACAGAAATTGTAGAATATAGTAGTCCTGACGAGGTAAGGCTGAGATATGTAAGGCAACCCTTACACAACAGGCTCAAAAAATGGACTCACTGGGCCTTTTCCAACCTTCCAATGCAGTCATTTTGACTTGATCCTCTCATTCAAGCAAGACACTCATCCTCTCCATTTGGAATGACACTTTATTGGTTTTCACATTGTTTCCCTAAAATGGTCTATATTTCTTACAGGTTGCTGTGTGTAATTTGGCTTCAATCGCTCTTAATAGATTTGTCAAGACAGACAAAACAACCCCAGAATTTGACTTCAAGAAGCTCTATGAAGTCACAAAAGTAAGTCTTACTAAGTTTGCTGTTTATGTTAATTGGCTTGCTTATAGTTATCAAAGTCATTCTAAAGATCTTCATTATATGCATGTTAGGGTGGCGCCAGTTATTCCTTTCGATTTTAGAATGTGTCTCCTTTGGTTAACCATTTTTTTGAAATATTGTAGATAGGTATAAAAATTTTGGCTTCTTTACTAAGCTTGTGTATGCATTCTTATCTCTAAGGTTGTCACTCGCAATCTGAACAAGATCATAGATGTCAATTACTACCCAGTACCTGAGGTAAGAAAACTACTTGTGATAATATGAATAATGCCCACAATTTTGCTATTAAATGATCTCTTAATTAATGTATTTGTACATTTTGTACTCTTCACACTTGGGAGGCACTCACTCATGACTGTGCCATGCCATTTTTCAACTGAATGCATTGTTTTGGCAAAAAGAAATTAAAAAATCATCTATTATTTTCACATCAAAATATATAAATTATGCAGATTTTTTGGAAATGCTATAAATCTTATTAAGACTTTGTCTTGCCGCAGATGTAGCCCTAGTTTTTTTTAGTGTGAGTTTAAGTTTAGATGGCAAGAAAATGCTCAGTAAATAATCTATAGACATCACCATGGTGTAGATGCAAAAGCCCTGACTTATGACTTCCCCATATTTATATCAGAGGTCTATAACAGGAACATTAACCATTTATAAATGAGATGGGTGAGCTTCTGAAAATGCGTGTTGGCTTCCTTTAAAAAGTACTAAACACCTGTTCATTGTTTGTGTGTTTGCAGGCCAGGACCTCAAACATGAGACACAGACCAATTGGTATTGGTGTTCAGGGTATGGCTGATGCCTTTATCCTGATGCGTTATCCTTTTGACAGTGAAAAAGCACAAAAGCTTAACAGAGATATCTTTGAAACTCTTTATTATGCAGCTTTAGATGTAAGTACAGTAATGCTGTGAGATGTGTATATTTCTACTCTTAGAGAATCTCCCTAATGTTACACCCATTTTTATATTTCATGAACTCATCCCAAAATGTCTGGTTTTTGGCCTCCATTGATAAAAAAAATTACTAACTCAGATTGCTGGAAATTTGAAAAAAACTAGTTTGTCTGAATTATAGCTGGTTCTCAGGGTCCCATAAATTATGAAAAGTGTATAAAAATATAATTTGCATCATGCATATCGGTATGTTGTTTTTACTATTATCAGAATAGAATAGAATAGAATAGAATAGAATAGTTTATATATAATATAAAGTTTATGTATTATATATGGTATACAAAGTAGTAATTTGTTAGTAAATCCCCTTCTTGCAGGCATCATCTGAACTGGCAGCCAAAGATGGACCATATTCAACATACGAAGGCTCACCTGCCAGCAAAGGGGTAAGAAAAAACATTGCAAAGCCAGAGAAAGTATTTGATTGTAGTTGTAACACTGTAGTGCAGGTATTTGTAATATTATGCAGATCAAGTAATTCTCAATCAAAAGATACTTAGGTCATCTAGGGGCTTTATCTAGGGTAGGTGTGCACCCCTACCCCCCTCCCCCCTGCATAAACCTCTGCAGTGTGTTTGTTAAAAGTAAATGTACTGTTTATTATCATATGATATTGTGATTGTGACAATGTTTGTGGATGTCAGTCTTATCATTACCTCAATAGGGAAAAATAGAGATTCCTAGGTCATTAGCAAAATACATCAAGTTACTAATAATGATTGTTTTCATCTTTCTAACATCAGATTTTGCAGTATGATTTATGGGGTGTAACACCATCCAACCTTTGGGACTGGGAAGCCCTTAAGAAGAAAATCAAAACGTAGGACTTGAATTAATGTTACCTTGTTACCATTTATTTTTTTAATGACTTTACTTACCAATACTTAATTGTATTTAACTATAGGCAAGGCTTGCGCAACAGTCTTCTTCTGGCTCCCATGCCGACAGCATCAACTGCTCAGATTCTTGGTAACAATGAGTCTATTGAACCTTACACTAGTAACATCTATTCACGAAGAGTACTTTCTGGCGAGTTTCAGGTAAAATATTTTTATTGATTATTATTTTCTTATCAAAAGGTGTTTTCTTTTATTTCTTTTGTTATTTCATTTATTTAACAATGTTTATATATTATGGTCAATTTAGTATGCAGGATAACTGTTTTTTTTCCATTGTAGATTGTGAATCACCATCTACTCAAAGACCTAACTGAGATGGGTTTATGGAGTGATGCTATGAAAAACGAGCTAATTGCTAACAATGGGTCAATTCAGGTATGAAGTACAGAAAACTTGCAGAGGCATTATTGCATTTGGCCAAGTATTAAGGGGTCCCTTGGATATTAGAGGTAACCGTTAAACAAAGAAATGATACTCTAGGGAATGACACATTGTCTAAAATGAGAAAACAGTAAATATTGCAGAAGTAGGATAAAATCTATTTTTGCAAGGTTGTATGCAACATCTCATCATGTGAACTAATCTCCAATGTGACAATGAATGGGACTATTGATCAACTGGTATTTGCTTTCTGAACACCTATTCACCTAACAATATTATAGGAAATCAAAGAGATCCCTGATGAAATCAAAGGTCTGTACAAGACAGTATGGGAGATCAAGCAAAGAACTCTCATAGATATGGCTGCAGACAGAGGTGCATATATTGACCAGAGCCAGTCATTTAATGTCTTCATTGCACAGCCAAACTTTGGCAACCTGTCAAGCATGCATTTCTATGGATGGAAAAAGGTATGGGAGAGTTTTGTGAATAACTATAGTTCTACTATGTGGCAATCCACATAGATTTTTAGCATTTGCCATACTGCATTTCTTGCAAGATTGATCAGTATGTAACCAGTTGAGTGGACGAAACCAAGTGAACTGGTCTAATAGGTGTTTGGCAACAAGTGCCAATTCTGCTCATTTGGAACCAGCTTTTTTATTGTCCCATAGTAAAGCACCTCTATTGTTTTTGATTTTGTTTAATAGTCCCTTCTTGGTTCCCTGCGCCATCTTGAAAGGTAGCTGCACCTTTTCATCAAAACGGGACGAATGGTGAGCTTCAATGATAGAGACCTTTGAATAATTGTACAAGGTGTTAAAAAATGGTCTCTATCATTGCAAGCTCACCATTCGTCCCGTTTGATGAAAAGGTGCAGCTACCTTTCAAGATGGCATAGGGGACTGTGAAGGGAACTATTTTTTGGAAGACCAATGTGTTGTTTATATTGTCATTTTAACCATATGGTTTTTTTTTAAAAAAAAAACAGTCATGAAACTTGTTGAAAACAGTAAAGAATGTGCCATTTTAGCTGGATGTTGTCCATTGAACAGCTTTTATTTTTAAAAGCTCTGGTGCATCTGAGAATGCATTACGTTGACCTTTGCTTATTCTTACCAGGGTCTTAAAACAGGAATGTACTACTTAAGAACCAAGCCAGCAGCCAATGCTATCCAGTTCACAGTAGATCAAGTTGCCTTGGCTAAAAAGACCAAAGAAAATTCTTCCAATAACGAGTCTAACAAGGAAAAGGAAAGAGCTACAGCCGTTGAGGCATGTAGACGTGACAACCCAGAAGCTTGTGAAATGTGCAGTGGTTAGGTTTGAACAGATTACACAGCAAACATTTTCTAGCTGTTATATCTAAAAAACAACAATGCTTTACATAAGTAGTGTGTGCAACATATATCCATAAAACAAAACCAAAGATTTATTGTCTATTTGCAGCTATTTTGTACAGAATAGTAGAGATCTCTGGAGCAGAACATAGGAACAAAGCCAAATACCTCTGTGTGTTCATTTGGTTCATGTCTGAATGAATTCTTAGTTGACAAGTTAAAAGTAGATAACCAAATACTATTAAGCATTACACAGCTAGTAACTGTATCATGGATTATATGGTGTGCACTCTAACAAAGCACCTTATTTGCATATACCTTTGCATATGGGTAAAAGAGTTCAAGACCTTATGTACTATAAGGTGCATAAACTTTGTTGGCCTAATATAAACATTTAGGACATGATTGACAGCTCCTTTGACATCTAATGTTAATATTGTACCTAGTTAAGGTCTTTACCAGTCTTTGGACTTTGTAAAAATAAATTCCTATATAAAGTAACATTTATTTTGAAACTATTCCTATTTGAAGCTTGGCAGTGCCTATATGCATAATAACCAGGTATCTCATGCTGAAAATTTTCCTGATTGCACAAAACCCATTTATCATGAATTAACCAGAATTCCTCCTTTTTTGTGCACAAAAATTGGTCATCCTTAATATATGTTATTTTCACCAGCCTGCCATTTTATGTAATGCGCGTCATGTAAAAAATACATACATTTATAATAACTTGTATGGTCATGGTAGAAATCAATTGTTTCATTTTGTTTGTATATTTATTTATAGTGAAGTTTTAAATTTATTAGAAGATCTGTTATAAGCAATTAAATATTTCAGTGATCATAGTCACCTGAGATAATTAACTTACTACATCAGGGTCGTGACAAGGTATGGGTTTAAAGAAAATTGTAAAATTGAGTAATTTGGATGTGAGATTTAAAATTGATTTGGGGAATAGGTAAAATTCCATCTTGTCACGACAATGATTTTATCAATCGCGTAGGAAGATTGTTATTTTGTACTTCATTTATTGATGCAATTTATTAATAAAGACAATTTCACGTATATTGGGCATTGATTTTGCAATTTTCTACAGCAGCAACCGAGAAACAAGAAAGAAATATTATTCATTGTGAAGCGGAAATAAAATGTGATACTTATTATTCACACCATCCTGTCTACACCATCTGGTAAAGACTAGTAGTAATGTAGTTGAAACATTTAAAGTAATCTGCAATAATTGTGAGGAGCTTTGCTTTATTGTCCTTGGAACTGATACAGCTATTTTTGTCCTTGTATCATTCTTTTGTATTAATTTTATGATTACATGTGAGATGAGTATGGATTCAACTTAAAAAGTATTATTTTTAGCAAAGCATGTGTGGTCTAACTAGAATTCCCAATATTATGTAAACAATATTTAAATGGTTTGTTGTTGTGAGATTGGTTTTCAACTGCTGTCAGTTGTTGAAAATATAAAGCTACAAATTGATTGTATTGATTGATAGCAGCACAGAACCAAGTTCACAGTAAATGAGTGACAAACATGCACAAGTTGTAAGTCTAATTTCCCACTTACCAGTAACCCCGTGTAGGTATGCATCATCCCATTTTCTATCTTGTTTCTCTAGCAGGGGCAGCGGAACCTGGGATGAGTGTGCTCCCCCTCCCCTCCTCCCCTACCAAATTTTTTCTGGCCCACCCCAAAAAATATTGGTTTTTAGTCATTGTTTTATGGCGCATTCATCTGCAATCAAACAAAACATTGTCATTATCACATAGTGTTAAATATAATCTTCAGTGCCCCCAAAGATTTTTGCAGTGCTTCCGACAAACCCGCCTCCCCCAAGATCCTTAGCTTCTGTTGCCCCTGTCTAGGGTACTACATGTAGGTATTCTGGAATTCTAAAGAAAATATTTGATTATTTGATAAAAAGTCTTCTCTTTTACCATCCTCCTGGCTTTGTATACTTGAATGGAAACGATGACAGTTTGTTTGGCTTTCCCCTTTCATTCATTATTCCATTTCGTTTTATGAAGTAAATTAAAAATATTTGAGGTTGTGTGGGCTTCCTGTGGTTTGTACTAGTTACCAGATCCTCGCAATGTTGTGTTGATCGACCCTTCTTCGCGCCAAAATATAAATAAGGTAATGGAAGCATCATCAGAAAACAAATAAACCTACCAAATACTGCGACGATCTCTCGGCTGAGGACCTAAAAACACAAAATGGAAGGTAAATAGCTGATCAATAATCAAATAACGTCGTTTTAGGATCATGTATGGCGACTTGAAAGGATCAGGGAAAGAACCATACTATGGCAGAACCAAACTGTGTACTCTGCTCTCGTGAATGAGTCATTGATTTGTAGACTGACTTTGCTCGAAATATCCTTTATGATCTTATTTCACTGATTAAAGCTATTGTTAGTCACAAAAGCAACGAAATATAGAGTTCAAATGCAGTAAAAATAAGTGTTGATGAACCTCAATTCATGGAGTAATATTTACAGGCTTCAGTGAGGACAATGAGTTTGCTTTTGATTGACGTTCATCAAGCTCAATTTAAAACTTGGAACAATGTATTTCATACGTGTAGTTAGTAGAAGGGGTCACCCTCTGCAAACTACATGTGTGGTCTGGGCTTATCAAAGTCAGAGCACAGTGTACTCATAGATCAAACCCTGAAACAACCTCTTGGCTGATTTAAGTCAGTGTACACTTATCTCACAAATTAAACCATGAAACAACCTCTGGGCTGATCAAAATCAGCGCACAGCTAACTCAACAGATCAAACCTTGTAACAACCTCTGGGCTGATCAAAGTCTGGGGATGACTAACTCACAGATCCAATCCTGAAACAAATCTTGGGCTGATCAAAATCAGGGCATCACTAACTAAGGTTGAATTAGATTTTATTACGGATAGTTTTTTGGTGGGAGGAATACAGACAACAGGGGCCATGACTGCCTTTTCCCATACTAGTCTCATATATTTTCCAATGTTAGTTCCCCCTTCCCCCCCCCCCCCCCCCCCCCCTCCACTTTTTAGGGTGTTCTGTGGCCCCAGGAGAAGCCAGAGAAAAACTGTTGAGTCAAGGGAGAACCTAACAAATTCTACTCAATGAGCCAATTCAGGGAATCAAACTTGAGACCCCTGGAGTAAGGGGATGAGTGCACACTACCACTACTCCACCCTTGATTCCCTGAAGGTAAGCTCACATTGATTTCATTATCCACAGCTGAAGATGACCTTAACGTCTTGGCTGCACTGTTAGATGATGATGATGACAACGATGATGATGACACCGATGATGCTTTTCTTTATGAAGCTGCTAAATTGTGTCCAGAAATAAAAACACCAACAGTCCCAACGACTCAAACTTCAACCAAAGAGACAAGCTCAATATCCTGTACAGGTAAAGCAATATCATTGTTACTCCAAGCAAAACCAGGACAAGTGAGGATTCAAAATCACTGAAAATCCATTCTGTTGAAATGCTGTGGTAGTGGGGAGGAATTGCCCTTCTTTTCATATAGCCTTGTTCTACAGCCAGGTTATACCCTGTGAATCATTGTGCATCATCATTATCATCAATGATGATGATCATCTTCAACATGAACTGTCATCATCATTCAAATTACTCATTAAATCCTGTAATCAATTTTAGAAACCCCCAAATTATTAGAACCACCTAAAAAACAATCAGCAAAAAGGAAGAGAGAAGAAACATCATCAGCAAAAGAAGAAGCATCAAAGAAGATTCCCGTCAACAAAGAAAAGGATGCTCAAATGGATGCATTCTCTGGCTTGTACATTATGTAAGTCAATGATATACCACACAAGGTAGCAAGAGGTGTTATTCCTCAGGGTTAGCCTCAATTTTTTTGCAGAATGTTAATTCCTGTGTTTGAGTGAAGGTCATTGGAATTTTAAAATGTTTGTATTGTTGAAGTTGTGCATTCTTTACTTTATGTTGTAGTATTTGTAAGTACATTCTGATGTCGAAATTAGGGTAGCCCTGAGTAAATGAGTCTATCATCAAGGAACATGTTGATATTGTAATAATTTAAAAATGGTCTGATGAACTACAATATATGAATTGATTCATTTGTATCTTTTAATTATTACATGCAGAAATCCTCTCATCTCATCAACAAGTATGTCCAATAGGATGGAAGGACGCAAAATGATTCTTATTTCAAACATATCAAGGTTATTGAAAGGAAAGGATGCTGACTATGATTGGGTGACTATAGGTGTCCTTGCCAAGAAACTTCCGGCAAAAACCAGCTCAAATGTAAGTTTAATTATTCCTGGAGTGCAACCACATGACTCAAAATCCCTTGAAATATAAATAATAATAACAGTCTCCTTGTTGGTTGATCTAACAAAGAAGCTTATGAAGAACTGCTTTGTTATCATCAACCAACAGTAATGGCTTAGGCTATTGAAGAAATAGAAAACATGCGTGCAGTGGTGTGTGCAGTCATTAAGCACGCGGGGGATGGCAGAACACGAGAGAAGTGTTTGGAGAAGCATGACACATAGCGTAGTGCTTCTGGACATTTTTCGATTGTTCTGCCAAACCCCAAGTGCTTTATGACTGCACACAGCACAGCAAGCAAGTTTTTTATTTCTTTTATGAAATACAAATTACAATAATAGGGAATGACACAACGAAAAGTGAGAGCGCGTGCAATGTGCTCTCATAAAGCATGTGCTCCAAATCAATCAGAACGCAACATTCATAACAGTTATTTTATAAGACGTAACAATGCACCCCAAGAATATAATACAGCGTTGAACTTTTTGTGAAAATGCAAAAGAAAAAAAATTTATGCAGTCA
Organism: Actinia equina; assembly: GCA_011057435.1. Lineage (NCBI taxonomy): Eukaryota > Metazoa > Cnidaria > Anthozoa > Actiniaria > Actiniidae > Actinia > Actinia equina. The sequence goes on along the minus strand of WHPX01001156.1, from coordinate 153,584 downwards.
TGCCATGCATTAACATTGTGATTTAACCCTTGCATACTGTACAAAACCCTACTTGGTTCAAATTGGGATTCCAGGACAATGGGAACCCTGTGTACTGTATACAGTACCAAACAAAGTGAACTGGTGAGAGGGAGAAAAGGAGGGGTTTCGGGGTAGGTAGAAAAAAGAAGAATAGAAAAACTTTTCAGCCTCTCTTTTATTCCCCTCCTCCTCCTTTCTTACCACTACTTCAAAATCAGCAATCATAGCCATCATAACTACAGTACAATCATATACTGTATATGATTCTCAATTCAAACTAATGTAAATTTTAAAATACCTCTTGAGTTGCTGTTGAAGCGGTGAAACAAACCCAAACTTTCATTGGTCTGTGTGACTGGAAATGACCTAATTAACTTAGTGATAGCAAATACAGTAGTTACCTCATTATTCACTTTGACCTTTCAGGGCAAAACCTATGGGATATGGAAACTTTCAGATCTTGGAGCAACAACTGCAAATGATACTGTTGCACTGTTCTTGTTTGGGGAAGTGTACAAACAACACTGGAAGACCACGGAGGGGAGTATTATTGCATTACTCAATCCATCTATACTCCCTGCTAAAGAGGTAAAACAATTACTGTCAGTAATCCAGAACCAAATTTGGATGAGTTTGGCTGGGAATTGCTCAGTGGTTCCAGTTCTAGTTGTTGTATGGTAATGTTGTTTTGGTACCCTTGTTTTGCAATAACATTTTTGATATTCATAATGGGAGTTTAACAATTGTTTCACACATTGGATCTTTTCCTATTAATCCTAATCGGAATTCAGAAGTTTAATTTTGTAGCGGAAGGAAAACCAGAGAATCTAGAAAAAAATCCTCAAAAGCCAAGAGGAGAACTGACTAAGCAACTCTGTATGCACCCTGTGTTTAATTGGTGAGAGACGAGTTTTCTTGCTGCTATTCAGCTGATCTATGTTTTAATTCAATGTTTATAGAAACAGTCTCAGGAGCTAGCCCTTACACTGGACAATCCTAAGAAACTGATGATGATGGGCATCAGTAGAGATTTTGGCCACTGCTTGGCTCTTACAAAGAAGGATGGAAAATCATGCACCAACATAGTTAACAAGTATGATGGGGGTTATTTTAAAAGAAACTGATTTTATAATGTTCAGATAATGTGCAATTACCTTTTTTTAAAGAGAATATATATGTATACTATACCTGCTACAGTAAGTAGAGGTTATGGAGCATTTTCTTATCACTTATTGAAGTAGCTCAATAAGTATTTTGGAAAAGTCTTAATGATATGGCAAAATGTTCCTTGGGTCGTAGCATACAATATGAGAATAACAAACAATTTTCTGTATTCTTCTCTCGTTTTTAACATAAACTATACTCAATATCCTGTCCTTGAAAGGTATTTTTTTACTTAAAATGTCCTTAAATTTCGGCTGTCAAACGTTTTATGAACCCAATTGTGACCAACTTCCTAAGGGCCAGGCAAAATAATGTAGAAATTTGTTTGGCATTTTGCATTTGTTAAATTAAAAAAATGTCAGATTGTTAATTTTGGAGGCATTTCCAAAATTCATGTTCGTTTAGAAGATTTTAAAAGAGGCGGAAAAAATTGTGGATTATGAAAAGGTAAAAGGAAAAAATGAATGTGAACCAGAAGGGAAGGAAAATTACATCATTGTACACAAACCATTTCATATACTTAAACCGATTTCCTGGTTTAAAATTTATCATTAATTTGATATTTCCCATGATACAACAGGCAGTATGGGGAGTTCTGTGAATATCATCTAACTTCAGCATACAAGAAAGTTCAATCACGAAGAATGGAACTGCAGTCAGAGTAAGTATCATTTGGAAAAGTGGGTTTAATCATCCATATTGCAGAAGAGGAGTCAGGTCCTCTAGGTCAGTCATTGTTGGCTGATTTATAAAGATCATGGATGATCATGGCCATTTGATCAGCTGATGTAGTGATTATGATGATGATGTAGCTGTCCATATTGAAGTACATGTACTGTACAGCACTTTCACAACCATTACTGCAGTAATGAAATACATGTGCATACAGCCACTGTCGATGTACACCCCTTGGCGGCAACAACCCTCAATGCTGATGCCTCTAGACTAATTCAGGCTGAAGGCGATATATAACATTCAATAATTATTTTAAGATTTACAAATAAATATGAAGATAAACAAATGAAAAGCTACTAGTTTAATTACAATAAGTGAATATATGTATGTACATGTGATCTGAAATATAATATAGTCTTCAAAAACAGGAAATGTTCCTGGAAATTCCATTTGACAAAGACATTTTTTTCAGTTGGGCTCATCTTTTATTTCTTCTTTACTAACAGGTACAAAGCTCCAAACAAAAGTCCTCTTATCAAGAAGCTCTGTAAAGACATGTCTTCCTCAACATTCATGTATCAGGGAAAAACACTAACCTTGAACAGTGCTGCACCACAGAAGACCAAAAATGTGTCTTTAACTGCTCTTAACAATGCACAAAATGTTAAAACCTCACAAGGTACAGTGTAGTTAAAAGTTAAGTGTTCATCCATCTAATCAAATTCTCTCTAATCCTTCTCTCTATTTATACTCTCATTTATTCATTCATTCACTTATACATGTAGTTACAGCTATAAAGGAAAAGCCTTCGAAAACTACAACGAACAACACTGATAAACCATCCACGCATTTGTAAGTTTGATTCTTAATCATTTTATTTATTTATTTGCAAAATTTGGATATATTCGATAGTACTGTAAGAGATCGATTCCTACATGGCCTTTCAATCCAGAGTAAAAACAACTGCTTAACCATGCGTGTAAAATGGATCGCATTTCTGATTTTCAGTCTAGACTTATTGGCACAGCCGTCTGTGGGCACCAGGAATCTGGTCAAGTATCTACACTTGGATAAAGAAAAACGTAAGTACTACAGACCCACCAATATTGTCTCAGTGCTAGTGACGATGCCCTGTCACTCCTTGTAAGACTTGTTATCGCTATACACCAGTGCAATTACGACAGTGGAGCAGCTCAACGGGGTCAAACTGAAAGCAATGACAAGGCGCCATCGGCATCCGCCAATATGCAGTCTAGTCTTTTAATTGGCATCAAAAGTATTTATATTCCAAGGGACCGTAGTCTGCTTCTTTGCAGCGAGTAGAAAGAAGATGGAGAAAAAGCGAGGGAACTTTTCGTTCTTTTTGAAAAGGAATGTCGAAAAGTTTGCGAAACTGTCTTATTCCTTGTCTGATAAAAAGCCCTTTCCTGATAAAAAGCCCTTTTCTACTAAATAGTTTACTTCAGGGCTGGATAATTGTTGCAGTTATTGTGGAATTGCGCAACCGCTAAAACGCGCGCGCTCGCACTTAGGGTCGCTACGCAAGTCGATCCAAAAGTGCTTCGTACTAACACCTTCCTTCTCTCCCCTCCCGTCAAAAATTTCATTGTCAATCCATACTATTCTTTTTTTTTTTCAAAAAAATAGAGGAAAACAAAAAAGAAACAGTAAAAGAAATGTCCGCTTCCCAACTACTCAAGAACCACAATCGAGATGTTCAAACGTCTAGGGAGGTAGCAAGAACCAAGTCATTGGTACCAATGCTAGGTAAAGGTATCCAACCAGGTGGAGACATAGTGTTTGATGGCTTCCCTCAAAAGACGAGTAAATCATCTGCGCTCGCAAAGGTAAAGCGTGTTACATGTAATATTAGAGAGTTTTAGATTGACTTTTTTTGTCCCCGCAAACGGCAAACGTGAACGTTTTCATCATTTTCCTGTATTTTACTTTACCTTTTACAAACCTTCTCACCAAGCGCAAATATTCTTTTGCTTTTCCTACTACTTGGACTTTTTTACGATTCTTTTTCAGTAATTAAGATATTTTTTATTGGTCAACTGACGTTTCCCGTTTGCCGTGAACGCAAATCTAAAACTCTCTATTGATTATGTAGAGAAGATTTTGTACGGTCGTCAATAGCACGCGGAGGATCGTAGGATCGACAGAAAAACGCGATGCAAAATTTCTTTACTTTTCTTTTTTTTTTTCGTTTTAGCGTCGTGCTTTATCTATGATTCGTAGCAAAGGACCTCTCGAAAAAAGCGACCCAAATGCCGTCAAGAATAAGATTTCACCCTTGGCAAACAAGAATGTAGAAGAACGAGTGGAGAGTAATATAAACAGCAGCACAACACAGTCAAATGGTAAGCAATATCTACTAAAAATCCCTAAAACGTTGAAAATCTGTTTTGGCATCTGTAGAAACCACATTGGTTGCACCAATAATTTTGTACGCAATTAGTATGGATTAGATACAGGACCGGCCCAAGATTTGTTAGGATGAGACCCGGGTAGGGGTGGGGGTGGGGGCTGACCAACGCAAAGCTTGTAGTGATAGTGGTAGGGTGGCCAAGAGAGTAAATATAAGAGTGGTATAGTTAGTGAAGGTGTGATATAGTAGTGGCCTAGGAACTGTAGTGGTACGGGTGGTACGGGAGTGGTACGGGTTCGAGGTGGTCCGGTGTTGGTACGCGAGTGACAAAAGGGTGTTGTAAAAGAGTGATGTTGTGAGGTATGTTATGTATTATATTGTATTGTATAGAAACAGGAGTAGTAAGTAACTGGTGAGCAATTTGTCACAAATGCTCAGAAGAATTGCTGAAATAAAAGAGTAGTGTTAAAAGATTATTAAACCTTTGTTTCCTTGTTCTTTATAGAAAATTCCAGTCCAGAAAACCAGCCAAAAAAGAGAAGAATCTTGGGTCCCGAGTTTGGTGTCATTAACTTAAATTCAAACGAAGGCAAAAGATTACTGCGCGCAAAATCTTTGCACAACTATCAAGTAGAATCGGTAAGGGAAGGCACAAGAAAATTGAACTGGCTCGTGATATCATTCTCTTGATTATTATTCCTGTTTCTCACAGCATTGCTTGAAAAAGGATGTTTATGAATGCTGTTGATTTAAACTGTGGGAAAATCCTTCTTCCCAAGATCCAGTTAAAAGGGGGTAAAATTACAACCAAGTTAAAATATGCCTACTATATGGCATGTTGGCATTTATTTAAGTAATGGTCAATGCTTAGCGAGCGTATGCCCAGTTCTGGATGCACGCGGGAAGTTTCCAAGGACGATTGAAGCATAAGCGTAGCACGAGGCTTAGCCGAGTGCAACTCTAGCTTTTTGAGTGCTTAAGCAACCACCCAAGTACATCCAGAACTGGATATACGCACAACTAAGCATTGTCCATTGCTCTTATAACATAGCAAAACCGTAAAAAATATTTTTTAATAAAAAAAAAAAAAAATATTCAAATTTTGTTCTAACGAAATCTTCAATACATAGCGAACGCTACTCAATCACGTCAGCGTGCACCATCCATTTCTGAATTCACGCTCGCGCACGCTAATTAACCAATCAGAGCGCAAGTTATATCGTGGCTATATGATATAATCTCTTTTTTGTTATCATATGATCAGGTGCAAGCAGAAAGGCAGGAAAAATATTTCAACGAACTCGAGAAGAAAGAAAGATTAGAAGATAAGATGAAAGCCATCAAGGAACTCACCGTGACGGTCTATTGTTGTAAGAAGGTATGCGATATGTGTTCTGATATTCTATAGTTCAATCTTACGCATAACTACATGTAACGCCAATCTCGAGCCCAAATTCTTCCGGCCTTAATATATGGTCAGCGGACAACTAAGCAGAAAGGTGCTTGAGGACTGACTCTGTGTACGAGATTGGAGTAACATATGAGACCAATTCAGTTTTAAATAGATCTATTTTGCTAAGGAGGTGGGAGCAGATTGTGCGCAACTAATTTTTGATATGTTAATTACTCGGAATCAATTAAGGACAATGACGGTTAAATCTAGAATGACAGTCTGAGAAGGATCCGAAATGCGAAATACTGTGAAAAAGTCAGGAAATAACTGATTATAAAATACTGTTAACAACCATACATTCTTTAAAAAACGCTGTGTCTTACAATTTGGCATTACGATAAAATGGTTTTGATGGTGGTCAATCAAATCGTTTCCATGACATTTCATGGCCAAGGCCGGCTACCTAGCCTACTTTGTTGCCACACGATATTCTTAACTCAAAATTTTACTGGCGGAATAATGAATGCGAAGCCAAGTCCTGCTTGATACCACTAAACAATGAATAATTGTCATTTTTGTTTCCAGTGTCATTACATAGATGAAAGTGCGGCAGACATATGCTTCAAGGAAAATCACCCACTCAAGAAAACCAAAGCCTCAAAGCGGTTCTTTGCTTGCAAACACTGTGGAACTAGAGCTATTAGCTACTCTTCAAAGTTACCAAAGGTTACATGCAGGTACTGTGGTGGGCAAAAATACCCTCTGGGCCTCTGAAGGGAGGGAGGTGGGAAGAACCCGGGAGTTGATATTTTCATATTTAGTTTGACTTAACCAATTTCTTTTCTTTATTCCACAGCAACTGCGGTGAAATGAATTTTGAAAGAGCTTCAATGTATATGGTAGGTTAAAAATATAAAATTTTCAACAAGCTTAACTATCAAAATAAAACGAACTAGGTCATTCTAATTAGTATTTAAAACACTCATTAATAATTCATGAAGGAAACACAATTGAAATCATGACCGTGAAGGAGGTTTTATATCTGATAAAGATTCGTCTTCATTTGCATAAACTTTAACTTGGATTTTCTCTATCAAACTTGGATCATTTCGTAAAGAATTCAGTACAACATGATAACATTCATCATGAGTTTTTTAAGCCGTTCAATAAACTCGCAGATCGTGTTTTATCGGGTATAAAACCACTCGGCTACGCCTCGTGTTTTATACCTGATAAAACACTCCTGCTCGTTTATTAAACAGTACTTAATATACTTAATTACATATTTATATAAGTATATATTTAATATACATCTGGGACCGCCAGTCTTCCGCCCCTCGTGAAACCTATAACAACTAAATTCCAATTTACGATCTGTGAGTTAGCCGCACCCTGACTTAGATCAGCCCAGAGGTTGTTTTAGGGTTCGATCTGCGAGTAAGCCATGCCCTGACTTACATCAGCCCAGACGTTTTTACAGGGTACTATCTGTGAGTTAGCCATGCCCTGACTTAGATCAGCCCAGAAGTTGTTTCAGGGTTTGATCTGTGAGTTAGCCATGCCCTTACGGCTTTGTTTAACCCAGAAATTGTTTCAAGGTATCGATGCAATTTGACTATTAGGAATTTTAATCTCGACTTTTTCTTCCAGGAAAGAAAAGGGCCTAAAATTGGTGGAGAGACATTATTAGTCAGAGGAGAAGAACAGCCAAAGTATTTTAATTATATTCAAAGTTGAAATCATTAGAACAGATTGTTGCGTTTAAACGAAAAACTGACGGTACCGACGTACCGTAACGTACCGTAATTAGTGCTTTCCTTCAAGGAACTCAGTCCACCAGTACCTAATTAGAAATGCCAAGTCTGGGCTACCTGTGGGCAGAGCGTCCTCATTGGTTCAGAAGTAGACGTACGCGGTGATTGGTTGAGCAGTTTTGGTCGGTTCCGTTTTTTAACATTCATACCAAAAAAAGTACTCTAAACAAACGAACCTTTTTTAGTTTGAACATAAAGTTTTTTTAAATCTCAGATTCCATTTCCTATTCGCTTGCCCAACTGTTCTCATTCTCTTATAACTATCTTTCAGTCGTACTTAAGATTTACATTGATATGAACTAATTAACTCAAACTTTTTATCATACACCAGTGGTATAAGATACCATATTTCATATGAGAAAATTAAAGAGATTCTAAAGTTTGAATAAATATTAAAGTATCAAGGTTTTGGTAAAAACTGGACGAGTAAGAATTGCACTCCTAAGAGGGGAAGGGAGGGACATTCGCTCTTAAGTATTTTATTTCTCAATTGAGAAGGTTTTCTATCAAATGTTGCTCATTATAAGTGCGAGGTCTATATATAGTTATTAACCGGGTTAATAACTAGCTATATATTGACCTTGCATTTATAATGAGGGTTATAACAAGAATAAAGCCTTGTGAATAACAAAGAAAACCGTGTCAATCGAGAAATAAGGAATCTTTCTAACGTCTTTTAAATGCCAGTGAATGGAATTGACCCTGTTGTGTTGTTGTACAATTGGTCCACGATTTCTTTGAATCCAGATACGTTATTACGATATCTTCGAAATCAACAGTACTTTTACCCTTCTGGCCATAATATGAGGATGGTCCTGATATCCTAGCTTCAATAGTGTAAACAACATTTGGTTCTAGAGGAATCGGTACGTCAAGCATTATTTTTGATCCATGGTATCCACTCATCTGCTCACTTATAACTGGGATGGAGTTACAAACCTGCCTGATTTTTTCATCACTTTTATACAAGGTCAAAGAAACTGTATAGGTGGAACCATTACTTCCAAAGAGTGTCGTGCCAGCGAGGGATAAGGGTTTGTTTACTTTAAAATCAATTGCATCACTTTTTGCTCCAGCATGTCCCCAACCACTGCTAATAAAGCCAGTGGGTGCTACAAGTGAGTCGAACCTTGTGTTGGGTGTAAAACAATTACTCTTACATTTACCTCTAATCGCCGTATTGCTAAAAGAACTTGATAGCGGAGCTAACTTTTTAAAAAACTGAATTACTTCAGTAACTTCATCCATCTTGAGAATCCCACAAGGTAGTACCTTCTCAGCGAACTCAGTCTCTGACATGAGTGGAAATCGGATGAGTTTGATCACTTCTTTCCCAAGTATTGCTCGCTTATTTTTCCTGTTCTCTTCCAAACCCCTTTCTTTGAGTTTATTCAAAGCCCATTTTTCCACTGCTTGGAATAAAACCACTTCATCAATAGACATGGTGTCCCTACCAAGCACCTTACACAACATTTCCCTTGAAATATTCAGAAATGCCTCGGAAGACACAGCTCTTTCAGCATAATTATCTACCAAACGCCAGCACCTCTGTTCAACCTTCTCGTTACGTATCTGTGGCAATACGTGGAAAACATCTTCTGATTTAAGATTCTTTTTAAGATATTTCTCACATTTCTTCTTCAGGAACGGCAGCATATACTTCTCTGCTAGATAAAGCACTTCCAAAACATTACTTCCGGTTAGGTTGACTTCGTCTGAATACACGTATCGAAGCATTTCTTGTAGTCCTTCCTTGGTGCAGTCTGGCAGCTCGATAGTTCGTCCAGTCTCTGCTAATTCTGCGAACATGGTATCAAAGACAGGACTACTGACAGCCAGGACGTACTTGTGTGCTGGAATAGGGACTTTTTCACCATTAGCATCCATCACAGACAACTCTACATCACAGAACAAGGACTTGTTGTAGGCGTACAGATTACGCTCTTTGAAGGAAGATAACTTGGTCTGCCAAGCTAAATCTTCCATTGTTTTAATTTTTAGGGTCGATTTTTAAGATAATGAGGTCCAAATCTGGTTCAGTCTAACATGCCAGAAACAGATAGAGCTGAGAAAGAATATTTCAAGGACGAGGTTGGCCTTAGTGAATCGAAAATGAAAGAGTAATCCGCATCAAGAGCCGCGCTACTTGCTCTAAGCGCATGCTCAAGGGGTCAAAGAGTGGGATCATGAGATTGCTTTATTTTGTTAAATTTTTATTTTGGAATAAGCTTAACGCTACTTGCTCTTGGATATTTAATAAAAATTGTGCTCGATAAGAAATACGCAATATACTATTTTTCGTCCCCTTTAGCCACAGGCAGCTAATCCAAAACGCACCAAACTGGCTTCAAAATCAGCAAAACATCAAAAGATACGACAAGCTATCAAGGAAAGTAGTTATTTTTCTCAAAAATACTAATTTTTCATGCTATGAAATATTACCGTTTACATTCAAATACTATACTACAACGCACAGAACAAAAAAATGGGCTACCTGTGCTTAAGCATACGCTAAAAGCAGTAGCGCGGAACTCTTGATGTACTGTATTTGTTAATCGAAGTGATATGATCATCCGGGTGGGCATATGTTACATTTGTCCTGGTGTCCGCTTTTTAGATCACGCAAAGCGATACGCTGAGAGGGCGACGTACTTTTCGAAATTTCGACATTTACTCCGACGAAGGACTAACGTCCGAAACGTTAGTTTCCAAACATCACAAACCATACGGTGTACTTAAGTTAAATCAATTTTCCTACTGTTTGATTCCAAACACCGACGCGGTTAACTAGTTTATCTAGTCTCTACCATGTACTTTTCGAAAGTCTAAAGTTAGGCTGTTTAGGTGTTTACTGTATTTTGAGACCGTTCATCTATAGCAGACCGTTTACTATGAAGATCCGTCTAGGTATTGAAAAATAAAAGTTAAATGAATAAAATAATAGAGTCAAAAACGATCTCAATGAGGTGTCCTCAATCTGAAACGATTGGAACTTTGAATGATAAATCCTGTCTTGAAGAAAAAGTGTAAGAATAACAAACCTCTTTTCATTTTGGACTCGGACGATTGACGTCACTCAAAAACAAAAGTCGTGATCATTTAGAATGGCATGTGTCAAGGTCTTTGATTCCTGGGTTGACAGTGGGGTTTCAAATTCCTTCAGGTCTTAGGACGATCTTCTAATATGTATCATCGTTTCAAATCTTTGGTTTTGACTGTCTTTATCACTGTCGTCGCATTTACAAGCCACAGAGGTAAGGAAAATCGTTATAGCATCTTTGAGATTTCATAAATATGCTTCAGCTACTTTATTAATTTGCTGTATCGGCTTCATCGCTTGCTAACTACACCAGATCTTATTTCCGGTCAGAACTCTTTCAAAAGTCCTAGCTTGATCTGTATAATTTCGATGAGGTCCTGTTCTTAATAATTATACCCTAAAGTCGACAAATATTTTTTTATTTGACCGCGGCATTACGATTAAAGTCGTGTTCAAATGTTGGGCAATGTTTATATTACATGCACTAATAAACCTTCGCCCTCAAAATTTCAAAAGCGAGACGAAAATTAGTTGGTTATCCGCACTTCAAAATATTATTTCTGTTATTCGATTTCCCCCCCCTATGAAACTGACCTCTTAAGTTTTTAACCGTAAGCTATTCAGGACGGTCATGGATACTGAAATCAATCGTTACTTATAAGCACAGGCAGCCCAAACTATGTTTTTATGCCCTATGATAAATTTAAAACAATAGACACCTCGTCAGAATGCAACTAAATTTGGAGGACATAACAATAAGTTTGCAATTTTCTGAAGATTGAAATTATGATTAAGTCAAGGAGGAGCGATTGAAACTGCCTAAATGTTTAGAATTTTTATGTATATTAAAGAATTAATTTTATAATTAATAATTATAATTTATGATTTTTTTCAGTTGCTGCATTTAAAAACTGTAAGCCATTTGATGTGATCCCTAAATCCAATTATGATAAAGACCCATCATCGCTTCAAGATTATACCAAGCGACCAAATGGTTTTATGTATGGTTTTGCTGAATACCCACCAACCAGCACTAATTTAATGAATCCATGTGTCACTCTGCAAAACCTTACTGGTCGCTCAGTTGAAATTAAGGTGATTGTCATTTGCAGCAAAAAATGATTTAAAAAAGCTTCATAAATTAACTGTTAAAAATTGTGCTCTGAGTTGTTGGGGCACATACTTCAGGGAACAAAACATGCTCAAACATTTTCTATTTTGTCACTCCTATCCAAAATAACACCATTTCAATTCTTATCTTATAAAAAGATGTAGAGGACATAGGGATTGGAAAAACAATGTCCTGCCAAATTCTACATGTGATTTAAACTGCACACAACATGCACAGCTATATCCTTCTATTTCTTCAGGGAATTTAATCTGAAGTTAAAATATGAAAGATCACATTGAAGTAAGGAATTTAGCAGTTATAAGGGACAGTACTTATAAGTTCCTAATGCTATTCCTATTTAGTCTACTAATGATCTATCACAAATCCTGTGCTTTGATTGGCTGAGCAATCTATTAGTGACGGTGGTAGACCATGGCCACTGGTAGCAAAATGTGCTGAGTTTGAAAACCAAAACAACTTATAAAATACATGTTTAAAACTAATTTTTATATTTTTTGCATCCAAATATTTGACCAGAATGAATAGACGGATTAGTTGGTTTTGTTTCGATTAAAGTGGATTTATTTAGCTAGCTTACTTTTAGATATCAACATGCAAGATAGTAGGTTTATGCTAAGTCAGTAAGTCAATAGCTCATTTGACCTTCAGCCTCATGAGCTATATATGTTTGGCTGGTAGACCATTCTGACATGAATAGCTGGAATAGATTTTAAGATACGTCAAATATTCTCAAATATTAAAAATGATCATGTTTTTTTTGTAATATTGAAACAGGTACAGGCTATCCTTGAAGGGAGTAAAATATGGTGTGTAATATTTTTTTCAATTTATTTATACAAGTTAATTCAACCTGAAAAATTTATATTTTTTATTTGTTCTTTTAGTGTAAAAGATAATGGAGGTAACAGCGGGTGTGGCACAGTAAGTATATTATAGTTTATATGCATGGGTAAGAATGTATCATATAATAGTGGGTGTGGTACATAGTATACTGTTTGGGTAACATTGGGTGTGGTACATAGTATAGTGTATGGGTAACAGTGGGTGTTGTACATAGTATAGTTTATGGGTAACCGTGGGTGTGGTACATAGTATAGTGTATGGGTAACAGTGGGTGTTGTACATAGTATAGTTTATGGGTAACCGTGGGTGTGGTCCATAGTATAGTGTATGGGTTACAGTGGTTGTGGTACAAAGTATACTGTATGTGTAACAGTGTGTGTGTGGTACAGAGTATAGTATATGGGTGGTAACATTGGGTGTATTACATAGTATAGTGTATGTGTAACAGTGTGTGTGGTACATAGTATAGTATATGGGTGGTAACATTGGGTGTATTACATAGTATAGTGTATGTGTAACAGTGTGGGTGTGGTAAATAGTATAGTGTATGGATAACAGTGGGTGTTGTATATAGTATAGTGTATGGATGACATTGGGTGTGGTCCATAGTAAAGTGTGCGACATATATAATGATATTTAATCCTGTTTCCTTTCTGAAGAGCACATTAGGCCGTTGCTGGGATGCACACTCAGATACAGTCAAGTATGAGTTCTACTGTAATCCAGCCAAGGGCTGTGATTCAGATGTGCAGTTCTGGTACCGCCTTGCTCCAAGTGTAGGTGGTAAGTTATTGATAATTGATTCTATTCCAGCACCATGTACATGGACTACCAGCACTACATATGGATTACTATACTTACTCACCTCTATTTTCTGCTGACATGGCACTAATGAATGTCATCAATGGTTGCTATCCTGATTTTACTTGAAGGAAACTTTACTAGGGTAAAAAATTGTTTGAAGAGCTCTTAAACGTCTGATATTTCAGTTTCAAATACAAAGGTATCATGGCTGTCCTTTACCATCAAGGGAAGTCAGCGTTTTTTCTCAAGAAAGTATTTGCATGCACAATACAAATATGAATCTAGCTGTACATAGACTAACTGTGAATTGAAAATGATATTGTTCATCTTCAGATTCTGATGACTGGTGTACTCTTATGTTAGAGAATGATTATCCAAGCAGCTTGCTGCCAGTACCTTCGCGTGTTCCCACCCAGAAGACAACTCCAAGCTCTACCTCACTGTGTAGAGTTTCACACTTACTAACCACGCTGTCAGTTCTTATAAGCCTTCATTACTTACTTTTTATCACACACTAGAAAAATTTAGAAGCCATGTTATCCATTATTATATTTAGATTGAATTAACTGTAGTCATCCTAACATTGGCTTCCCTAGGGGAGGATTCTTGGGCATCTGCATCCCTAGGGGAGGGTTCTTGGGCAATTGCATCCCTAGGGGAGGGTTCTTGGGCATCTGCATCCCTAGGGGAGGGTTCTTGGGCAATTGCATCCCTAGGGGAGGGTTCTTGGGTATCTGCATCCCTAGGGGAGGGTTTTTGGGCAATTGCATCCCTAGGGGAGAGTTCTTGAGCATCTACATCCCAAGGGAGGGAGAGAGACTTCCAGATGCACCAACTGTCCAAGGTAAATAAATTACTTGAATGACTGATTTAAATGTGATAGAAAAACTCTCTTCCTCCCCGTCCCCATCCTCTCACACACAATCATTTGTACATAATTTCAATTCAAATCATTTTGAAATTCTGTTGACGTTATTTAAATAAGAAATGATACATATAGTTTTTTTATTTCTTGCCACCATTGAACTTTTGGAATAGAAAATTAAGGCACTACTCTGCATCCATTTGTGAAAGGACACCAACCAATGAGAACATATTGCATTTTTTGTTTGTCTATCTGTCTGTTTATTTGTTTGTTTATTCGTTTGTCTGTCTGTTTATTTGTTTGTTTGTCGACTGTCTGTTTATTGGTTTGATTGGTTGTTTGTTTTTCTTTTCTTGCAATGACAAAGCTGGGTTGGGGCAATACTGATATTTGGTGTTGTCAGAGAAATACTGAATAAAATAACCAAGTCGTAATCAAATACTTTGAAGAAACTTTTATTATTCATTATATTTAAAAGAGTTTTGTCAGAATTTATAAAACTATAGTACACGATTGTTGGATAATGGAAAATATAACCGATCAAGTGTTTTAAATGATATAATCATGAGTAAAGGAATATCATTTCTTTGTCGAGTCGAATCTCAAGTCACCAAATTATTAACATAATTACTAGGAATATATATTTAAACTTAACTATAGTACAATAAGCTTGATCATCTTATCAATATCGATCTATTGTGTATTGGATTAAACCTCGTGTTACACCCGTGACATCTTGCCTCATATTGCTACATGGTTCTATCGTTCCTACAAAGAGATTAATGTCAAGTTTAGTGATTTAAGCATCTCATAACGAGAAAGCTATGGCCCGCATCGACCAATGAGAACGTGCGTTACTAATTGATGCGTATCATTTTAGTATCTATGTCAGAATTTTTAAACCAATCACCATGGAAACGGTACTCTATCGTACAAACAAGAAGGGTGTGTAAATTTGGAAGAAATGACTGGAATAAGATCATTCTCAACTCTGTAATATTAATCAAATAAATATGTTCGTAAAGGCTTTACTCCATTCTAACGTGCGCAATGTGAATCAATGTCATGGAGCAGCTAACTCAAAAGTCAAAATACAAGCTACTGAGATGTAGAGTGCACCTAATTCCTGATACATCACTTATTATATCGGCTTACGTGAATTGAAAAAAAAAATGCCAGGAATGACGTGACAGTCATTTATATAATGAAAACTTAGAGACGTAACAATGAAACAGTAGTTCACCATTAACCTGTACAGTGCTTCAGTAGAATCAATATCAAAAATAATGTATCGGGCATAAAGTGCGCTTTAATGTTACATGTACCTCAAGGGTTCCAGACGCTGCCCAGAGGTTTCTGGCAAACTGTTGAAACGAGGAATAATATTTATTATATTGATAATATTCTTTATTTTGATAATATTTACTATATTACCCATAGTTGCGCAGTAGGCTATTATACAAGACGAACTACGCGCAAAAGCTATTTATTTTGTGGCTATACGTAAAAGATGCTACTCAACAAAGTTACAAAGAGCGCACGCTTGGTCAAGACTGAAGTCATCTAATGCTGCTAAACTATTTTAAAAGTGCGCGTCGAACATCGATATATATTTAGATCACACTCATGCGCTCGTAATCAATAGTCTGATTTTAGTGCCAACATTTGATTTATTAATTTTACTACATTCTATTCTGGTTATACCCTTAACTAAGCGGTCGGCCACAACACTCGCAGCGCGCTTGTCTTAAATATTTAGTGCAAGGAAATTTTTTTAGGCTGCGTCACATCCGGAATTTTCTTCGTAAAATTCCGGATGTGACGCAGGCTTCAATTTTTATTAGTCTCATTGCACACTTCATAACCATTAGATTTTGGATGGGGGAAATATCAGACTCAACTATCTGATATTGGTCAAGTTTCGTTTCATAGTCTAATATCAAATTGTAACTTGAAAAGCTAATGCTTTGGTAAGTTATTAACGAGGAAAAAGGTAGAGCTATGTTACTTACGTTTGCAATATTTTCTGCAGTACTTTGAAGCATAAGTGGGCTGCCCTTTGCAGTGATCCATCCCGTATAAAGTCATTAAATATGCGCAGTCGTCTCTCTTGTCCTCACATTCACCTGTAAGAAAGGCAAAATAGGACGTCAGATAACACTTTAGTTACAACAGGTTATTGAAGAATAAGAACTCTCAACGCTGAGGTAGATTTTTAGTTTCTCAGCAACGCTGTACTGAAGAATTTCTTGCAAAAAATAATAACAAAAGATACGGCGGCCATGTTGGATCATAGAACAAAAGAAAATAATGAGTAAGAACAGACCTATTGTTAACTTCATCCAACATGTCGGCTATTGGAAACCAGCAATTTGATAATGATCATGATGTGTTGAATTATTCTCAAAAGGATTGAAATTTTCAAGGACTAGTTTAATTTTGTAAACATTGGTAGAATGAATTTGGCGGGAAGTTTTTAGTAGAAGTTTTTCCCGCCATAAATAATACTATTGATAAAATTATCATGCGATAACACGAGACTTCAAAGAAAATAATAATAAAGTAGTTTCAGTGATAACTATGTAACGGATTGTTGCTCTTCGGATCGTTACAAATACATTTTTCTTTAGAAAGTTTAAGAAGAATGTTAACGCTTTCATTACCTGATGGCGCAGGAGGCTTCAATTCTGAAACGAAAGGAAGAAAGAAAAATTCTAGTCAATAACATCATAATAACATCGAATACGAACTTGAAAATCGGACCAAAAAAATAAGATAGACGGAGGACGTTGACAATTCAGATTTTGTAAAAGTATTGTTTAATATCTTTATTTTTCTGTAAGTTTCAGGTCAAACGACCGGGGGAATGGGGGGAGGGGGAAGGGGGGAGGGGGTACTCCCCCATATTCGCTATATTGGTATGTGCCGCCGAACCGGGTATGGTTTTCAGCGATTCTTCTCTGGAACAGGGCATATAAAACCGTGCTCGCTCTGGAACTCTCTGGAACAGGGTTTTCAGCGATCTTGCTCTGGAACAGGGCTCTGGGAACAGGCCGTATGAATTTCAGCGATTTTTACTCTGGAACAGGGTCAGGGTTTAGAGGGACTCAGCGGCACATCCCTACCCTAAACGGGCAAGAGTACCCCCTGGGGTCAAACGTCAAAATTCCCGACGTATTCAGTTACGCATCAAAAACAATAAATAATAAGGCGGCCTTTATGTCCTTAGATTCGGCTCATATGAAGTTCGACGCGGTTTGTACTCGTTTTACCTGACTAGTTTTCCTATATTGGCCATCAAGATCAAAACACTCGCTACATAACGGTTATGCCCCAAGGGAGGAGGGGAGCGGCATCGATTTTAGAGCCCTAAAACGTTCAACTTCAAACAGTCATGTACTGTCATTGACTGACTTTGTTAGACCTCATTCACACCCCTCCCTTCCCCTCCCATGTTACAAAAGGAGACTAGAATAAAATGTGTCGTCACGCACCGCTGACTCCATTAAGTAGCTTTGCGTGACGACATAAAAGCGGCTGCATAGGAGAATAAAAGTTGAAATGCATTCGATCAAAAAAACTCAAGAATGCGCTTGAATAAGAAAGACAACTTACTTTTAGGTCCGCCTGAGGAAAGAAAAAAAGAAAAAAATGTGATTAAAAATCAAGCAAATTTCATTGTGGAAAAAGACATAAACACGAAACGATATGTACGGTAGAACCTGTGCTGCAAAAATCAAACTTCTTTTAGGACTTCGACCACTGGCCGTTACATAGGGGGTGACCGCTCAATAGAGGTTCTATTGTAGTAAACTTGGATCGCATCTTAATTTGTATTTTGATTTTAGATAAAGCTTTCTCGACGGCATCTTGTTATCTGCTCTTGTTTTATACTCATCAAGCACCCACGCGACGTCTGCGCGCAAGTCGCTCATGCATGGAGTATGGCTTACTAAGGTAACTAGGATTTAGTGACGGCGCGCGCTTCAGTTGCGTACGGAAAAGCACAGTTGCATTGACTGATAAGTAAACTTACAAGGGCTGCAAGTCCTACGACAGAAGGGCTGATCGCCATAGTCTTGACAGTATCCAGGATCAGTTTTGACCATTTCTCCACAGATTTCTGGCTGTTGATCTGACCAGGACATGCAAGGCAGTTCCTCTACAAAAACAAAAAGCAAACAAACATATCTGAATAAGGCTATTGAACATTTGTTGGATGAGGTTTATCTAACTCTTAACTAATCAAGTACTAAAATACTGCATAATAGAATTTTTTGTGTGACATATTTACAGCTACTGGAAAATAAGGTTTTAGAATATGCAAAGATGAGAATAATATGTGTTTAGAATGTGACTAATGAGGTTCAAGCTCGATCTGTCACACGGCAGAAAAACGCTGAAAATTCTGTGTCGCCGTTTACAACCATATTACCGAGACAAGTTTTACAAAAGCTGTTACATGGCGAAACTTCCAGCAAATACTCTCCATGGCCATACGTTTTCCCTACGCTACTGAAATCCGCTCTAGCTGTTACTCATTCTCGGGAACCGAGGGATAAAGTTCTGTCGCTCCCGAGGATACTGACTCTCCTTAAAATTCGTTTCCTTTCATAATGACAGTACAGTAGTATAAAGTATAGCCTTATATATTGACCTCGTCAAGTCACCCTGATAATGTTGACAGATACGGAAATAATCAAATCTTACTAATCTTGCATTATGATTTAGTCTAGCATTGTAATGAAGCGTGACTGTCATTTATATGTGTCGCCAATATGTTAGTTGGTAGAGGGGGACTGGTAAGGAAACCCGGCAAACTTCAAAGACAGAGATTATTGTTCGAATTTTTAAATGCTGCAGTGAGCGGGAACTTTGCGATAGTATAACGTTAAAAGTTACACCTGATTGAACTTGATTGGCAAAACTGTTGGCACTGATGTCAGGTCGAAATGGCGATTTTTTTTTCGCAATTCAAAGATTCTGTGTTGCTCTTTTTGTGCAAATTCTTTGTGGAAGTGTATTTGCACGTAGTCACTAACTCTAAAGTTCTTAATGCACGAGACTGACACTCATGTGGCTTCTTCATTATTCAAGCATCGTGGTTGGATTGTGTGTGTGTTTTTTTTCAAATTAGAATTGAGAGGAACTCATTTGTCAGTCACGGATTTTATACTGGACTTCTTCTCCTAGAATATCCACTTTCAAAATGAACCCACTCACGGAAAAGAAGCGTCGGAGCTACTCTATGACCTTTTACTGTCCCTTGTACATTCAAAAGCGATGGGTGGTGGGGTTAAATAGGAAGTATGTTCAAATATATTTGTACAAAGAATTTGAACAAAAAGCAACACAAAATTTCCTAACGAATAAGCTAAGTATTATCAGCTAGTCTAAATTATTTCTTAGCTTTAAAATCAACTAAATTTCTCGCGCTGAAAATATTTTCTTTGACATTAGCTAGTTTTGAGTGACAAAATTTAAAAAAATCCTCTTCAAAGTTTGTTGAAAAAGTTTACAAAACTTTTTGAAAAACATATTGCGTAAATTTTGAATTTTACCTCCACTGTCTCGCAACAAGTCTTCAAAGAGTCGTTTAATCGCTGTACGACCTGGAATGGAGCAACAAAATGTACGATAAGTTCTCTATATCCTTATTGTAACGATATAAATTAACAAATCAGATAAATCTATAATGTACTTACGGTAAGATCCATCTGATGGTAGAACCACGAGAAAACAGCACGCCAAGCATAACAACAGTTGCAAGTTCATTTTCACGTACTCAAGTGTAAAAGTATTTTACCTTTCTTTTGCAGAACTGGGAGTAGAGTAAACTAGAGTTCACTCAGTCGGGAGTATTTATACCGTGTTATTGCGTGGGATGTGAGAATCATAGTTGATTGACTTTATGACAGTGATCTTCAACAGTTTTGTTCAAAACATCCAATCAATGGGCGTCCCAAACAACGACTGTTTTCTTGCTGTTTCTTGGTTTATATTGGACTTGTTGGATCGGATCAGTGAACATGAACCGTTGAGAAAGAGGCGCGCAATTTATATCTTTTCAGCAATTCTGTTTTACAGTATTATTTGGAAACCATCGAGTTTTTTTTGTTTGTTTTTTTTCGTGCATGGCTTACCCTCATTATTTTAGCGTCCTTTTGGGATAATCTTATCATATTTCTAACAGCGTCGCATTCTTTTTTCGCGTCCTTTTTTCGCTCAAGATAGAAATCACGAGCATCTTATTACATCTTATTACTTGATCTGTTTGCTTATACTTTCTTCACTGCCGTTTCATTTCTATGCTTGCTGCGGTAAAATGACGCATGTCTGTGTGGAAGTGTGACTTGTTAGCAAGATAATAGATTGCTGAATAATCCCGAGGGCAAATCAAAAGTATGTTGGTTGTACACCACAAATTACAATCACACGGAAAAACGATGGCGTTGTTTTGTTGTGACTCGGAAACCATGGACGCGACACGCGACGCTTCATTTCGTTCATTTTAAGGATACTTTCTCCAGATGCTCAAAACAACACGAAAAGACTTCAAAAATTGCAAATGAATTCACAGTCTATTTATCATCGATGTGGAGATGTAACACAAGCTAGAAAAACCTGCTTACATATATAACCTTGCCTTGGAAACGTTTGTTAGAGGACTTTCACTAGTAAAAAGTAGAGGGATATCATGAATGATCACAGTGGGAAGGATGTTTTTCATCATTCACCGGGTACCGAGAGATATAAGACTTTTGCTTCTGTGTCACGCAGAGAAACTTCAGAACATCATCGAAATGGAGCGTAAATTTATAACTTTAAATGATTTATTTATTGTTGTACTTTTTCTACTTTTTGCAGGAAAATAGCTCCAGGGGGAAGGAATGATACAGAGAATCACGCTGAGCAGAATAGAACGGAGTAAATTCACGTCCGTTTGCAGCAATTAGTTGCCGACACAATGACTGCTAAGTGTTAAATCGCTCCTCCCCTTCTTTTCACAGCGAATGATCACTTAACCGAATGGCCTTGCCAAAAGAACGGCTTCCTTTCAGTCTTTAATTTTGTTTCATGTGCATGCAATCTTTTCTCTTCATGCGAGTTGCGCTCTTTCTCGACAGCTTCTCTAATGGTCTTGAAATGTTAAACATGGTCTTGCTTTGACCATAGCTTTGACCCCTCGGCGAATTCAGAAATAAGCGGTAGATCAACGTAATTCATGAGACTCGTCTTCTAGTTATCCAGGTTTCTTGTGCTAAAGCAACTGTTTTGTGTAAACGGAGTTTTTAGTACTCGAAAAACTGAGCTTACAATTTGCTATATATAAAAAAACCCTTACCTTTGGACAATACAGTTGTTATGTAAATCAGAGGGGATTAAATTCAACCGGCTGAGCTGTCAATATCGATTAGGTAAGCTTTGTCATCGTCCATCTTGACCTACAAGTAGATTTTGACTTGCCTTCAAGAGGCATGTCTGTGAAATATCATTATGTGGAGTTGAATATAAGGCAGGTCATGCAGGATACTTACACCACACCGGCTAGCACACTAATTTATATGTTACAAAAAGACTGATAAATTACGGACTATAATTAGGGAACCTGGAATATAGCACAATTATAAAGAATATTTTAAACTTTTTCAATCTACGGGGAAAAAAGAAATGACCACCATTATCCCCACCCAAGTAGTCTTATCTTGTCATGTTTAAAAAGTTTTTTTGCTTGACATGTGACCATACAAAACCTCTATTATATAGCATAATAGTTCGTCAAATAATATTCATCGAAGAAATAAATGACAAGGAAATGAAGGAAGAAAGAGAGAAAGAAAGAAAGAAAGAAAGAGAGAAAAAAGAGAGAGAGAATGAAAGAATTTTACCCTTAAACAGATTTTCATATTTGTCTCTCGTTTATCAGGTCTCTTGCAACGTTCAACGAGATTTATAGTTCGCTAAGCTTAAGAAGTATTCCTTTATTCAAAAGGCTGTACGGCAGTCATCAGTTTACGCCTTTGTTGGGCGGTAAGACTATTTTCCTTTCTCTCCTATCTCATACTAATAGTATTTCCCTCGGCTATTTTTTGATTGCGTTCCCAAGAACCCGCTACCAGATTAATTTGATGACAATTAGAAGCCAACGGTTTTTTGGTGTTAACAAATCGTTCTTTTTAGTTTTCTTATCAGATAAAAAAATTCCCTTCTAAAATCCCTAAATCTCCAAGCATACAAAAACGGATTTACAATAGAGTTAGTGTAGATCAAAATTTTCAGCCACAAACGCCAGATTCTTGTTGCTTGATTTTCCTTGACGCCCAAGTGATACAAAATGAGGACGATTCGTGGATAGATACAAACTACAAATACACAAGTGATAATGGCTATCGTCTTAGCGATGTATCCATCTGCTAGTGACGAAACTCCTCCTAATCTTCCATTAGCAGTCAGTATTGGTTTTTCTTTCGATTTCAATGATTTGTGCTCAAACACTTGTGTGTGTGAATTCGAGGTGTTGACAGATTTTTGCGCGACACTTTTTGAGTTCATCTTGTCGGTTAGTGAGAAAGAGTTACCTTGAACTTCATGGCAAGTGGTGGAGTTTCCATAATCATCGATGTTAACGATTTGTGTTACTGCTAGAAGCCTGACAGGCTGATGTTCAATACAAAAAGCTTTATTATCAAAAGCAAGCTTTCTTTTACCGCCAAGTGAGAAACATGGCTTTTGTTCCACAAACGATTTCCCTCTTCCATCCATGTCTATTTTGTTCATATTACGAAATATCGAACATTTGGCGAAGGAAAAGTGATCCCCGTACGAAGTTTCTTCGCTCGCTTTCGTCGACCTAAACTTTTTTAATCTATTAAATAGTTGTTTGACGAGCTTTAGAATCTTCCAACTCGTGACGAAGATTATTAAAGTCATAATAAATACAAATACTACAAAGATGATGAGTCCCTGAAATGGGCTCACCCCAGGGAACATAGGAATCGTAGTAAGAAACAAAGAAATGATCCAAAGTAAGGAAACGATAATAAGAGTTCGAGTGAAATTGTATCGAATTTGTACTCGATATATAATGGGATATTTAGTGCCATGTAGCGGTCAAAACTCAAAGCAGAAAGACTCGCCAATGACGATAGAATTGTGGCTCTTCCTATGAACACAGCAACTTCTATCACCACTTTAGATGGTGGAACAAAGCCCGTAAAAAGATGGCCAAGTGCTCACTTGCTCGTACAGGGACCAAGATACTTGTAACCAAACAGTCGGCTACTGCGAGGGAAAGTACGTAGAAGTTGGTTGCATGGTGTAAATTCTTGTTTCTAATCACAGCAAAGCAAGTCAGTAAGTTTCCAGTCGATCCTACAAGACTGATAAAGATTTCAAAGACTCCAAGAGCAAGAAAGAGTTTAGGGCTCACTGTTTCTCGTCCCTCAGTTGTGTTATTTTTAGACATTTTTGCGAATAAAGTTGTCGTCAGGTGTACAGGTATTCTTGTATTGCTATCCTTGTATTGCTATCCTCACTATACTTCAATGTCTCTTGTTGTAGTCAGTGAGGCTACGCTATAATACTCGATGCCTAAAAGCTTCCGTTTGCTATATGCTAAGGAATCAGAATGCTGGTCCTAAGGAAAAAATACCCTTAAAATATTCCTGAAAGAGCAGGATTAAAGATCCGTCATCACATCGTAATTATATTCAGAACGATCCTTTTCCCGCCAAGATTTGACCAATAAGATGTAGCTAGTGCAGATAGAACTCTTAAATGAGTCTTTATCTTTAACGGAGAACGCATAGAAAAGTTATCAATGCATATAGACAGATTGTCTACATCACTAAGGGAGTTATATTCGATTATTCTTTCTTGGGAATTACTTAAGTACGAACCAGGCGAATATCCGTGTGAAAGTGACTGTCGGAAGAAAGATTTGATGTGTTACGAATCAGTTGAAATTTAAAGACTTTTGCTTTTACAAATTCATGCAATAACGGTGTTCAAAGTAGCGTCCAAATGTTGTTTCCAATATATATAATTTGAATTGTGTGATCTGTTTGTATGAGACCATAGCAGCGGTTCTTTGATTTTACCACGGTTAGACAATGTAGTCAATGTAGATGCAAAATGAAACTTTATTTGTTGGAAATAATATTGGTCTGTACGCCACTAAGACGAAATACCTGATAACGGTATGACGATTTATATTGAAAGGCAACGCTTAAAAGCAAGAGAAACATTTTCCCAAAAATGTCATCTTTAGTTTTTATAGCCGTTCTCAGTGCTGATAAAGTCAAAGTTGTAACGCTACATTAGAATGCGATCGTTTGGTAATTCAAACCGCCTTGTAAAAGTATTGTAGTTGAAGGTTGGATGCTAATGGCTCCATTAAACCATTAATATCAAACACTCCGATAGCTTTAAGATAAGCTGTGATTTGGTCGTACGTGCCGGATTGCGGATACGAAATGATTGATTCCGTCATGCATGCATTTAGCAGGAATTCCCAATATCATTAGGTCTCCAAAGAAGACGAAAACTGCTGACAATGGACAAATTTATTGAACGAGTTGCTGCACATAATAAACGAGCTGCTGCAAACCATAAGAAATGAGTTGCTGCAAGTTAGAAGAGTTTTTTTAGACGAGCTGCTGCATTGTAGTTATCGTTTTGACTTATAGTTGAGAAATCGTCCAAAACTGAAGTATAAGCTTCTCTTGATCGGTAAACTGCACGCGCAGTGCATATCGTTTAACATGCGATAACTCGTGAATATTTGCAGCAACTTTTTTCTTATTTGCACATGTCGCCTAGACCGTCTAAAATACAGCAACTGGACTAACATGATGCAAATTAACTAGCATTCAGCAACGTTTTTGGTAACTTATAACTTGTCTGTACAACCTGACAAAACTCATCAAACGATCAGATAGGATGTTTCCGGTTATTCGTTTTCATATGACAGTAGGACAAATTTCTTTTCTTTTATAAGATGAGAATACCAGTACTCTCAATCTCGCTCCCAGAGGCGCCTATGTTGCTCTTGATCAGCAATGAGATACTGACCTAGAGAAAGGCAGGCCCTGGGGACGAGATAACCGGAGCTTGACAACCATGCGCATGCGCAGAGTTCATTGTGATTGTATTCCAAACAAACCACAGGCAGCCCCAACAAAGTCCTTATAAATTCTATTCTAAGTTATTTAAACATACTCTTTATTCCATACATTTAATGACAAATCTACAGAAATCTTGTCATAGGCTATCCTCGAACCAAATACAGCTCGCGCGCATCTTCAAATTATTCCAATTTCCATTTTTGGTGTCATTAAATGGCAGCAATAGTGACGTCATAATATGACGTGAGTACACGTAAAATTAGTTCATTGGATAAGTTATTTAGAAGCTACGAAAACAGTGTTATCGTAACTGATTGTATATACATTTTTCAACAAACATGAAGATTGACAAGAGAGTGGTAAGTGGAACGATTATTGTCATTTATGTTATTATTCTTCTTCGTCATGTTGCACAAACTGGGTTTCGGTAACACTTTAGATATTTTGATCTGAACTAAAAAAAACTTTTATTAGTTTTTTGCGCAGATTTTCATTAAGATCCAAAATTCTTTTAAAACAAAAAAATATTCCCTTATTTCGCTTGGGACCACTTTATAATCACGTGGCTATTTCCCGCCAAATCAGATGACAATCAGCGCATGCACATTGAGAGTATTTTTCGGAATGTTAACGATTCTATGTCATGCCTTACTCCCAAGTTACGGCTAGTTTTAGACACTTTACAGAAAAGTTTCATTTGCAAACTCGAAACCTGACTCATTGTTCGGTGCTGCTGTTGCTGTTGCTGTTGCTGTTGCATAACATATTTGCTTTATTATTTTTTTACAGGAGATCTGCATCATCGCAACCATTCTTTTATTAGTACTTATGTTCTTCAGCCTCCTTGGCTTTATAGCATGGCTCTTTTATATGGTATGCATCTAATCGTTTGATATCTCATTAGCTTTATTTAATCATTTTGACATTGTTTTCATTTATACATTGCTCGGTAGCAAGCAAGGCGTGGAAGTGTATCTGTAAAATGCACGATGTTATAATATTGTTTTATATTTTTGCTGCCTTATTCTCATCTGGTTAAAATACTGGTTCATCCTTTTGCCATCATTTTAGATAGTGCACTGTTGGTGGAGATATCTTGGAATTAAAACTATTCTAAGCTTGACGACGATCATAGCAATTCTGTATCTTCTCGTCCGTTATTATAAGGTAAGCTTTACTTAATCAAGGTGTCGATATCAGAGGATGACTTTGAAAAACTACATTAAAAGTATTGTTGGTGGTATTGCGCAGGGACTTGTATGGTGCTTTGTGCGTTGCGATATGAGCCCAAAGGGTGTTGTTAGATCAAATTGTTCATGATTGTACGGATCGGACCTGGCGCGTGGTGTGCCATGCCGTGCCGTAAGTAGACGGTACCCTGCCTGAAGCACCTTATTAGATAACAATGATCTTGCACGCTGTGATTGGTTCAACGTATATGGTCAATTATCTTCCGTGGCCGTGCCGTGGCTATTAATTTTTACATAACTACTCTTAATGATCATTTTGCGTAATACTGCTATATCATGACTGGTTGATTTACTGAATATATCAGTCGATATTTTTCAGCGTCTTGTTAGAGAGTACAGAGCTGAAAGGCTACAGAGGTACAGAATATGGCGTACGTTTTATATGGAACTAAGAAACGAAGCTTACCTGAGAGGCGCAAGGCGCAGGAGGCAACAAGCTGAAAGAGCACGTGAAATACGTCGAGAAAATAACAGAGAATTCAAACAAAGAATGGAGCGGTTGGTGGAGGGAGGGAAAAGTGCTTGATGCGAAAAGGGAACAATGTATTAAAGAATACAAACAGGCCTTGAAAACAAGAGAAGACTTAGAGAAGAAAATGACCGAGAAAGAAAATCAAAATTCGACAAGCTCCAAAAAAATCGAAGCACCAAAACTTTTGCTTCGATTGATGGACGAACGTAAAGAAAAGATGGAAAAGATTATACCACGAAGAGACGACGAGAGAAAAAAGAATTTACAAGAAACGAAGGAACAGAATTCAGCTGGTCATAAAGTGAAAACCTCCAATCTGCCGTCCATTCGAGCTACGTTTCTTTCTTTCATCGATGGGGTTAAACGAATGGAGCAAACTTACAAAAGCTATACGGGACCAAAGATGTATTATATGCTTTATAATATAGACTATGCTATAACTAACGTGTTATTTACCATTAAAGAGCTTTCAAATGTAGGTCCTTCAAAACCTAAGACCAAACAAAACGACCAAAAATTTCTAGGTAAGATTGAGAGGTTTTTGGTATTGACTTAGATCAATTGGATCTGAGTGGGAAACATAAGGTATTGACTTACAGCAAGTACACGGTATACTACATGCTATACCTTTCGATGGCTTCAAATTGCGAAATAATTTTCTTCCAGCAACTCATCCAACCAGAACGCGTATAAGATAAGCCCCGCCACACTGGCGATTTTTGCAGCGATTTCTGCTGCAATTTTCGTAGTATTATCGGAAATATAAAATCTTTTGTCTCATCCTTCAAAAAAGACATTCGTCTTGGAAACTCTTGGTATCCTGAAATAAACTTTACAAGTAAATTCTTTACCATAATTAATTATGGACAAAATCGCAAAAAAATCGCAGCAAAAATCGCCGCAAAAGTGCTAGTGTAAACGGGGCTGAACGGTACGACTACAGTACGAAAACGAATTTGTCACATCGTTCCCCACTCATACGAAAATTTTTCTTTATATATGAAGGTGATCCCATTTGACAAAATTCACAATACTCTACGTACTCCAATGAATAAGCTTAGTTAGTAAGCCCTGACTCCCTTTTTTCCAAGGAATGTGTAAACCTGCCACAAACATGCTGAATAGAGAATCGCAATTTGAAAAGCAACAAGACAAGCCGGACATTCACTTTGTCGAGGAAGAGATTGATCATCTACTGTGCACTGCTCATTCGAAGATTCTCCTTGTGAGGGACAGAGTTTTGCAGGGTGTCATCAATTTTGACACGGAGCCGTCCAGCACCATAGCAACGCCCGATATGATGAGAACGACTAATAAAATAGCACAGCTAGACATCCAGCAAATACAAAACTGTTTTAAACAGGTAGGCGACTCCAAGTCATATTTGAGATTGACTGTTTGGGATTCGGATGGCTGGAACCCTGTGGATTAATTAAGCAGGGATGAGCTAAGAAAGACTTGGAAGTGAGAAAAATAGGGCGAACAAGGAAAATAAAGATATATAGAAACTAAGAAAAACTGAGTCATACCCTTCTTCATTTCTCTAGATCTATTCCTCCTCATGGCTTACCACAATCTCCTTTCTTCTAAATTTTTCTCGACCCCGAAAAATATTTCTCACTGTTTTATTTTCAGGAGGACATTGTGGAAGCTTTTCATGATCTACATGACGCAATTCTACCAAAATTTAGAAAATGCATCACAAGGAGGTAAGCAATTAATATAAATGGCAACTTCTACTAAGATCTTAATATGCAAAGCCATTCCCAAGAGAATGTGGATTCTATGATCAATATGTTATTGGAACTTACAATTTTAGAGAAAAAGACTTGGCCGCCATGTTTTTTACTTCGAGTAAGCATTTATTGTTCGGCCAGGAGTTCTCTTCCTTTCCGGTTAAGAATTACTTGGTAACTGATCAACTGTCTTCAGGTGAATGAATAAAGCCACGGTAAAGTTCAAGGTATCTGTACATCTTGACTTGGTCAACTTTGGGTTTTTGTTAAGATAATTTTATCGTTTTCATTTCTTATGATGATCCTTATTCGTAGTATTTGCGCATGCGTACCATTTATTTCTATATGTAGTTTCGCACTGATTTATCAAATGGATGCTTAAAATAATTCCTATCTAAAGTTTTGGAGGATAATAAAATGAGAACTCCATTTAAAATTTCACATCGCGTTTGCGTAAACAAACGTCACGGCCAGTTTATCAAAAATCATACCACATGGAAAAGAGTGACCACGGAGTTTAGTGAGCAGTAGAGAGAAATCATTTACCAGGTCTGCTGGTCATAGCAGGGGGTTAATCATCTACGGTCTAGGGTCCGACTAATCTCTCCCTTAGGCTTCGGCCGAGATTCCTGATCAGTCTGTAATTCCTCCCGGGACAGCGGTGTCGGGGTCGAAATCTCTGGCGTAGCCGTAAATGCTTCGCGCTACCATACGACGCTTCAGCATTCGGGTCTGGGAGTATGGTCACCGGTTATTTTTGATCAATAATTAATAATAATCATAAAAAAACAGTTTTTATAGCGCATGCCATTAACTCTCAAATAGATTAATTGATAAAGAGCCCGGCCCACAGGATGTTCTCCGGTTACTTATAACATTTAAAGAATAAGAAATAACGAAAGGCAATGGTCGCAATATTGTAATTGGATGATACTACAAAAGAAAGCAAACATGGATAGATTGTTTACAGAATACTTTCTTATCTACTTCGTTTGCAAAACTTTTGCAATACCTGTTCGCGGACTGATATCGCTATCATTCTTCCAACATGGCGACCATGAATTCATTCCATTTCATTATTTCATTGTTCTTTTACTCCGACGAAGGACTAGCGTCAGTAAGTTGTTTCATCTTTTCACGGTGTATAATTTACCTTTTTATCATTACTATTCCATTGTTAAGTCATAAAACATCACCAGATTTTGGTGTTTAGTCTTCTCTTTACTAAAAACCTGTTTCATCTTTTTAATAGAATGGAAACTGATAAGATGAATAGCATAAATATGGATCGCTGGGAGAGGTAAGGCGCGCATATTGAAAAACACTTAATATCTTCACATCTCTTTATCGCTACCTCGTCTTTTCGTGCTATTAATCTATAGGTGGACGTGCTATGACGAACATAATGTAATTTCTTATCAATATTGAATCACCTATGAGAAATTCATTAGACAATCTAACAAAGTAGTTTGACAAAAACAACTGTCGAAATGGTTGGTACAATGGCCAACATCAACCGCCATCTTTAGCGGTACGTTTCATAGGAGTGGGAAATGCTGATACGGAAAATCCGTGTCAAAACTGTGCGTTGCGGTTGAATGAATTGCTGGATGACATGGGAAGCCATTTTAATGTTACGCCATGTCGTACAGTGTACGTGATGTAAGTCAGTATCATATGTTTCCCACTCATTCGAAAGCTGCATGCATTTCCTAACTAACAATTATCATAAGACGATCTTTGTATTCCTTATATACTTTCTCATATTTTCTTTGTATATTTGAAGGCGATTTGATGAAAAAATGACCAAAGTTCACCAGCGCGAGTCCTTAACCCATCTGAAAGTAGGGAATGGTTACGTTGGAAAGATTATCGTTGAAAAACCATTGAAAAAAAAAGATTCATTAGAGAGAACACCAAGTCTATGGTCTTACGTTCAAAGTGACGAACCAGAGGTTGGTCAATATTGTGCAGTCTGTATTCCACATGGCATTTAATAATGACCTTTTGCAAGTTTCGTTCTCAACGAACTCATACACTTGTTTTGACAGAGTTTCTTTGCTAACCCGCGCAGCCATAGAACTACGTACACCACCTCCCTTGCACTAAATCCACTTTTGGGGTCAAAATAAAAGAATCCTTCCTTTGAGGATTGAAATAGGAGTTTTGATCAGTGTTCAAAGCTTAAAATAAAAAACTATTTTTTAAAATTAAACATAATTTTTCTATTAGAAGCGGAAAAAGAAGTCAAGGTGGCTGGAGAGTTTTCGAAGATCGAACAAGGACAATGGTGCCACGTATCTGGCCGTTGGTGGGGCAGCAGTGTTCATTACAGCATCATATCTGGTGTATAGGTATATACGATAATCTACTACCCCACATACACAACAGGACAACTGGTGCCACGTATACTGGCTGTTGGTGGGGCAGCAGTGGTCATTACAGCATCATGTCTGGTGTATAGGTACGTATATACGATAGCCTACGACCCCACACTCGATTTTGAACTTGAATCCTTTTCCCAAGGGCACTAGGACACCTAAAGTCGTAAAAAATGTATGATAAATTGAGTGCTTGAAAACGTAACTCTTCCACTTCAAGTCGTGACCCAGGTATATTAAATACAATTCTTTTTATTGAAATTATTTGTTCCTTGATATTTCAATTTCTTAAAATAATCAATGAATCAATGTAAACCAATGAAAATGAATTCACCACTTTCGACCAATCAAAAGTGACATGACAAAGCATAGATGCACCACCGTTGTCATGATCACAGCACGAGTTGGCGGTTCTTGGAGTATTTTAAGTAATGTCAGTCTGAGTCTTCTCTATAGAGACTTTGCGTGTGCCGGAGCTTGGACTGCCTGTGAATGCATGGCAGAACGACAATATCTCTTTCTTTCTCTCGGAATTGAATTTTTTCTCATGTAGAACGATTGTATTGTTCCTGCCATTTAACATGGCTGCTGTCACGTGATGGTGCAAAGCCCCTGTTATAGAAGGATTTACAATAAACACGCGATTCTTTGAGTTCCGACTTCTGGACTAGGAAAATATGATAATCAATGAAAGCAGGCAACGATGATAATGCTATTGTTTATTGTAGTAATATAATGAAATCGAGAAGCTTGTATTTTTTCTTTTGATAATATTGTGCGGCAATTGGATTATGGAAACTGGACGTGGATCGATGAGAATGTCCATTGACTTTCCAGCTGATCTGGGAAAAAAGTGTTAGCCAATCAGGATCGAGAAAATTTGCAATGAAAACTGAGGTGTCACTTTTCCTCTTGAAAGTAATCGATTTCCAGGCCACCAAATGAAAAATAACACCCCTGCTCGTTTATTAAACATTACATCAATAACTAATGAGTTATATATTTTTATTGCAATGGTCACGGAAAAGTGTTTATATTTTTGATGGTCAATTTTCTCAGGCTTCAACATGACACACGGTTTTGCAGTGACATCACTTTCTACGTCACTATTTCAGATAAGCTGGTAAACTCGATCTAACATTAACACGTCAACACCAATCAAGTTATATGCTACACTTATAACCACTCACTCATCCAAAAATGCATTTATTTATTAGATGATTTGTAGATGCTTGTTAATTCATTCGTTTGTTTAATATTATTTATAATCACATAGTCCAGGTAAGCAACCGCCTTGGCTGCTGTGCATCGGTTTTTTTCCCCATTGAAGTGTAAGGGGAAATGAATTGCATCTCTAACGAAAAAGAATATCAATAAAAATTTATGACTTAATTAATGTCACGTCGCGATGGAAGGAGTAACCATTCTTCTGGGACATCTTAATTCAAAATGAAACAAAGTTTTTATTTGTCCGCCTTCTCTTTAGTCGTTCTGCAATTGTCTTTTTCTTCGTTTCATTCTCTTTGGAATTTCAATAGTCTAGTGCGTATTAATAAACAGATGATGCACTACGTTCATTTATTATCAAGTTTTCAATTTCCCTGGTTCGCCTTACCCGTTCTCACCAAAGAAAATTCTCATAATTTCGATTCTTATTTGCTTATCCTTCTGAATATTTTTTTGCTTATCAACCGACGTTTGATATTTGCCGTGACGAGATTCTTAAACACTCTAATTATCCTATTTTATTTTTCAACATCAGCTAGCAGTATGGGTGTAGCATAGTCCGTACAACCTTTTCATTCGATCACTTTATACCAGCGTCCCTCTTAATTTATTTAGCATATGATATATGGATATACTGATGATTTGCGGTATTTGTCTAATGTTTTGTGCCATGCCTTGCCACATGTCACGCCATATGTCACGCAATATGTCACGAATTATCCTTACCACCTCATTTCACGGCAGTAGATATGACTGTTTTTGACTTTGCAATTGATCGGCAGTATATCTGGTCAGCATTATGAGGTTGTTTTCGCATGCCATGTCAGTCAGATTGCATGCTTTTTCTTATCACCTGAATACCACAACGTCCATAAACACATTCATTATATTTTCTCTGGATCAGTTATCAGGTTTGCATTATTAAGAGACTGTTCTTCCAATGCTATATCTTGTTGATCGCTAGAGCTAGTTTTCTGATAGTTACTTGAGAGAGACACATTTTCATCTGTCATTTGCTCCACCCAGGCGAGATTTCCTTTTGTCCTGTTCTCCATGGTAGTATGACTGCTGTACATCGACATCGGCCGTCTTCGCAACGACCTGAAACATCTTTTAAATTCGGCGCGAATGTCTTTTTTCCACAGCGCGTAAACAATAGGATTGACACAGCTGTTGAACAATAGTAGCAGCCTTGACGTTGTGGTGACCTCGGAGGGCACGCTACCTTGATGGAAGAAGTTTTCAAAAGTACGATATGCAGACATGATCCAACAAAACACAAACATCATGTAAACCACTCCAAATACTTTGATGGTATTTTTGGCCTCGATGGAATAACTATTGCTAGATCCATTAGCTGACACAGACTGTTCTAATATTTGGATACGTTTAGCTTGCTCGAGTGCCATGCTCAGAATGCAAGCATACGCGATAAACATCACCAGACAAGGAACACACATGAACATGATGATTTGCGTTAGATAAAATATCTTATCCGCAGTTTGTCTTAGAGGAATGTCATCACTGTATCCATAAGTCCAAATCAGAGGAATGCAGAAAATGACCGTAGGAATGACCCAGCTGGCAATAATCATCTTGACAACGACAGAATAAGTTATAGTTGAGTGATACTTTAGCGGTTGCATGACTGCAATAAACCTGTCCAATGTCAAACAACATAGGTTGCACAACGATATAAAGATGAAGATATCATATAGAATCTTCATGAGGATTTCGTCACACTGATGCCGAAAGCAAGCTGTTCTTGATGGAATGATAGCCAAGGCAACAGCCAGGTCCGACACAGCTAAAGACAGGACCAACCAATTTGTATTGGTATGAAGACGTCTCTTCATGGCAACAAGATAAACAACGAAACCATTACCAAGTAAAGTGAGAATCTCAAAGACCATTAAGATAATGATTAACATGAGTAATTTCATGGGTATCGAGGACGAAGACGCCATGCCTGTACCATTTGATGGCGCTGAAATATTTTGGTCACTTTCCATCCTTAGCTCCGACGCCTTTCGTGTCACTTTTCAAGCCAAAACGCTCTTCCGCCTTTAAATATTTGGAAAAAATAAAGAACACGTCTGCCTTTGTTTGTGGTTTTCCAAGATCTTTCAAAGTAGTACTGATATTATAGATCCTACTATTTAGGCAGTAATGTTTTTTTTTCTTGGGCGCTGTTGTCCTGTTTTACAGATATACTCACTAAGCGTCTGGTACGGAAACTCTGCTTTCTAAACCAATGTTGACAAACTTGGATTAACTTCCAGTTGTTTTGATTTGGCCAAGTACGAGTTGTTGTTTACAGCTTTATATTCTTTAGTTTCTTTACATGCGAGTAAATGAGCTAAGGCAGAACCGCAACTCAGTGGCTAGTGTTACTCGAGAATCCCGGTGGAGTAAAATAAGACTGAAGCAACAGCTGCAGAAGCTCAAAATAAAAGCGTTCTTGATTAATAATCAATTTAAGTCTAAAATCCACCCGCTGCTAGTGTTTGAAGTTGTTCAACATATCATTAAAATATAACTATTTTCAGCTATTCAGGCTTCCAGCGTGAGACGTCCAACTGTCCACGAATCAGCTTATTAAATCGATTGTGTCTCAAGAGAACATTCGAGGCAGGCAGCTGAGTCTTATAGATTTGGTTCAAGTTGATTAAGCGAGGCAAACAAAGCAGTTTGTGGGTGAATAACCAATGTATACTATTCTAAGTATTGTGAAGATATATTGTTCATTCATTTTAAATGGATCAGCAGGACGTCCAATCAAATCATGGCACAAGTGGCAACACCTAGAAAGGTTTTGATTGGAAAACAGGGAGCAACATTTTGCTTGTTTCTGTTCTATGTCTTGCTAGAAATTTGCTAGCTCAGTAGCTCCCAAACTAGTTTTTTTCGTTCACGGACGATTCTTTAACCTTGGAAAAGGCCAGTACGCCCCACGGCCGCACACAATTGCATTACTAATCATCTTTATTTGAACAATGCAGTATTTTTGGCAATTGTTTGCATTTTCAAACGTCGAGTCACATGTAGGTTTTCCACTGTTGGAGGTATTTTTCACACACTTCATCTCGTTTAGTAAGACGTTCAATCTCCTCACTCGTTATATCTATATATTAAAATTCATTTTCAATTTGTCTTAGATTCCCACGGTTAAGATAGATTCAATTTTGATTGGCCAAATGAACCGCTCACGGAAATCATCCAAATTTGTAGCTATCTTATCAAATGCAACTTTGATTTGAAAATAAAAAAATCATTGTCTTGAAGATTTAATCGTTTCAATCCAAACCTTATCAGTTGCTAAGAATATCGCATTTTTTGAATGATGATTTTTCTCTGTTTTTAGAAAAGAATTTTATCCCCTCTATGTAAAACAATGACTAGTTCAAGGAAACCCTAATCTGTTTTTCTTTCACTTAATTCTCGAATAAACTAAATTCTGTCTCATCCCACACAACTCTTGTTATATATAAAAATGCAACGTAAAATATATCGCTAGCATAACAAAATAGCGAGAGAAAAACAAACTAAAATACGGTCTGTGGGTAGGCCTACGCTTGAAGGCTTTCCTATAGGATTCCGTTCATATGTAACATATCCGAATATTTATAAACAACTGCTTAAAGCGGAAAGCATAGCTTTGTTTTCGAGGCTAGTATTATTCTTTGGTGAAGATTTCTCACGAAAACGTTTTTAGTTTGGTATAAAATATGTTTTAGACGTAAAACAAATGTTTGAAAGAAGTAAAGCAAAAGGCTTTTCTATATCACAGTGGAAATACTGTTAAAGTTACAACATTTATTTTTGCCTCCTTCGGTCAAGTGTGTACGATAATTATTTTTGAATAAATTCTATTTTTATCCATATGAATTTGAATTAAAAAAAAATTGTCTCCTGCTGCAAAACTGACACTCAACTTGACATTTTTTGCCATAATAAATGTGTGAAAATAAGTAAAACTTACAGAAATCAATACGTACTAAATGAGGATGTATAGTTTGTACTAATAGTAATATAGATGAGACAAGACAGTCTGTCTAGAGAGCAAAAAGCTATAGCATTTTTAACTTCTATAAAACTGCGAGTTCTCGGAGATCACCTGATCGCATTTTTTAGGCAGCGTTGAAATGGAAACCTAAAAGTGGTACAGTATGAGAGTAAACATCTCTTTGTCCGTTCTGTACTTTCATCAATTATTAATCAAACAATGTTTTTAATCTTAATATTCGTTCTATATATTTCTTTCTTTTTATCTTCCTTTCAATTCTCTTCAGTTTTTACTCCGTTTCGTTAGAGTAAATATCCCATATCTATGTATATATTGTTTTCATTGTTTTTGCAATATTGCTTTGAACCCCTGGACAAACTCACACCAATTTTTCATATTTATCAGTTTATTTTTTGGAAATATATGCATTAACAATGATTTTTTTTATATATATGCTAGAATAGAATCAAATATAAGCCAAATAAAAATATTTTTAGCAATTGCAAATAAATGTTTTATAAGTGGTGACTTTGATTTGACGTTTGCTGTCAGACTACGGTGTGTTATGTCATTGGGCAGCTGCACTTGCATGATTGTGTAAATGTTTTATAAGTAGTGACTTCGATTTGACGTTTGCTGTAAGACTACGGTGTGTATATGTCATTGAGATAGCTGCACTTGCACGATAGATTGATAGACTGCTACATCTATTTGATTTAATTTCTGGCATGAGCAACAATCTGAGGCAACAGATAGATGATACTTTGTGTTAGTATAAGTCCATCAGCAAATTCGATTTTCACGCTTCCCCCTCCCTTTCCGCCCACGCGTTGAATGTTGATTTCATTCTCCAAAACTGCGTGGCGACTTCACTGATGGAATGAACATTGAGGATTGTAATGTAATTCAAAGATAGGTGGGAGGTATCTGAAATCCTACATTCATGCGTGCGTCTTTAACCTATCGAATTGTTTCAATAAGTTGAGAGCTACGCTGGTTGCGGTAATGTAACGTGGAGAGAGAGAGAGATAGAGGAGATAAGAGGAAATCATTTAATTTTAATATATTGAAAAACCTATCTTTATAAAGAGTCTCGTTATAACAATTTTGACATAATCATTCTGGGATTCCTGTGTACATTTTGCTGGCTCATGAATAAGGTCAGCGGTACGCTCCTTTATCATATTTTTCCAAGATGGAGGTCGGTGAGTAGTTTTGGATTTTCAATCTCTTTTTTCTCCTTAAAACACCTTAAATAGTTTAAATTTAAGTGGCTTGATCATTGTTACTAAACATCCTTAATTGGTATTGGTTGTATTTCGTGTCTTTATCAATTTTCTTGGCGATATTAACCAAAAAAGTTGATCTGTTAGTTGAAGTTGAAACGTTAAATCCAAAATGCAAAATTGTACCCTACATCTTATAGCACCAATATGATAACGCAGTACCGAGCTCACTTATGTCCAAAATACAAAGATTCAAAGGTAGACATCTTGGTTTTGTAACGAAAACTTGGCTATATAGGATTTACAGTTATGTAAAACCACATTCTGTAAGCTTATGTGCTGTAGTTATATATCGTTATACATGTGGTATACACAGATTTTTCAGGGCTTAACTCAGCCCT
The DNA here is from genome assembly GCA_011057435.1 of Actinia equina. Classification (NCBI taxonomy): domain Eukaryota; kingdom Metazoa; phylum Cnidaria; class Anthozoa; order Actiniaria; family Actiniidae; genus Actinia; species Actinia equina. The sequence goes on along the minus strand of WHPX01001156.1, from coordinate 115,637 downwards.
GATTTTTTTTAAATCCTGGTTTATAAACTGATTGATAAATAAGTCTATAGGTTATAAATAAATATTGAATGCAGATTGATCACACAAAGCAATCAAAATTCACAGAGCAGATTGTTCTGTAAGTTTATATTATGTTTTTCATTCAGATTTGGAACTTGATTCAGAAGAAAATGCTGGACTAACGGCTCAGCCAGTCAGAAAAAATATCTCGTTGAAATTGAAGACAAAATCCAAATCCACATCAGCACTGGGGAAAAGCAAGAAAAAAGAAAGTAAAAGTTCTGACAGGAAAGCAGCTGCACTAGAGGGTGAGAGGTTGATATACTTATATAGGAGGCTAAACCTGTACAAATGAATCTGTTGTAAAGAGTGTATGTCTGTAAGAATCAAACATATGGCAGAAAGACTCAAATTTCGAAAAATATTTTGATAGCTCCACACATTCCTTTTGTAAATAACTTCATGTTTTACTTTATTTCTATTTAGCCCAAAGGTCTGCTTAGGGACTTAATGTATATAACTTGTGGTTAGGATCATTTTATGGTATCTTTTCTTCAATACTGAGTATAAAACTAGAAGACATTTTGATTACAAAATACAAAGAAATGTATGGAGCGATGTCTAGTGTTGAGTGTATGATGTCACATGCTCCTATAAAAATTTGCAAAAATGAAATACTTGCCATCCGAATATCAGGAAGAAACTCTAACCAGTGATTATCATACCTTTAACGGTTATTCCAGTAAAGTTTCAGCTGAATTAAAATTTGGATGATTTTTGTGCTAGTCCCCCTTTAATCCTTCCTTAACTGTGGTATTTCCTATACTAAGAAAATAGTCCAATATTTGTATTTTTAGCAGCCTGTTGCCATGAAAATTAGCTACATTTATGTTTTGAAAGATTTCCTGGCTTTCATAACCTTGTGTTTTGTTGTTTTTAGGTGAAAAAGAAGCAAGAAAGAAGCAAAGATCACCAGCTTCATCTGGACCTAAACCACAAGTGAAAGAACTAGAATGGAATCACAAGGTACTGTAAAAATAAAATATACTAGATGCTATGGATGAGATATTGTGATGTTATAAAGTTTGTGGACAGTGTGCACTGTTGGTTACACAGTTGAATTTAAACTGAACAAACTAGAGACGTTACTGCAGTTATCTATATACTGCGAGCTCAACATAACAGGTAACGACTGATTGTTTTTGATTGACGGCAGCAAAAAACTAAATTTCAGCGTGCAGCTTGTAACTACCAAGTTTGCAGAATATGGAAAACTGCAGTAAATACAGTTACCATTAAATCTTGGTCATAAAATGTAAACTCTTATCCTCTTATCCTCATTTTTGAGGGTTTTTTTGATCCATGCATATTTGGAATGGAACAGTTATTTATTTAATTTAATTTATTTTCTTTATTTATTATTTTTTTGAATCATCACTTACCTTAAGTGGGATTCTATGGTACTTACTGTTATTCCTTCATCCCTATAATATTAAGCATTCTTCTATGACTGTATGTACTTCATTTTTTAACAGATTATTCTATGGTACTTACTGTTATTCCTTCATCCCTATAATATTTAGCATTCTTCCATGACTGTATGTGCTTTATTTTTCAACAGATTATGATCATTGGCCAAAAAGTTCAAGATCCTTTGCTGCACCTATGTGAAAAGTGTTCACTTCCAATACTTGTTTATGGCAGACTGGTATGTTACATAGCATTGCAGATGGTTTGCCCAGTTACTAGTTTGCCTGAGATTTTTATATGCCTATAATAGGAGGTTTTTTCCCCTGTGTATTTCAAGGCTCACAAAACACAAACATTAGATGCTACATAAAGTACGTTTTACAGAATTTGAAGTCTAACAAAGCAATATTTAGACTTGAGCATAAGCTTTCTTACTGGGCCCTGTTGAACGAAGCCTGGATAGCAATATCCCGTGGATAAATCCTTATCCAATGGATAAGTTGATGCTGTTATCCAATAAATGTATCCACTGGATAAGATTTATCCATTGAATAGCGCTGTCCAGGCTTTGTACAACGGGGCCCTGGTGTTGGCCTTAAATGTCTCAGGTGAACCACCGGGCAAATCTGCCACCTGGTAAATCTGCCACTGGTCAAATCTGCTACAGTACAAATCTAACTGGATACCATTTACTAAATCTGTATTCCAGAGGGAGCTGGGTAGGGACATCATTCTGAGTTTCTCCTGTATGGTACCCTGTTCTAGTTCATTAAAAAAACTGGGTAAAATGTTTAGTTCTTTTTTATCAACAGTTTATTTTTGGGTACAGCAAAAGTATGCCCCTGTCTGCTCTTGCCTTTTATGTATCCTGGTTCAAAATTGTCCTTGATTTACGAGGTTAGCACTTAATAGACAGTGGCTAACAAACTTGTGGCCCTTGTTCTGCGATAGGAATTTAGAAGTTGATTTTTCTGGAGGGAGAAGAACTTGAAAATCCAGAGAGAAAAAATTGAAGCAAGGAGAAAACCAACAAACAAAAACTTTACTCAAGTATGACAATGAATCTGGGAATCATTCCTAAGGTCGCATTTGTGAGAGGAGAGGGCTCTCACCCCATTATGCCTGTGCTTAGGGTAAAGGTGTTACCATTGGTTATGGAACACTTTTAGTGTTCATATTGCAACTATAAGTATTATTAATTTCATATATTTTTGTTTTTTTTAGAGTCCATGTAAGCATTCATTCTGTCTCTCTTGTGCAGAAAAGGGTGCAGGAAAGTGTCCAAGGTGAGTTGAAATAGACCTTTCTTGGACATTAATTCAATAGGCAGTAATTTCATAAAAGCCTGTGTTAAACAAATCTCAGATATTATGGTGTGATCAGATTTGCTCACAGTACTTTACACGAAAAAAGTTATTTCAACCCTTTCCATCATGTTATTTTTGCTCAGGTGTGGAGAGGGAGTTCAAAGAATCGAGCGTGCACCACTGGGCAGTGTTTTCGTGTGTTCATTTGGTGGTAGTCGTTACGGTATCTCAGGATGTCGTCGCAGCTATTTTTCTCAAAGGGACCTTCAATCGCACATTAAAAGACGTCACCAGCGTGAGCAAGCGGGAGGGGACAGCGACGGGAACGAGGACGCTGAAACCGAAGTAAATCGCGTAATTTTCCCTCCCGCTGGAGGCGGGGTACCTTTCTTTATGCACCCCCCTCGAGAAAATGCTCCAACTGCTGTTATGCCCCACCCAATAGCTGCGGGGGAAAGACCTTTTAGCAATGTCCCTCTTCCTGGAGCAGTCTCCATGGAAACTAGACACTTTGTACAAACAATCCCACGTGATGCGTTTTATATGGAAGCTCCTCGTCCCCAGCCTCAGCACCCACCAGTCAGTGGGTTTCCTGCGCAAGCTCCTCCGCAAGTGGCTGCTGCTCACATTTCTCACGTCCAGCCTGGTGTTTTCACACACCCAGAACAACCTCCTAGATTCGAAGAGATAAGAGCTGAACAAAGAGTATCTCGACCAATCCCAGTACAATCTAACATGGATGACGGGTTTGGACGTCGAGGATCAGGGGGACCTGTTCCAGGAGCAGGCTTTCGTTTTCCAGGTCCTGAACCAGAAGCACGACCCGGAAATTGGCAGCCAAGGTCAGAGGGTGAGTGGATGCAGCAAGAAAGGCCTCCGGTCAGGAGTGAAAGGGAGTGGATCCCACCTCCAGGAAGGACTGAAAGAGATTGGGTTCCACCCAGATCTGATGGTAACTGGACTCCACGTGGTCGCGTCCCTCAAGGGGACCCTCATTATAGACCAATGTTTTAGAAAAAAAGGTTAATAACGAGACTCATATCTCTCATACAAGCGCGGGAACTGGTGTCGATAAACATGAATATTAAGTACGTCGTTCCAATGGATAAATGAGTGAAAAGGAACAAGTTTTAGCTTCTCTTACTCCGACGAAGGACACTATAGCGTCCGAAACGTCAGTATCATTACGGTTTTATTAGAAACACCGACGCAGCTCACACTAGTTTTAGCTAGTTATCTCTTCTTTTAGCTTCTTATGCATATTCATTATCGTTCAAATTTTCTGTCGTCGTCCTAGTTTATCTATAGAAAAATATGAAAAACGAGCACAACACAGCTTAACTTCAATAGAGGCTTTGCACCATCACTTGATGGCAGCCATGACAGGAGGCACAATAATAGTTTTTCCCCCTGGGGAACTGAATTCTATCTCGTGTAAATCGGATTAGACCAGATTTAATTTATCCTGCCTCCCGTGATGGCTGCCATATGATGCAAAACCTCAATAGCGATGTGACAATTTCGGACATGACTAATAGTCTCGTTTTCATGTTTACCAACACCTTTCTCCCTCCTGTCTATCAGTGATATGGATGAGATGATATACTTTTTCCCAGTGATGTAAATGAGATGATGTACTTGTTAACTTAACGTGTATAAAATTCAAAGTAAGTACAGATAAATGATTTCCAAGACTAGTGTAGAAATTATTCCGAGTAGTAGAAGACGGCAGTCCTTAGTCTAAAACTAATCATATAACAATATTTTGCTTGATAAACCACTCCGAATTACCTTATTGAAATAAGGTTTTCCAAAATCCAGGGATTTAACTATGAGGGTGGGGTGAGAATTTTTTGCTTTTCATATGAATGCATGTAGAGTGCAGTATATTCTCTAATGTTGACTCAGTTTGTCCGACTAAGAGCCGGAGCCAACCGTTGACGGATCAACCTGTTGAACTCAGTTTTTTTGACGTGTATGTAAATGGTACGAGGCACAGTTTGCTGTCATCCAGTCGCGTGGGTCAATACCATAGCAACGTCGGCTAAACAACCATAGCAGCGCTCTGCAACCAAAGCAACACTGCTTCATGATATAATCTTAGGTAAGAAATGTCTCGTCTTGGCGACTGTAGAGTCCTTCGTTCCGGAATGAAGCAATATATAATACAAGTACAAATAATAATAATAACTTTATTACTGTCTCTATTTCTTCTAGCCGGGCACAAGTGCCCTACTAATCGGGGAGACAAATATCTCCTTAGCAAATCCTCTTTAGTTTCATTTATATCTTAAAATCTTTTTCCTAGTTCCTGTCACTCAATACCATGGAATGTCACAGGAGTTACCATAGCAATGCGACAACCTTCAAAGATATAAGCTTGAAACTGGGAATTTTGGACTACAGCTTTACTGAGGCTCCGTTGTTCGATAAACACTTCTTTGTGCCTTCTTTATGATTTTTTCCTTGTCTGCCAGACGATCTCATAGCAATTGTCTAACGTTCATTCCAAACATCTGAGTGACGCATTTACAAGAATTCAATTTTATATTTTAAAAACGGTTGTAAAAACATATTGAACAAATGGTCGATTAATATCTGATTCATTAATTCTATAGATTGTGTCGAGGTTCTAAGAATTAAAAGCTTTATATCTTTTATTTATAGCTTTATATGTAACACCACAAAAAACTAGTATATTTTTGTCATTGAAAACCGCGGGAAACAACGGGCCATTTTCTCTATTATCAATAGCGCAGCGCAACCGTGACGTCATAAAAACGAAAACAAAGGCGAAATTCGGACAAACAAACTTGCAAGTTTACTTTCAGCAGATAATTTTCACAGCTGATCACAATTGATCTTAGTTAACATGGGTTATTATTGTAATTGTAAAAATAATAAAATCGGTTCGTATAATCCTCGTAGCGGTTAAACAGAATGCAATGTTTGTCCGAATCTTTAAGCTATTTTAGGAATCAGTGCGCTGCGCTATTGACCGACAACTACGTCGAGAAAGAACACGGTATTCTTTTCTATTGTCTAGGGAATGATAACAGCAGAGTACATCCTTTTCTATGACTTTGAACTTATTATTATACCAGATTTATTACCAACGACTGAAGGATTTCAATATCCGCTGAAACACAAAAGAGAGAACATTGGGTGTGGCGCTAGGTTCATAAACAAATCATATTAATAAATTAATGTCTATTCGGTATACGCCCTTACACGCAAGTTAAACACATTGGTAATGTTAGGCATTTTATACAAGTGGTATTTTTAGTTGACAAAGCATATCTTTCTGAATAAGTGAAATTCAGAGACCACTGGTATTTCTCCTAGAAAAAATGGTTCTGGGGAGTTTGCTGCCAACTCAACTGCAGCGGTTAAGATCACAAGAAGAAAGTGACACACAGAGAACTAATTACAAGGATAAAGGGAGCGACACGCTACTGGATTCGTTCCGAAATAGGAAAAAATGGAAAACTTTAAATGGGAAGTGCGATGAAAAGTGAACTTTTGTTATTCCCTCTGGAAACGAGTTTGAGACAAATGCACATGTTTGTTTTCTGGTCGCTGTGTTTTAATTCATTGTCACTACAGTTCGCACCAGAGCAAAGGGTTAATGTGCATAGATTTCGTTTCATAAATAGAAATAAATTGACGCGCAAGGAAACAAAGGAAAACCATTTAAACGTCATGCCTACCGTACCCGGTCCTTGTTGTAAGTGAGTATCGTGCGTTTCCCACATGGAAAACCGCGCTGTCCGGCAGAGGGAATGCGTGACACAAGAAACGTGTTTGGATATCACACATATACAAAATTCACTTTCCTATAGTCGTTTGACATCGTCAATTAGTTAATTAAGCCTATTATCGTTGTAAATCTGAATAGCCGTTCTGTTTTGAATGCAATTCCGAAATATTCCAGCTACGTCAAAAATGCACCTGGAATTCAGTGAGGTGTTCGATGTTTAAAAAGGGTCACATTGTTTGCGACAATGTGAAAAGATAGTAGAATATCATGTCTTGGTATCGATGAGAAAATACTGAACTCGTCAACACGTTATAGACTGAACAAAAACTGCAATACCATTAAGATTGAAGGTCCAAAGCAAAGTACCTCTTGTATTAAAAGGTAAGAAAGTTAGCAATATTACCCCTGTCTGGTGTAATGCAAAACCGAAATAACCCTTGTACCGCAGGAGTTAAAACAAACATTTATTAATTAAGTTAAAGCTTCAGGCGAATTTCTATTCTGCTTTCTTTTCTAGTATGCTATATCTTTAAATGATTTCAGGCTACAAGAGACTTTTCCTTCCATTTTATTTCTGTCTTGTATGGCTCCCTCAGTACTGAACCTGTAACGAGCTAGTCTTAAGAATTTCGATTCATTTTTGCTTTTAAAAGGTATAAAAATGTATGCCATTGTGAGTAGTATGACTATATTCCTATACATAAAATCTGAAGTCTAACGAAGCTACGAATAAATAAAAATCATGTTTCTCCAAAATCTAGATGCGCGGATAACATTCTTTGGCTCTAAGGACGTTAAAACCACCAGCAATGTGAATTATTTTACAAATCTCGGTAAGACCCTTGACTGGCTGAACTTTTTTTATTAAATTCAGAGGTGATAAATGAACAGCAAGACACGAAAGCACATTAAATACTGCTTATTAATAATGGAATATATCCAATAACAAAACACTGGATACTTGTCAACAATTATCACTCGATGAGGGGTAACACTTTGACATAACATTTGATCTTTAGTCAAAACAATATGCATTATCTCGTCCCCAATGGTCGTACGCTATCCATATGCGTGCTACATCTAAGGGACCGTTCTTTTTTTATCAGGGAGGTATTTGGGGGGGAGGAGTGGGTGGAATTCTAGCAAGAAAAACTTGCCCCCCTCTATATTGCTGTTGACATCTGCAGGCACCCCCTCATGTTCTGCCATACCTAAATGGCCGGCCCTCTTTTCACATTGATTCTTCTACATGTGGCCCCCCCTCTATAAGCCGGATTTTTTTACATGCCCCCCCAGATTTCCAACGGCCCCCTCCCTGATGAAAATGAACGGTCCCTAAATCAAGAGCAAGATCGGAGTCTATCTGAAAATTTATATGTCACATGAAATGTTATCTAACTGTTACCTGTGCCAACTGGTCCAAAGCTAGTGTCATATAATCCACCCTGGATTTCACTCCACAGAAATTTAGGTAGTGCTTTAAAACTACTCTAACTTGGCGGGAGACTATCATGTTACAACTTTCATTCACGTATCAATTTTGCCATTTTAGCCCAATTGTCGCTCACTTACCGTGTGTTACGATTCTTTGTTTGAATCACGTTCAGTATCGCGATTCACTAAATAGTCTCTTATATTTTTGAGACGACAATATTTTGTGGTATTGTCGTTTCAAAATTAAGATTTCTGATTGGCTAACGATGGACGAAAAAGAAAGCTTGAGCGCGCGTGCGCGTGCGCCAAATTGTTACCCTTGTTGCTTGCGCCATAGCGCGCGCTCGTAAGGAGATTTTCGCTTTTAATCAAAGAAAATAGGTCAGTTTATTTTCCTTTTTTGTGTGTTAAATTCTTTAAAATTGCGATACAAAACTAATTACGATTTTGAGACGACAATACCACGAAATAATGGCGGCTAGTTGGGAGAAAATATATTGGGCGGAGTCGCGAAGCGACGTGTCCTACAATGTTGTATGAAATAAATTATACAAACTAATGCCACAGGCAAAAATGGCTGCAAATTATAACAATAATTCTTATGACCAGCTGAACGATCCCAAAAAGTGGCTCTTACAGGCTAGGACTAAAAATGCACAAATTGGCCGACATATGAACACGTTACATTAATTTACTAAAGCACCGCCGTCTTTCTTACAATCAATAGTCCAAAGGTAGCTGATAAAAGTACTATCAGCGGTGGTTCACACAAACAAAAACAAATACATGACCGGAGGCAAGCATTCATTCATTGAAATAAGTTCATTTCCTTAGCACGCTGTAAAAAGTCATCAATGTTCCCAATGGTGTTAAACAAGGACATGAGTGACACCTCAGTTTTCTTCATTTTGGCAACCAAGGATTCTATCTCATTCTTTCTTTCTCGAGCTTCCTTGGATGCTTCCATGTAGTCATGCCAAGCACATGTCTTCTCGTCTTGCAGTACCTCGATTTTATTCTTCAGTTTTTGTTCGTTTTCTTTACTCTTTGTTTGGATGTTTCTGATTTCTTGTAAGAGTCTGGCGAGTTCTTGTTCCTTCAGTCTCACATCGTCTAAACTTTCTTTATAATTACAGCTCATGTCTTCCTTTGCTGTCTGCAAGTCGTTGATCTGACGCTGGAGTGTCAATTCTCGTTCTGATGCAGTCCTCAAGGTTCTTTCTAGTTCTGTATAGCGTATGTCATGATTTGAACTCATGTTTCTCATCTGGGTTGTCAAAATATCAATGTGAGAGTGTGCCTCCTCTTTTTCTTGTTTTGTCAATTCGATGGATGCCATCAGGTGTTTGACTAATTTCTGGACTCCACAAATCTTCTTCTTCATCAGCTCCAGTTCTTCAAAAATGTTTTTCTCTTCCTTGCTTGGATTAACTACAGCAGTGTTATCTTCTTCACTGCTACTGTTTTTAGCAGACATTGGAAACTTCTGTTTGTTTTGCTGTCTTTCCTTTTGTATTGCAGCGATGTTCTTTAACATATTGGTTTCAAAATGTTGAAGCAGTGATTCCATCCGTTCAGACAAGAGATCATTATTTTCTTCCATTAGACTCCTAAAGACATCGACAAAGTCATCGAACTCTAGCGCATTTTCTGTCACATGAGGCTTGCATTCAGACTCAGCCGAGTCTGGGCTGTCAACTGGGTTCATCTGTTCAATTGTTTGGGATCCCTTTCTCAAGTCTTCCTGTTTGCTGGTAGTAGCTTGCAGATTGCTCATGCAATCTTTGGCTAAGGTGTCCTCAACTTCGTCTTTGATTTGTTTTACCAATGGATCCACCGTGGCTTCTTTGAACATCTGGAAGGCACGCTCTGATTCAAAATTATCCCAGGACAGCTCACTTTCAGGCGTGCGGCTACCTTTCAGGTCATCGTGAACGTCTCTATCTATTTCTTTGATTTTTTCCAGGTATCCAGCAATAGAATCTATCTGATACTTGACACTTGTTGTACATCGCTGCCCAATGGCCTTTACAGATTTCAATTGGCTGATCAGGCAATCAACATTGGAATATAGCTTAGACATGCTGTCTTGGTTTTCTGTGTCAGGGACCTGACTGTTTAAGTCTTGTTTGATTCTTTTCACAGTACTATAACACTTGTTGACACCTCTTTGCACCATCTCATGCTCCAACTGTATCGTACTAAGACTTAAAAGTACTTGTAGGATTTTGTGTTGGAGACTGCTGTTGTGTTCTGTGGTGGCACAGGAAATAACTTCAATATCATCATCCTCTGCATCTTTATTAAGACCTTGATAGCGATACTCAAGATACGTCACTTGCTCCTTGTTAACACCTGCAGCAGTTTGCAAAGATTTGCTATTCACTTGCAGGCCTTCGTCGACTTCCATATTGTCAGTCTGCAATCATGTGAAATAATAAAAAGATAATATACTTTCGTATCAACCACAATGTAGAATAGGATTTCATGTGATTTTAATTATAGCTTACAGTTGTCGTTGTGCTTGACACTTTGACTGCAGCGCCTTGCATACAAAAAACCTTTGCGCATTTAAACGGTCCACTGTCGCGCATCAGCAATAATGGAAAGTAGAAATTCGTCGAAAATATCACTAGTTTTTACGGCACAAGATTGCTGCGCATAATAAATACATTGGTAAAGAAAACTAAACAATTATCGTAAGCTTTCTAAAGCTACTCCGACTCCTAGGCCTGTGTTCATCTGTATATCATAGTAAATATTTGAAATATCACACCATTTGATTGGACTTACCATCGCTTCATCAGTTGTACCATCAACCTCCTCAGACTTTGATACCACATCTTTACCAGTCACCATTTTCTCGTCAGCGCCATCTTCGCTTCCTAATGTTCTATCTTCCTTGTCAGCACCAGAATTCTTTTGGCTTGAGTTTTCGTCATTTGGCATCATTTCGTGCTTACATCTGGCACACACTTTTACGCTAGATGAAGACGTTCTTGCTTCATTTTCGATTTCTCGTACTCTTTCTTTCAGCCTTCCATTTTCTAAGAGCAAATTTTCAACTCTTTCGAGTCTAGCTTCTTCTTTCTTGATTTCGTCGTGTTTCTCATCGTAATACAACTTCAGTTTGTTGTCTTTGTCTTGAGCGTTCTCAACGAGCGCGCTGTTGATTTCCCTAAGACATCTAAGTTGTTCATGTAAGCTTTCATTTTCTTTGGAAAGCTGGCAAATTTTATCCTCAATTGCTGCTACCTTACTTTCTTCGGCTCGCTTCTCATTATCGCTTAGCTGCCGGCCTTTTTCAACGTCTGCTGTCTCTAAGCGCTTACTTTGTTCAACTAATTCATCGTGTTTGTTTTGAGCTTCGAGTTGATTCTTCCAGGTCAATGTCTTTATTTCATTTTTCATTCGCTCTTCGTTTACCTCGTATTTGGCCACCTTCTCCTTAAGATTGCCTAATTCTCTATCTCGACTTTCAACAATTCCTTCCAGTTTGCTGGCTTTTCCTTTGCTGGTCTTCAACTCTCTCCTCAAATCTTGCACTTCAATTCTCATTTCAGCAACTTTTGTAACACTTCTCTCGATCTCGTTCGTCTTTTCCTCGATAATATTTTTCAATTGTTCTCGTTGTAGCTTGAGTTGTTCAAGGTCTCTTAGTAAGGTCCTATTTTCCTTTTTCAGAATATCCAAAAATGCATGCGCATCAGAACGGCTGCCCATAGCGACAGGTTCTTGGTGACAGGACTCGTCGTTGTCTTTCTCACTTTCTTGTGCTATTTCCATTGCTTTCTGCTCATTCTCGCTTATTATCTGGCGTAGTGTTTGTAGTTCTTTGGTAAGAGCACCTAGCCTTTCCTTGTAGTCTGCAAATAGGTAGTGTATAAATAAGAATCCTTTTTCTTTGAGGAAACTTGTGTATCTTTTTAAATGCCTAATTCGACAACAAAGACTGGTGAGTATGCATGATTTTTGACATTTCTTCTTTAATTATTATAAATAATGATGACAACCTCATTTATCGGCCACTTCTCAATTCTCCGAGAATGGACGGTTATATAATAGCGGTTGTACCTCTATTCATTGTTGTAGCAGAATCCAACAGTTTTGATAACAACTAAACTAATCCTCCGATCCGGCATTATTCAAGTTGCCTAGGAAAATACAAAACGTTTCGACTTACTTTCATTTTCTTTGCTGATATTAGCTTTTTCTTGCTTCAACTTCCCGACTTCAACTGACATGTTTTCACTTCTTTCACCATATTTCTCAGCCTCTGATCTTTTCTGTTCTAGAGATTTTTCCAGCTCCATTACCTTTTCATTCTCCACTTTTAACTTATGTCTGGCTTTCTCCAAAAGTTCCTCGCCGTATTCTACTGCTTTCTTTTTATTTTTAATCTCATTCGCATATCTTTCTTCTTTTGCTTCAAGATTCGACACCTTTATAGACAACTCCTGTACCTCTTTTTGCAAGGCTGCGCTTGAAGATCTTTCTTCTTCCAAATCTATCTTTCCTTTTTCCAGAGCTGTGACATAACCGTCGATCTTGAGGTCTTGTTGTTGTCTTAGTCTCTGAAGGTTTTCATACTCTTTCTCCATATCACAAATTTTTTGAAGTGCTTTCGGAGGCAACTCCTGCTTCCATTCATCCTTTGCCCAACTCATTTTTCAAAATTTGATTTCTTAACCCTTTCGTCTCCAAAACTCAATAAGCTAGTTGTTTTTACGTGTTGTTATTTTCCGACTGCCGTTTCAAATTTTCTAACGGTGCTTGCGAAAGCGCACGAACATCGTAGAGCGCGCGCGTTTGGAGGACTTTAACCGTCTGCCACAGGTAACCAAATAGGAATTTTTGAAAATCTGAATTCGAAGTTTTGACTTATGAACATCGCAGGTAGCCCAAGCTTACCGTTAATGTTAAATAACTGAATCGATCGAGAGACAGACAAAGATTAAATGGGTCAATCATATGGATATTTTTGAATCCTCATTTTTACGCTTTAAAATACTTAAAATCAAATAAAACTTCCACCGTGTGTTGTTGATATATTGAAGAGCCCCATGGTTTAATTACACTACACACTAGCGTCATCTAAGCCCGAACGAAATGAGCTGTGGCCATCATGCTAGTTGATATTCCCCCACAAAGAAGTCCAAAACAATCTTTTGTTATACCTATCAAACATGGCGACCTATTTTTATGAAAACCAAAAGAATTGTAAGAACAAGCAGAGTACGAGGTGCGGCCTGCAAAAGATGATTGTGAAATAAAACAACAACGATGTTTTTTTATAAACAAACGTAATGAGGTATTTCTGTCAATCACCAATTCAATGTGTGATTTAACTGTGCCCTGCCCAGAGGCTGTTTCAGGGTTCAATCGGTAAGTTAGTCGTGGCAGGCCTGCCCTGACTCAGATAACCCCAGAGGTCGTTTCAGGGTTCGATCTTTGAGTGAGCCGTTCCCTGACTTAGATCACCTCAGGGGTTGTTTCAGGGTTCAATGAATCTGTGAGTGAGCCATGCCCTGAATTTGATCAGCCCTGAGGCTGTTTCAGGGTTTCTCAGAAGAAAAAAACCTCGAGAGCTGACTGATGCGTACTTCATGACCTTGTTGTACTCTTCGATCACGAAATCCCCAAATCTGTTGACTCAATGCGTACTAGAAAAAATATATATACATCGAAATATTTCGTACTGTTAGTCATGTCCAATTCTAATAGGTCTGTTCAATGGTCGCGGGTTGATTACCAAATCTTGAATTGACGCTGTGACTGTAGTCAGTTTAAAGGAAATTTTCAAATTTTGTACCTACCAGCCTCGTTGGAATGCATTGTCTACCAACAAACCGCTGCATGGAGAGTTGTCAATAAAATGAGGTGGACAGTTTTAGAACTTTAGAGCCGAAGATTCCGGGTAATGTGATTCATGCCTGTGGTATGATTACAATTGATAACAATGGTTAATTGTTGCTCATCTTTAGGTTTTACTGTTTGTTGCGTTCCGGGACCCTGCCTTACGAAGGGTGGATACGATAGCGCTATCCGAGGGATAAATCCTTATATCCAGGGGATAAAATTTATTGTATCACTATATCCCTGCACTGGATAAGAACTTATCCATTGGATAGTGCTATTCACCCTTCGTACGACCGAGCCCTGATGTATAATTATGTATCGTCTCAGCAGTAGCCATCCGATTATTTCATTCTATCGACCGCAACAAAAAACTTGAGTATGTGCGGTTGAAGCAATAAGCCATATTAGTGGACTTGCTGCACAATGAACCACAATGTTATTTTGCATGGGACAAGGAATTACACCCTTTCGTACTGGCTGAACAGGTTGTCTAGCATTGAAATTGTTTTTCAACTTCGGCAGAATATTTATCGACAAATCACAAGTCAATTGAATGTGTAAACAAACTCACTTGCATAAGAGTACCTTATTATATATAGGATATGTCACCCTTAATTAATAGCCATTGTTTCTCATTAGGACCACACGAAGTTGGCTCATATGCAAAAACAGATAGAGTTTATGTTAGATTCTGCAGATAACCTACTATAATACCAGAGTTGGCGTTGGTTCCACTACAAGCAGACTAAGGTAAGGGTGAGAAACATATGTTTTACGATAGCTGAGAGTTAGTATCACTATAGTTCGCCGATTATCGACTAAATGAAATCGTCTGAAGTATATCAAACTGGGGCGTCGGTTCTAGTTGATTCAATCAGGGTTAGTAACTCTGATTAAATAAGTAAAAAGCCATCAGCACGGCTGAAGTGGAACTCTTAGGAGCGCGGATAATCGGTTGAACTTAAATTGGAGGACGATGGATAAGCGTAGATACCACTGAAGTGTACTAGATGTGGTATGTGACCGCGTACGGTCGTTGCAGAATCAATGGACTGGCTTATTCGTTGTAGCATACTCAACATGGCTTATGCCATTCATAACCCACTGCAAAACGAAACAAAGACTTTTAAGATTCAAAGCAGTGTTACAGTGTTTGAACGTTTCTACCCAAGAAAGCCACAGGTAATTGCTTCTATAAAAAAACAAGAATGACCTCTTCACTTGTATCAGTTTTAAAGGAATGCAGTAGTTCTTGGAGTGCTTTATTTAATCTTTTTGTTAGCTTGAACATATTTACCCTTCTCTGTACACAACAGCTAATCCTTCTGAGATATTTAGTTGTGTTAGTTAAGTAATTTTTTGTTCAGGTATTTTGGAATGGGCTTAGCGGTTAAAAAGTATGCGTGACTTCATTCTATGTAAAAACCATACTGGCAAATTCACTTCCGACCAAAACGTTTCGAAAACTTTCAAAATTTATTGAAATTTAAACGTAGTTCTGTTATTGAAACTTTGATGTGACTTCAATTTTCTTGTTATTTTCGTATAACTTCTGGAATACGTCTTGCTAGATGATAAACATTGTTCTCAAAGTTACGAATAACAAAATAATGACTTAATTGTTTTTTGTGAAAGTCAAAGAGCTTTTGTTTATTTTGTTGATCACTGCCAAGTTCCCTTATCAAGGGCGATTTATCTATCAAAAACTTAGACCAATTATGGAAAATTTTTTATTCTTTGACTTGCACAGGAACCAATACAATAGACAGTTTATTTATGATAACGTAACACGATATTAAATACATCACACCCAATACCGCTCACTATTGTTAAATTCAATTCACAGTTATACCGCAAATTTTACACATTGTTCAAAATCCTTTCTTACAAAGTTTTATTTGTTAGAAACTGAGAGTTTAGGGATGTAAAGTATTGTGTTATCTTATATAGCAGAATAGCTTTATCTTTTGTGGTTTAATTCTGATTAATATCTGTACTAGTTTTGACGTGACAAGACAATAACTATATTTTACAAAGACATCATTATCGAGTTTGGAAACTTATAATTTTAATAAAAAGCCGAGGCGAAGACTTGGTTATCACAATCGACAACTGATAAGCTCGTGTTCCTATATCTTTAACCCCTTTTGGAATAGACTGAAACGCCTTTTTTTACAAGGTTATCCTATAGCGCGTGGAATTGAATATATTAATACATTAATAAAATTAACTGTTTTTTTCTTCCTTGTTCCCTTTCTTTTGATTATTAGCTTGAATTGTCAAACTGCTTTTATCACCCAATTGACATTGTGAAGTGCCGGAATGTGGTGTTAAGGTGTTAAGAAATGTTTTATCAAATTCAATAAAAATCATATAATAAAACTCAAGTAAAAATTTTAATATAAAATAATAAAAGTCAATTAGATTAACCATATGCCTTCTTGAAAAGCCAGGTCTTCAAATTTTTTTGAAAAGAATACACTCAACAAAATTGAGCACCTTAATCAGGACTCTACAGAGTACAATTTGGGATTTAATTGTACTCCTCTTGTCCAATCAGAATCAAGTTAATTTTAGTGAGTGCATTATAAAGGGCTTTTGGATGTATCTATACATATAACATTGAACTGTTCTGAGGCCGTGCCAAACTCAGGGCTGTCAACCCCCGAGATATGCAAATCTGGAGAATTGATAGGGAAGGGACATGACGTCACAGCGCGTCAAAAAGCGCACGAAAAGACTTCTTTCGCTTTGTAACATTTGATGTGATTGGTTTATTTCTGACCAATCAGATTATCGCTTATATTACAATGGCCTGCTTGCAAGAACAGTTTATGAGGAACGTTTTGATTTTATTAGCGATTTAAAATAACACAAACGTAATTGGAATTTTATGGTTGTGAAAGTCGAGTCTCACAAGAAATGGTCAGCTTCGGGGATTATCCGGGAGATTTGAGATTCTTATCTGGAGACCGGGAGATACGGTCCAAAATCTGAAGACTCCCGGTTTATCCGGGATAGTTGACAGCCCTGCAAACTGTCTTATACAATAATGAGAGTATATGGACCGTTTGTCTTATACAATACTTTACTCTAAAAAGGTTGGGATTGTAAACAGTTTTGTTCATCTTATAGACATCTCGCACAAAACGGGCCATTTCATGAAACGTTTGTATATCTCAGATCAATGTCTTTTCGATTCAATCTTGGCCACCGGATAATCCAAGCTTAAGACTTTTCAATTGGATTTTCTTTCAAAACTTTCAATTCCACTGACCTATATCACTCAGGATTTCTTTATAAATCTCACTTTATGTCCAAGAATTTCATAGGTCCCCCCCCCCCCCCCCAGGTTGTCAGATAGTACGTGCAATGACCAATGGGTGTTTGTTTTCAAAGCAGTTGGTATGGCTTGACTTCCTCTGCAGAGATTTCAACGACGAATGGCTAGAAAGTAACTTGCGTCACTACAATGGTGGTCGCAAGACCCAGCCAGGTGTTGATGTTTGGTTTATTACAAGTGGTTTCTTTATTTATAGCCATGGGAGTGGTTTTGTGCAATAGTAGTGTTTATGTTTTATGGTGCATGGTGTTGTATTGATTATGTAAGTAAGAAAGGTTGTGACAAACAGTAACGTATAGTAATGGTTTGTTGTGGTTCTTGTCCCATTTTGTGTCTAGACACAAGACCACCGCTACATACTAATACGTTAGAATCCATACTCACGTACAACGTACTAGAGTCAGTATATAACGACGAATGGAAGCATAACAATTGGCGACACTAATACCACTGCCTATTCATAAGCACCACCAACATGCACTCTCCAGTTACATCAGTGTTCAGTAGCTTTCCAGAACACATGTCATTACCCGGCTTATGTACCTGGAGTATTATTTCTAAGTAGATGCCGACATTCATATGGATACGAGGCTTAAACAAAGAGGCTTAATTCTTAATTAAACTCATTGACAAATGAGTTGGGGTTAGGTACCAGGGCGAGCTCGGGTTGCGACAGTTCGCATTCCCGCTGGAAGGTGCAAACACGGCAAGTAAGCCTCTGATAATGCCCTGGGTCCCTCCCGCGCATTGTTTGGAAGACCGCTGAGCAGCATGCATTGTCTCGATTTTAACTTCGCCTAAATTTCATTTAGCCACATTAATGACACGTAGTCATTAAAAATAGTAAAATAGTCTCAAGCTGATAGAATATATGAGTCTATTTGGGAGTCTAACCCGACAATATTCAGACAAATATTCTGCACTTCTTCACGTACATGTTAAAGTTTTAATTGATCCCACACAAAATGTCTTAAACGAGTTCCTGATCGTATCGGTTGCCAGCGCCAAGAGATTATGATGCAGTTGGGATAATTAACTCAACCTGTTAACAAGTAAAGATTACCTGGTCGACGCGACACCAGTGACCATAAGTTATCTGATGACGCGCGTAATTTATTTATTAAAAAATAAATTGGCCCGCATAATACTGCATTGTGCATTATTAGCCGCAGTGTTCGGGACTTTAATGGAAAAGTACTAATGAATATATGGAAGTGAATGAAGGTGGACAATTTTCCCGAAAGCTTAGCAAATTATGAATTAAAACGGGGTTGAATTAAGAACTGTGATAAATTAAATTCTTTTGTTTGCATAGAAAATAGACGTATTGGCTTTTTGGCAAACATGATTGTGAAGGCTAGTTTTGACTTCTCAAAAAATCTCTTTGATTTACCGCTTGAGTCAAGCTTCACTAATTAATGCCTAGTTAATCATGTAAACAGCGTTTTTGAAGTACTAATGTAGTGTATGTATACAACTTCTCACCGCAGTTATCTTAGGATTAATTTAGCCTAATAATAGTCTATTTTATTTGGTCTGTCTTTCACGAAAGGAAACGTGTTGGAACTGGTGGCACAAAGTAGTGACCCGGATGTTGTGGTCTAAATATCTGCCGACACACCTAATTATTAATCGCTCATGTTTTCTATAAGGTCATTATGACATATAAGGTACAGAGAGGTCCATTAATTAACATGTCTTCATCTTTTCTTCTGCTATAGACTGGATTGTTTTAATGTCTGCTAAAGACAGACAATAACAAGGAATAATCTCGTAGGTAAGTGGGATTCAAATTAATTGATTCAGTTTGCTAAAGCTTTATTGACTATGGTTGTGCAAATCAAAATAATGACTCAATAGCAGCGTGGCAGAGAGACTCAGGGAACGGGAGGGAAAAGGGTAGAGGGGTAGGGGGTAGAGGGAAGAAGATAGGGGGTAGAGGGTAGGGATAGAGGGAAGGGGGTAGTAGATAGAGGGGAGGATGTGGAGGTTAGGGGTGGAGGGAAGGGAGTAGAGGTTATGGGGTAGAGGGTAGGAGTAGGGGGTAGAGGGAAGGGGGTTAAGGGGGGGGGGGTGGTGGAGGTAGGGGTAGAGGGAAGGGGATAGAGGATAGAAGGAAGGGGTGGAGGGAAGGGGGTATAGGATATGTGGTGGGTGTTGAGGGTAGCTTTGGAGGTAGGGGATAGAGGTAGGGGTAGATAGTAGTAGAGATTGTTTTTTCTTGACACCTCCAGAACAGCAAAAGCAGCAGCAGCAACAACAACAACAAAAAACAATAACAAAAATAGATTTATACCGGAAAAAATGTTGGGATATATTCCAGAGAACCAAGCGTAGTCAAACAGGGTTTCATTCGGATTGATTATTATATAATTAATATAGCCGGCCGCGGTACATATCATGTTTTCTTCAGTTTTTATATCTCGAGCGGTCAGCGCCCAATTCCAAGAAAAAACAAACAACACAGGTTCGTCCCATAATGCCTGGCGGCTTTTCTTAGTCAATTCCAATTTTTTGGAAATAATGTATGCAATAATGTAATGGCTGTGGCTAAGTTAAAGCACTTCTTCGAAAATCCCAAAAAGGAAAGAAAATGCTTTAAAAAGGCATGTTGAAAATTAGATAATGCTTATTTTTTTGAAACAGTCAAATCGCTTTGTTCTGATTGGCTGACGGAAGTGTTCTCCATTTCTAACTGTGTTTTCGTTTCCTTGTCAGAGTTTTTTCATCTTTGTTGTAGCAATTATCCACAATGGGTTATTGCAAAATTAAAGATTGTCAAAATTTCTGGAGTTGCTCTTGCTGCTTCGCTGCTTGGGTCATATGGCGCTTCAGTGAAAACACTGTATGCCGGCACAGGTCGCTGTTGGCCGGATCAATTCTTTTCTCGACGCGACTTGCACAAAATCTATATCTGTAAAAGCTTTTTTCTGCGTTTTGTAGACCTACTCTAAACTTAACGAGACGTACTACCTAATTTTCAATTACAACAGAAAATAATGCAAAATTAAATTCCGTGGTCAGAAATGGTATTGAATGTTTCGTGATCAGAATTTGTTTTTAAATTTGTCCAAATTGATGTTGAATCGATGTCGTGCAAATATCGCGAGCTTGCGAACAAATAGTCATTTATAAATAAGACAGGAATCAATATGAAGTTTATCAATAAGACTATGGAAAGCTAGCAGGGGATTTGTACCTTGTACTTTAAAAGACAATTAAAACGGAAAAGAAAAAAATATATATACGATCTCACGAGATTGCATATTATCATAAATGGCTGATTCATAGACGAACATTAGCATTCCTATTTACAGGACAAAAAGTTAAAATTCGAATTTCAGATCAAAGCGCAACCAAAAAGCAACGGGCAAAAAAAAAAAGGTTATCAATTTTTTTCCTAGCAGGATATAGATTATAATTTAACTCTACACAGGGGTCGCATTATTAATTAACGCAATCAAAAAGCAATGCCTTGAAACAGCCTGATTTCTATTGGCTCTTTCTGAAGCTTTGCAATAAACAGACTTCAAAACCTGATGTTTTTGCTTTGCAACTAGACACATCACATCACACAAGGTCGGTGAAGAGTTTGCAAAGGCATAAAGGCCTGAGGGTGAGTTTTGTAATGCGTTTAAGGTAGATTTTTTTAAATTCATGGCTATCAGATTTTGCTAAGGTTTAATTTCCTCCAGCTTAGGCTTCCCAGTGCATTGTACTAATCCATACACCCACTCATGTCTGTCGTTCATTCCTGCTGTTTCGTACTGTTATTTGAAACCATAGACTAGTGCAAGTCCGTAACCTATCACCTCGATAAATTGCCATACAAATTACTAAATTAAGTAAAGAACCGTTTCAGCGGTGAGTTTCTTCAACTACATTTTCAATACAAGCAAAGACAGACACAAGCCATAAAAAAACTCAAAATGGTAAAAAAGTTTTATTTAGTTTTTAAGCCAATAAGCGAAACTTTTTTCATTTTGCAATTACCTAAACTCCCCCTTTTTACACTCGGGAAAAAATGCAACTTTTGCCGACTAATTTTAAAAAGTAGATTTTGGAAAATTTTGATCGCGTGAAAAGTCTTCAGCAAGGATCTCAGCAGAAAGACAGTGTTGAAAATAATTATTTATCCTTTGGAAAAAGTTAATTGTATTTATTAATTAGAAACTTTGTTTTGTTTATCGTTCGCTGTTTTTCTATTGGTTCGGTCTGTTGCATGTGTAGAACAACTTGAATACGAAGACAAATGCTATTGAAATTTTTTTTGAATTGTTTTTTGTTTTTAGAAATTTAAATTTAGTATTGTAGGTCAATTGGACACTGGTGAAAAACGCACTGCGCACGCTCGGAGATGGCGTACGTAACTAAGGGCAACTCATATTTTTGATGCCAGTGCTTTATTTGTTTTACAAAATCGCAAAACTTAAGAAAAATACTGAAAACTTAAGGTTTTCCTTTTCGCAATAGCAAGATAATTTCGATTGTGATACACAGCTGATTTATACAAAAAAACCTTTGTTTATACAAAAGCAAAAATTATCTTTGAAAATGTCGCCACTAGCGCCCGACGTCGACATCCAGCATGGCTAATTTGCAGATAATCACATAGTTGGATTCTATGTAAAGAAATCTAAAAATATCTGTAAAATTCCAAAACGAATATTTAAGAAATAGCTTTGTCGGTTAAAATAAGGCATACCTTTAGATGTGATAAATTGCTATTGTTCGCCATTTTGTTTTTTCTCCCAACGCATGCGCAGTGCGTTTTTCACCAGTGTCGGTCAATTGTGGTTTGGTTCATGCCATGAGCGATTAAAGCAGAGTCAGGGGTTCCCTTGATGATTGGAAATCAAAGTTTATTGGATCAAGCAGAAGAAGAATTGACAGATTAGCTCTTTGATTTCTTGATGCAGCACACGCAACTGATATGCATTCGGCACTTGAGTGTCGATGCTTATCTGTAGGTAGCTATCACTGGCACGCATGCGCACTCTGAGAAGTTCAAATCTTGTACACTACATGGGTAGTGTAAAACGACCCAAGCATAAACGAAAGGGCGAGAGTCCTTATTTCATTGTGACAGCCTCAACACAATCAGAAGCACAAACTCAAGCTCAAGGCTTAACTATGGAGGGACCGTAGGGCTACTTTAAATACTTTATACATGGACCACAAAGAAAGAGAGAACACAGCAGATACCTGATAAAGTTTTAGATTTGACATGATCCGGATTCGAGAAGCTATATATTATAACAACACAAAAATTACTAAGGCAATCGGCAAAAATGAAACACACGATGCAGGGAAACATTGTAGAAGATATATGGAAAAGACCGACAATAATCCATTGTGAACACTACTAGGTTGACCGACCGACAGACCGACCAACAGACGGACAGATGTCAAAGGAGGAAAGCAAGAGTATGAGCGAACGGAAGGACCAATAAACGGAAGGAAGGAAGTATAACAAACGAACAGGGAGAACGGACGGACAGACGGACAAATACTGAGACGAATTGACTTACAAACACGAACAGGAACCACGGCGAACGAATGAAAAACCCGAATGTAATACTAAAGCTAACGAAGAAATGAATGACTCTTTTGAATCGTTTCCAATTGTTTCTCTTCACACAGAAACTGAGGTCTTAGGCCGGTTCGGATCCTCGATCAGCATCACAGTATGAGCAGAATTTTTTGGTCTTTTTGGGGTCTCTAACTAGATTCCAATACTTTTCGCCAAGTTTCAATTCATATCAATCATATTCAATCATAACTGATTTTGGTGAGACCTGGAGTTTTTCAGGGTCTCGATAAAATCTGAATTAGTATTATTCAAAGCGTCATTAGATTCAATAGTTTCGTACCAGACGTTAGCGGTCCGCGGACTACATTCTCTCACCAATACGACAGCAATAACAATAAACCAGGTTATTAAATAGAGTTGATCAGGAAGTGCGGTCTTGTTTGTGTGTGATTATTGTGACATCGGCGGCTTTTTTTCGCTTCTATGCCTCGTCTAAAAATAAAAAAAAGCACCTACCGCCATTTCCGTGGGTGAACTCTCGCCCTACTTTAGATGAGGGATACACTTAAGATATAGAAGTATCTACTTTTATTTATACTCTTTTTAAAGCACTATGACGTCAAAGAGTAGCATTTGCGCATGGGCAAAGGCTAGTTGAAAGAAATGCCGGCAAGCATTGAAAACTCCTTTTGAAATGAATCCAATGAAAGAATTTGAAATATGCATTAAATAAAAGGATAAGTAAATAGTAGCATTAGAGAGCTCGCGCAGACAGTAATAGTTACTGCTGCTGACCAATAATACTGGATTGATTCATTATTTGGCCCGTAAGACAAAGTCGTATGATTAGTGACTAAGAGTCAAATTTAAACAAAAGAAAACAATGAAATTACTGCTACTGCTACTGCTACTGCTACTGCTACTGCTACTGCTAACTGCTAACTGCTAACTGCTAACTGCTAACTGCTAACTGCTAACTGCTAACTGCTAACTGCTAACTGCTAACTGCTAACTGCTAACTGCTAACTGCTAACTGCTAACTGCTACTGCTACTGCTACTGCTACTGCTACTGCTACTGCTAACTGCTAACTGCTAACTGCTAACTGCTAACTGCTAACTGCTAACTGCTAACTGCTAACTGCTAACTGCTAACTGCTAACTGCTAACTGCTACTGCTACACCAATTTTGTGTTTCTATTTTGTTTTCGTTCATCCATATGATTTATTAAAAAAAATATTGAGTTATTTTTCACGGTAATTATAATCACTATAATCCGGGTTTAATTGTTTAGCATCCGGTTTTTCAAGCACAATAGACATCGAAGGCGGTCAAATATATAGCTAGTAGTCTTAGTAGTTTAGACACCCCGATAGGCAATAAAAATCGTAAGATACGATAAGGAAAGACAATATCACTCTTTTGTACGAAATCCATTAAAAAGATAAGATTGATTGGAGGAGTAACAGACCATGCATACCGATCAGCTTATTATATGACAGTCAAACAGGTGTTATTGTAAAGAGCCGAAAAACAAAGAAAAACATATCATATCGGCATCTTTTTATTCACTGATCAGTTCTGAACGTATATTCCTAGTCATTGAGTCATACATACCTATGATATCGAAGTAAGAAGATTCTAGTTTAGGAAGTCTTCGAAAGAGGCTTCATTCTAAGGTGAGGTTTCCGTGGGCTTTTTATAACTTGACGGCTCATTCATTGGCATTTTCAGAACATACCTCGGATAGTACGCGTGATGTCATTGGGCAATTTCCTCCCAGGCTGAAATATTTGAAATCTTTTTTCCTAGTAAACACAGACTTGATTCAGCTAGGAGTAGACGCAAATACGCCGTAACTTTGTATGCTGCAAACTTCTCAAGTGTTTGTGAATTGTATCCTTAGGGCATCGAGTTTTTTCAGTAAGTCTACGAAGTTTGGACTTCCATTACTGAGATTAGTAGGACCGAGGGAGCATTCTTCTTCTTTTGGAAAGTTTGTTTTGTAGTTTTGTCGTACAAAAACGAGTAAGTAGCACTAGTGTTATCTTTATCTTTCCAAGCACTTGTCAATTGTATCTTTTCAAAATTTGTTCAGTAAGTCTAGACTAAAATCACTGAGATTTATAATGTTCTTGGTAGCTTTGCTACCAGAAACTTAGTCACACGCGAAATTCACCTTGTTTCTTTTTCTAGATTAGAATTTTCAATTGGCTTTATTTGGGAGAGGCCACACGCAAGGGACACTTGACAATAAAGAACATGTGGTTCAGCTCAGTAGACGAAGATCGATAATGAACGTTGATCATAAACATATGCATTTGCTGATATCAGCATACTCAGTCCAATCTTATACAAGATCACATAAAATACCCTATCAATATGATTATTCAAAAGTAGAAATCAGAAAATTTATTCGGTCACATTCTCTAAACTTTTGAAGCGCATCGTAAAAGTATAACTCACTACTCCGCCCATGGATAAACTAGTGTTATCGTGAGTACTATAATGCTTAATTTACCATGAAAGATATTATAATGAATAGGGCAATGTTACCTTATCATCCATAAGATACAATACTGTTAATCTCTATCCATGCTATCATGAATGGGCTACGCAGACAGACGACAGAACTGAATCAGACTTTCAAGTTTGGCGCGTGCGTGTGCGTCACAGTAGGCATGTCACGCACATAACTTACGAACCCATACGAACTTAAAAAAAAAAATCACATCCAAAAAGTCCAAGGGTATACGATTATTTCTAATAGTTTGATTTCTGGCATGCTTTACTTTAATATTCTGTGCTGAAAATGATATCAAAATACGACGACCACAAAACCATGACAGCAAGAAGGATCGCTTTAGCCTTATCAGTGTTATTAGAGTGCTCCCTTCTCGACATATCACCGGCAGTAATAGATATCTTGAGTAATTTCATTATGCAACTAGAAAATCTGATAGAAGACGGAATGACAGAGAGATGAGTCCTGTACGACAGCTACGCCAGCGTATCTTTTTTAACGTGTTTCCTTGTAGTTTTTTTCAGTTAAAACATACTTTGCCCGGAATGCCAACGCGTCCGCTCCTTTGTCGTATCTGCTGAGATTTAAGCGTCAGCAACTCGAACAGGGTAGAAGTCAAAACAAGTGCGTGAGGTCACTGCCGGAGAGTGAACGATAGACCTCCCGCTTTGTAGGCTACACTTCAACTAAAAGTCCGTTCAAGAACTCCTCAAACGTACTTCCTCTCCGAGAGCACCACAAGTGACAAGGAATGTTAGGAAGCTGGATTTGAAAAAAATCCTTTTTTCCTAGTCCTTTGAATCATTTTGTTCCATTCCTTTACTAAGATCGCTTAACCAACACCGTTATACATTGTATTTATCAAGGATTAGCGAAAGCTGGTTGCTAAGAATTTGCGAAAGTTAGATTTCAAGTTTACGAATCCACTAAACGTAGAAGCTAGAAGGTAAATTAGCGCTTAGAAGTTGACCTTTGTTCACTACTAGGAAGTGCTGAAAGATTTTGCAATGGTAACTGTAAACCAAGTTCGTTTAGTGTTCCTTTCTAACTTTATTTATTCAAGTTATCTTTTGGCTCATATCATTTACATCTATCCAAAACGATCACGAACACACGGAGAACGGTTACCTCATTGTGTCCTATAACACAAACATGGATAGATATTAAACTGAATTTTTAATAATATAGTTTTATGACTGATCATGATGTTATGATAGGATTTACTTACGTATTAATGAGACAACACTAGTTTGTGTTAGGTATTTTAAGCTATCTGACAACGCTGATCATAACCTGGAAATCCCCTTAGGAAAAGCCCTGGAATGTTTCATAAGAAGCATATATAGATTCTTTACTAATATCAATCTTTGTAAGACGGCACAGTGCTTTTCTTCGTCATTTTCATGACTGCTTGAGGAAACTGAACGGTGAGGAGTACGATTATGATAAACCACAAGCCCTTCCTTAAAAATGCGATATAAGTTATTGAAAAATATAATAAACAACAATGAACAAATACTTCAAGAAATATAATTATCAATTTATTTTGAAAATTCTATTGCACCAACCACGCCATCCGAGCAACCCTTTCCGTAATGTTACAATGTCTTAGCTCACGTCATCAAGTGCACATGCCGAAGTAATTTTATTTACCAAGTCTCTCGACATTGTGATCTTATTGGCTGGACCGGTTTTGCGCACTTCCCTTAAAAACCACGATGAGTATTGTGTACCAATGCTGTCAAAATATAACGTTTAACGATTCATATTCTTCTGACAATAAGTCAAGTGTTTCTACATGCGTCAGCCGAGCAATCAAATACCTTGGAAACCAAGGGCTAAAACAGGATTAAACCTTCTGTGGTTTTACGGAATATTTCTAGGATCTTTTAGCCGCCTATGACTGGAAGGAAAGTTTGGTACATCCAGAATGGACATTATTTTCGTTTTTGCAAACTCCATCTTTGTTTTTACTGATCAAAACAGTTCAGTTAAATTCATTTGGTGTTGGAGCTTATCCTTATCAGAGCACGGTTTGTGCCTTGCATGACATCTGAGCAAGAATTATTTTACCTATGGATCTGTAAAATAAAACTTTTTGACATTTATATCACAAATCTAGTTATTAAGGGTGATGTTTTGAACGAGTCCTGATAATCATCATGACTGTAATCCTTGACAGACCCAAGCAGTTTGCTTGTCTTATCGTATATGCTTATCTCCTATCTCGAAGGCATGACGGCCGTCTCATTTGTCTTGTTCACCTTCACAAAATCCAATCAAAAACTTTATCGGCAATGAAGCTGATTTTTCCGCGGGTTCCTTGAAATCGTAAACCAAATTACCGTTCGGACATTTTATCGTGTTCATGATATGAATTCACTAGAGATACGCAGAGCACACACGCTCATGTTTTAGTCTACTTTAACTCTTTTTATCATCCATTGGTTACATACCATACCGCCACCGTGCTGCAAATCCCCTATTGATATAGCGTGCGAGTACAGGTTAAACCTGACTCACACCACTGTTTCTGGACAGTCTAATCTAAACGTGAAAGGAGTTTTAATGGCATTTACCGACACTTCCTTTTTTCAGATATGAGGTTTTTGTCCAAAAGCGGTGAACCTTGCCGATGTGTTTAGGTGCACGGTGTCAAGAAAAGGTGCCCTTTAGTGATTGACAGCAGGACCAAGCGCAGTAGCTATAGGCGTTCCCCTGGTGACCCAAGTGTCGTTACACTTCACTAGTGATCCCGTCATTCTGCCGATAGAAACCTTATGTGTACAGAGACCAGAGGATGAAGCTGTTGTGTACCTTACTAACAATTCTCATCACGAGCCAAGATAGAGTATTATGCAGAAGAAATCACAATAGAGGTAAGGCGACATTTAAACATTTTGATTTCTTGCCATCGAGGAGATTTCCCTAAGGTAAATTAATTAATCAAATCTTTATACTTTACAGATCGCAAATTTAGTTGGAATAATGTTGAGAGTGAATATAGAGAAACAGTTCCTATTCGAGTCAACGAGACCGGCCAGTCGGTCTATTCTCTGAACAAGCAATTTTTATCATACAACAACAGAGTTCCGGACAGTGAACTATTGTATTATCATGTCACAGCCTTTGAAAGAACTTTCAAGTTCAAGTTGGTTCGAGATCGGAGCTTTGTGTCTCCGGGGCTCGAAGTTGAACACGTTTTTAATGACTCTGTTTCAATTCCTTATCGTGGAGAATTAGGACATTGCTTCTACCATGGGCAGTTAGAAGGAGATAGTCTTTCAACTGTGTTGTTCAACTTATGCAAGGGTCTGGTGAGTGTGCACCTTATGATAAGAATACTAAAATAACACTAAATCCACACTTACTAATGAATTGCCCAACATTATGTTACCAAGACCCTTAGACATGTTGAAATTCTTTGATTTTTGTTTATAAGTGCTGGGATGATGTGAGTAAGTTTTACTTGTTTATTTATTGTTTAGTGACAAAATTATTGATGATTTACTCGCGGCACTTTCCTTATAGCCGGCGAATTTCCCGGCATGTCACGTTATACGACCGACCCAAACTGCTCACCAAACTACTAAATATCTTAAAATAGAACTGCTTACAACAATTGGCACCGAAAAACTCTTCTTTCAAGTAAAGACTCGCCAAGCTCTTATCAGTTAAACTGTGTTTTCTTATAGTAATAAAAAACAAAGGTTTAGCTATTCAAAAGAAAACCGCTTGCCGGAAATAAAAAAATCACCAATTACTGACCCCCTGGTAGTCAATTCGAAAGCATTTTATGATTGCATGTCAATACTCAAGCAGTTGTGCATGCTAGAAAACTTTTAAAAAAGGTCCTTGGTTTATTGTGATGAATGAAATTTGGTTCACTTTTACAGTTCATTTGTCGATGTATAGAAAACGTCCATTTAATAATAATTTGGAATTATTTGACAAATGACTTACTTGTCTTAATCCAATTAATCTCATAATGTTAGTTCTACTGGAGCCTAACTGCTGGGATTCCCAATCCAGTATTTCAAAAATGTTTATTTGATATATAAAGGACTTAGTTTCTCAATAGGAAGGGCTGCGCCGTGAGACAAACACCCTTTGAAGTGTATTAAACCTTTTCCTTTGTACTTCCAGCGTGGTTCGTTTACTACAGAAGGGATAGAATATTTTATTGATCATACGGAAGAGGTGGAGAGGGGGAATTCTAGTTCGAGAGGAAAAATCCATGTTGTATATCGGAGATTGGAGAATGCTCGTAAAACAAACACATCCTACGATCTTGGAGGTAAGTGCTGATATCGAATATCACAACAAACTCTCCTCTACTGTCAGTAGAAAAAGAATATTTGGGGACCCTTCGATTTCACTACCTTATAACATCGTCACGCTTTTGGGTTGAAAGGAACTAAAAACAAGCTACAGTTTGCATTTTCCCTTTAATCCAATGAAAGTAGATTAGAGCCTATTAGAACCTTAGGAGAATGGAGCCTACCTAAGGCGCATACTGCACATTAATATTAATTTGAAATAAAATATGCAAGACCAGAGCACGTTTTATTCATCATAGAAAAGAAGAATGTCCCAGTTCAGTGGTCTATAACAGCACGCGTAAGGAGCGGAATGAACAATGTTTCATGATACTCTCTCACCTTTTCTGTACGTTTGAATCGATCAAAACAGATATTCACGTTATTAGAGCAGCGAACGTGCTGCACACCACATTAACCAACCACATAGAGGAACCCCAATACTTTATGTTTTCCGCTTTGAAGTGAAAATGTGATAATGATCAATTCAAGGAATCGCTCGGTGTCTGTCTATATTGTTTCAGCACATGTATCGTATCCATTTTTTTCGTGGTTAAGTTTTCGTAGGTGCAGGCATTTCAAACACTATTACGTCATGACCTTTGTATCATCACAAAATTTTACCTTGCTAAGACTGTCAGCTTAAGTCATTTAGTTTTTGAGCTATATTTCATATTTTCATGAGTTTTATTGAAATAATTCATGGCGATGGTAACTTTTTTGTCCCTTACACTTTAATAACTTTCATCTCTCCTCCCTTCCTTGTTTCCCTTTTTTTTTCCAAGATGTCCATCCATCCATCCATCCATCCATCCATCCATCCATCCATCCATCCATCCATCCATCCATCCATCCATCCATCCATCCATCCATCCATCCATCCATCCATCCATCCATCCATCCATCCATCCATCCATCCATCCATCCATCCATCCATCCATCCATCCATCCATCCATCCATCCATCCATCCATCCATCCATCCATCCATCCATCCATCCATCCATCCATCCAGTTATTGACTTAGTTAATTCCTTTATTCAATGATAAATTGGTTGATAGATTGTAAGATATTGTAAGATAAAAAGTAAAATTCTATAATGCGTGCAGCATTATTATTCGTACCATGTGTGTGCTAATGAAACAGCTGATGGACAAATCAGTTAGCTAATCTTTCTCGTGGCTTTAAAGGATCATAGAGTGAAAGATAGGTTGATTGGCATTGAAATGCATAAAAGCAATTGTAGCTGGATACGCATGTAGATGGACAAAATGGACCCATGCAGAGAAAGTGTGAAAGAATAGAAAGACGAACAGAAGAAGGAAGGGAGAGAAAATAATGAATGGATGAATGGATGGATGGGTGCATGCGCCGATGGAGGATGGAGTACTCAGATGGAGATGGAGTTATGGAGGGCTGGATGGATGAATGACGCATAGGTAGTTTCAAATCAGAATAGATAGATTGCATGATAGATTAGCTGTTCCAAGGATGGATTAAGACAAAATTAATTATAGACTTGACTATCAACATTATTTTTTCCTTGTGTGCACGCAGAGACATACTTTCCAGGGAACACAAGCGAGTACATTATAGAACTAAGCCGAGATGACATACACATATCTCGCAATAGACGACGAAAACGTTACATTGAAGCAGCTTATGTCGAGACGATGATCACAGCTGATCGCTCCATGTTCGAGGCCTTTCCAAACAAGGCCGAACTCCAAAGCTACCTCATTACTATTATGGGAATGGTTAGTACTTCATCATGTCTGTTTTTCCATGCTTTAAAATCACTAATCGGTTCGACCCTAAGAAAAATGTTAGACCTTCCCATTTGACATCTTGATAGGATCCTTTTACCACCATTGTAAAACTGAAGCACGTTTAATTTGCCATCTGTTCTTGCATATATAGATTGCAACAGTATTTTCCCTCGATTTTTCCTTTTCGTATAAATATTTCCACTTGTCATGTTCAGCGGAGTCTTGCAATCCATGGCTTACTAACAAATTCGGAAAGCAAGCAGACTATTTCTATGTTTTAAACACCACTTATCTTCAAAAGCTGTCTACTTTTAGAACAGCTTTGCTTTGTAACAGGCATTCCGTAAATTAAAGTGACTTCCTTAGCGACCTCTTCACAGCAGGCTAGCTTTTCATACGATTTCTAATTTCTATGTTAATGATTTCATCACGTCTACTGCACAGTATGGCATTTCCCTCTTTAAGTTATCTTGACAAATGTATCCTAAACATTCCTTTGTGCATTAAGAAATTTAAAAAGAGAAAAACATATTTCGTGAGTGAACAAAACAGTGCAACACGCGCATTACTTTCCTTTAATGACGTCATACTGTTTTTGAAATCTATCGACAAACATCTCATATTCAATTTGTTAATTACTGTGGAACAACTATCACAAGGTACGTCATGATGATAGCAACAATGTCACTACTGAGTCACCACAGTCAAGTCACGGCACACTACACGGTCACGGTAATGAGCTAACGACTTCCATTGAACTTATCACAGTCAGGAAAATCATGGCTTATCCAATGAACATCATTGGACAGTGTACTGTGATGATTACAGCCAGGGAGGTGCGTTCGTTTTCACCAGTCTGCAAAAATTAAACGTGTGCACTTGGGAAACTCTTATTGAGTATGCTTTAGAAATTGGATAGGAAATCATAACGAAGGCGTATTCATAAAACATCATTTGCATAATGATTGTTTGGTTTCTAAGTTGATTTTACTGGATTTTTTAACCACAGGTCGCACGTATCTACAGAGACAGATCGATTGGAAATTTAATTAAAATTGTGCTGGTGAAAATTTACATGATAGAGTCCGACCTGGTGAGGAAAATCTTTAACATGTCAGTATTCATATCTATCTAGAAATAAAAAAAAACTGGTTCTCTTTGATGGTAGGGACATTAAAAAGCACCGGAATATTTAGGACGGGGACCGGCGTTGGGGTAGTCTCTTTTTCATCCGTTTTTAGTGTCGGTCGTCACGCAACACTCCCTCCCCTTTGTGGGGAGGGAGCGTTGCGTGACGACCGTCACTAAAAATAGATGCGAGGGAGACTAGCGTCGGGGTAGATGTTTCAAAACAACTATTAATGTGGAGACTGGCGTTTTTTCTTGTTCTCCTCGTTTGGCGATGTGATTTCTCATAAGAAATCATCTTATTTCATAATACAGCCTCTATCTAGCTAACGTTCTCATTCTAGATTTCAGTTGCTTAAGGTCCCTAGTAATGGTGCTGGATTTTACCATGTTGGTTGAATAAAACGTTTTTTTTCTGAGACAATTGTTTTTGCTTTAGAGTGAACTTCAGATTTCTTCAAGTGCTACCAACTCACTGACAAGCTTCTGTAAATGGCAAAAGAAAATGAACAAACCAAAAGATTCAGAACCAGGGCACTATGACACAGCCATTCTTATTACGAAGTATACAATACTATTAATTTACCATAACTAGCGCAAATTAATATGTCATGACAGGGTACCAGTACTTGTGTGTTGTATTTGGAAGTTCAGTTTGACAAACACAATAGACCTCCTCGGCTCTGACGTAATGTTTTCTTATTTCAGACCACGTGTCATTACCTAGAATATCATTTCTTTGTTTAAGGTTTGCGCTCGGTTGCACACGAAAAGAATGAATATGGATACAACTCAAGCAAAGGATATTATTCTCAAGGGAATGACACGTGGTCTGAAATGAGACAACATTACGTCGAGCCGATGAGGTCTATTGTTGAGCAAACCTTACCCTGCCACTCAGGCTAAGCAAACCTAGCTGAAAACAACCTGCGTAGCGGCCCAAAGGGGTGGGGGTAGGGAGCTGTGGTGCGTGAATGGAAATAGGGGAGATGGGGAGAAAATATAGAGACAGATCGATATATACTAATACAGTGTGCACCACATTTATTTAGTCTGTCATTACCATAACAAATCCCCTCGTTCTGAAAAAAACCTCACTTTTTTATTTATTTATAGACTTATTTTTTGTTCTGTCTTAACAGACGTGATATTTGTAGAGCGGCTGGCAAGTGCGACACTTTAGGTATGATACTCAATAAACTTTATGGAAGTATCCTATGATTTATTATTTCCCAAAGGGCATCCCAAGTATGCACTGTCATTGAACAATCAACTCGCACTTTGAATGTACAAATTTGTTTTGCTTGGATCCATGTTTATGATCTTTAGACAAGACGCAAAGAACGAATTTTGATTTTAAAGTAAATGCTTTACATACAGGACTTGCGGAATTGAGCACAGTATGTTCAACATCGCGTAGCTGTTCTATTGTAGAAGATAGCGGTCTGAACACAGCCTTCACTATTGCTCACGAACTCGCTCACGTGTAAGTAGTAATCTGGTAGTTCTAAATGACATGTGCATGTTATAGAAATAGAAAGGGGATGAAGGGGTGAGGAAGAGAGGGAGAGGGAGAGGGAGAGGGAGAGGGAGAGGGAGAGGGAGAGGGAGAGGGAGAGGGAGAGGGAGAGGGAGAGGGAGAGGGAGAGGGAGAGGGAGAGGGAGAGGGAGAGGGAGAGGGAGAGGGAGAGGGAGAGGGAGAGGGAGAGGAGAGTGTTTGGGAAGAAGGAAAGAAGAGAGGTAAAGAACGATGGCTGAAGCCAGGACTGGAGTTAGGGATGGAGGGTCACAATTTTCCTCTTGTAATTTCTTAAATTGATGCATTGATAGCACATTCTCTTTTCATTAGCTTCAGTGTTGCTCACGACGGAGATTTGAATGTATGCACCAAGCTAAAAGGCACTTCCAACATCATGGCCCCATCGCTTAGCTTTGATACCAAGCCGTGGAAGTGGTCTCATTGCAGTAGAAAAGCGTTGACTGAATTCCTGGAGTAAGTGTTACGTTAAGATTTTATAGACAGAAGTACTTCTCCTGAGTGTTATGCTTTTGTCAGTAATGCCTTATTTATACGATCGCAATTTCAGATTCAGTGGTGTGCTAATTGATACAACTTTTTAATAATAGCCTAGGCTGCTATGAAATATTCTTTTTTTAAAGCAAAATTGATGGCTCATTAAAATGCCAAAAAAGAACAAACAGCGGACAACTGTGCTACCTGCCGATTGCCTGTTCTCAGACACACTCAAAAAAAATCTGAATAACACTTTATTATTAAAGTATTCAACAAACCAATATACGAAAAGCTAGGATTAAAACGAGAAATCAGTTACAAATGATTTAGCTCTACTGCTTTCTTCACGTATGCGTACAAATATAAAACGTGAATTGCAAAAGAACCAATTTGCCAAAGCCCTAAACTAATAAATAAAATAATGAAAATAATGAAAATAGGAATTCAACAATGTATATCTTCTTATGAAGATTAGGGTTTGGGAGATGTCTTGCAGACCGACCCGATCCAAGACGACAGACGTTCTACGAGGACAGACTCCCAGGAGAGAAGTTCTCGGCTGATCAACAATGTCGGTTTATTTTTGGTAGCCAGTCCCGTCTTTGCCCGGCAATGGTGAGTACTGTGACTTTCCTTGCCAGAATTTATTCAAAGGATATTTTATAAACCTAGAATTGCCATCCTGGGAAAAACGACACTGAATTCAAATATTTGATTTAAAAGGCAAAACGATGTTTTTTTTATTTTTGTTGTTATAATAGGGACCATGTAGACGTTTGTGGTGTGTCAAGCAGATTGGAAAACAACTTGGTTGCCAAACCCATCACATGCCCTGGGCTGACGGTACACCATGTGCGAAAGACAAAGTAAGAATCATATACTTATTTGTTAGATGACCTTCCATTGGCAGGTGCCCTTGAGAACTTTTTGCTTTTTTTACTTTCCGACAATAATATGGAAACTCTTTGATAGACGTTCACCAAAACCCTATTTTGTCGTGACTGTAATTGTACGATGTCTACTATAAAAAAGACTTGAATGCATTATTATGTAATTATGTACTTATTGACTGAGTGGGAGGGCCGTACGGGAAAATATTTGGCTCGAGGTGATGCCGTACGGACCGAGCGCAGCGACCGTCCGGCCCCATCACGACTTTTTCCATTGGTTTTATTATAGCGCGCGAGCAGGGCCGTACGGGTCATATGATAATGTGATTTATAATCTTGGCTCTAGTGGTGTATCAGAGGTGTCTGCGTAAAACAGCGTCGTTTACAGTCCGTTGACGGTCAGTGGGGTCAGTGGAGCGATTTTGGTCCATGCACCCGCACCTGTGGAGGAGGAATACAGTTTTCTTTACGACAGTGCGACAGTCCTGCGTAAGTAAATCTTCGATTAGTGTTATTTGCAGGTGTATAAATACAAATAATATAGCAGCCCTGCCGATGCTACCTCTTGGCTGACCTAAGTTGGGAATGACCAACTCACAATGCAGTAAACTGTTAGAACTTAGGCGGAGCCGCACGAAAACCGGAGAACCCGGAGAAAGGCCAGTGTGCATCTCGTTCTCTGCCTCATTTGGCAAAATTACTCTTCACGAAAAACGAAGAATCGTTTCCACTTTGCGCAAGCCATTTTAGAATGTAAAACGCAAAGATCGGATCTAGACATTTTTGATCCTAATACTTGTGAGTTATCCGTGTGCTTATATGTTTTAGCTTGTGCATAGTGGAAGCACATATAATGTCCTCAAGGGCGGATCCAGCCAAAATCCTAGGGGGAGGGGGAGGGGGGGGGGGGGGGAGGCTAATTGAATTTCTTCCGTCAACAAAACGGAAAACAATATAAAAAAGCATCGTTTTTTTCCTGATCCGCCCTTGGTTCTAACCTTTATGTTATATTTTTGTAACTCTTTTTAATACTGTTCTTTTCCTTTTTTCTGCTACTACCAGACCAGAGAACGGAGGACTTTACTGCCACGGAGCACGCAAACGATTCAAGTCTTGCAACTCAATAGTAAGTAATGTTCTTCATTTTTACGGAATCTTGCCGGCTAACATTATGCAAGCGCGAACGTTTAACTTCCTATTATCTTGAAGTGGCGGATTAGGGTAGTACCGGTAGACATGGGGGTGCCTGTGATACATTTCTTAGGATGTTTTTTTTTGGTATCGTAGGTCAATATGCAAGGGGTTACTTTGCCCTACCTTAACATTTTGCCAAATATCTGAATTTTCGTGGATTAAAGCCTTTCAGCACCTGATTGGAGAAACTTCGAGCTTTTCTCACTATGCATACACCCTTACTAGGCTGACGCCTAATGACTGCGCGTTTACATTTGAGAAATCGATATAAACTTAATGACATATATTTTTACAATGTTTGTTTTTCTAGGAATGTCCAGCAAATTCTCCTGATTTCCGTACCATTCAGTGTGCACAAGAAGGGAACCGACGAAAGGTTACTTGGACATCAAAATACTCTGGGGGTAAGTAGATCGTGATATTATGTAAAACAATAGCAGATAAGCATTACCAAATGTCATTTTATAGGTACCATTTTTGCGTTACTTTACACATTAATATTAGGAAATTATTGGGCATTCATCGTTTGACTCTAATATTGATTATGACTGCTTTGCGGCGTGAAAAATACTAGTGGCAAGCACAATTTTCACTGCAATTTACTTATTTCCTTCTAGCCATTTGTAACGTGACTTATAACCAATTTTTTTTTTTCAGTAAGGAAAGAGCAACAGTGCAGCTTGTTCTGTCGAGTCAGCGGTAGTGCTATCTTCTTTAAACTGAAAAAGAAGGTCATTGATGGGACACCTTGTAACCAGTACTCCACGGACGTTTGTGTGGATGGACAATGTCGAGTAAGTTATAGCCGATATGACGACAGCTATTTCAAAAAGAAAAAAATATTGGTGAAGGCTTTGTTGCATGTTGCATGTTGCATGTTGCATGTTGCATGTTGCATGTTGCATGTTGCATGTTGCATGTTGCATGTTGCATGTTGCATGTTGCATGTTGCATGTTGTTAACGTTACAAGTGAATATATGATTCTTTTCAGGCAGCAGGATGCGATCGAATTGTTGGCTCTAAAGCTCGGTTTGATGTGTGTGCTATATGTAAGGGACACAACTCAACTTGCAGGAAGTACAATGCCAGATTTAACAAGAAAACCAAGTATGGTAAGGTGAAATGAATTTTCATTTCATTATATTATCATCAACAATCATTGATAGCTTGGTGTATAATTATCCAACGTAACGTAAATTTGTTGTTATGCGTCTTCGTATTATTAGTATATTATTAGTGGTGACTGTGGTTGTGGTGGTGGTAGTAGTAGTGGAGCTTGTTTCCGTCAACAGTTATTCAACAGTTTCAACAGTTTTAAAAACCTGTGTAACAGTTAAATAAGGCTAATTCTGAAAAATGATTTTGCTAGCTAGTTGAGTAAGAGTATATAAATTGTCTGTTGTTATAACTTTTTTAATTCACTTCAGGCTATAATTTTATTTACGATATCCCTGCTAATTCAACCAACGTAAAGATTACACAGCGAGGACGCAGAGCTGAAGACGACAACTTCCTCGGTAATGAAGTGCATCCATTTTCTTTTCATAATGTTTCTTGTGACCTCCCCCCCACCCCCCCCCACCCCTCCCCCAGCCGAATAAACCGGGATTCTAATAAAGTGCATACTTTTTGTTTGACGTAATTTTTACTATAATAGGACGTCGTTTGCCTGATGGCGTCATTTGACTTTCACTACCAAGATGCTTCGCGAATTTTCTTACTTAAATTTGTATTCCCTCATGAGAATAGTAAGACAATTGGTGGTAATTAACTGAACAAAAGTAAGTGTGCAAGGGAGTCTGGTAGTAGAGGTCAATGACGCCATCGTACAAACATCCTATTTAGCAAGCCCCCAAATATTCTATGCAACACAAATCTAAGATCTTAGAGCTTTTGCTTCACTTAGTCAAAAAATAAAAATTAAACCCGTCAGTGTTTATATCAAACCCGTTAGTGTTTACTTGATCTAGCGTTACCATGATTATTAACCAATGCTGATCGATATTTCGGTTTCTCTAGCTCTTAAAAGCGAAAAGAGGAACAAATATCTTTTAAATGGTGGATACGTTGTGAGTCTTGGTGTCAGGGAGTTTGCTTACAACGGTGCTAGAGTGTGGTATTCTGGCTCTGAGAAAAAAATAGAAGAGATACGAATAAGCGGAAAAACAGCTGAGAAACATAAAAGTCGAGGTGAGTAATCGCTCCTCGTCATATACCAAATGTCAAAGTCCATTTTCTCTCTCTTCATTAAACAAAACTACTGAATATCGACAATTCGCTTAAAAGAGCAAGCGTAATAAAATATTGTAAAACGCTTTGTAATGGTTTGAAGAAGTTTTGACTAATTTGTATGAAGATCGCATGCGTTAGTATCTCTACAGTTAAAGAGTTTCGAGTGCTAATACTTTTCGTATTATTCAACAGGTTCTTTCCGTTGGAAGCTTAGAACGCCCTAACATCCAGTATTCTCTTTACGTTCCCCAAAACTTTGCGTGGAATGCAAATGGTCCATGGACACAATGTAGTCGCGTCTGTAAAGGTTAGTCCTTGTCTACTGATCATTGTGTGCTGAGCGACTTCTATGTGACTCCCTTTATGTCACGAGAGCGCCTCTCCACGGGTTCGGTCATGGCGCAACTGGCAAAACGAAAGTGTGGGTTGTTTGTTTTACGTATTAATTCGTTGCTTACTAGGCTGCCATATTCCGATATCACATCATATGTCGTATTCCATGTAGTGTTTCATCCCCATTAGAGCTTTTAAAAACCACTCTTTGGCATGCAGTTTCGGATAATTTTTTCTGTTGTCTGTTAGGTAGAAGGAGACGACAAATCTTGTGCATACGCAACTCAGATAACCGAGTGGTCAGGAAAGGAAAGTGTAGGCCCTTTCCTCGTCCATCTGCCATCAAAGAAAACTGTAATACCAACTGCGTTTTAAGGTAAAACAGTCATTGAAGCTCTACTCTCTTGATAGTTATTACTGTAAGCTTTAATTTTACCACCTACCTAATCAATCTAACATGATTTGCTGTTTTATTTCTTGTGGTATTCCTAGGATATTCCTTCCTTCCTTCCTATTCTTTCTATTTTTTCTATTCTTTCTTTGTTTACTTCTTTCTTTCTTGTCTTTCTTTCTTTGTCTTGATTCATGCAATGTTTGTTTGTTGATCCTTACATATGTAGCCCAATCATCGTTTACATATCTTTTCTATCAGGTGGAACATAAAGATAGATAAAAAATGTTCAGTGCGTTGCGGATCTGGTACGAGGCGTCAGAAAGTGCGTTGCATGCGAGTCAGCGGTCCTCATATGGATATCATTCCAGATGAATATTGTAAACATCTTAGCCGTCCACCTGACTCAGTACCATGCAAAGGAGTGTGCGAAGACTCTAAATGGGTTTATAGCGACTGGTCCGAGGTATATATAACATGCTTTAGGCAACATTCTAAACTGTGGCCTGAATGGGATGCGAATTTCAGTCTCAATGGCCAGGGGAGGAAAAAATTGCGGATGGAGAAGAGAACCATGGGCGAATATTCTGCCTCTCACCACTGTGGGTCGTGGGTAACTCTTCCATCATATTCAATTAAACCCATTTCACCTAATTCGAGATTTTTCTCAGGTTCTCTTCCTTTCTCACCTTTCACTCTCCTTCCTCCTCTACGAATCCTTATGCTCCTATAGACTGTCAATAGTCCCTCTTTTCCATTCTTACATAGTCGAGTCGGATCCTTCCCTGTTTTTGTCGCGCGGAGAGTGGGAATGAGTTTGCATGCAACTTTTTCAATTCAAGATATGTCATTAAGGCAAACTTAACAATATTTTTTTTTTAAGTGCTCTAAAACCTGTGGTGCTGGAGTCCAAAGACGAACAACGAACTGTGTTGGTGTTAAAGATGGCAACTTACCAGATAATAACTGCAGAGAGTCAGAAAAGAAGCCACTGCAACAGCCTTGTAATGATCAAAAGTGTCCAGCTTGGATTGCTGGTCGCTGGAGTGCGGTAATAAATAGAAACTTATTTCTCGATTGACACGGTTTTCTTTGTTATTCACAAGGCTTTATTTTTGTTATAACCTTCATTATAAATGCAAGGTCAATATATAGTTAGTTATTAACCCGGTTAATAACTATATATAGACCTCGCATTTATAATGAGCAACAATTGATAGAAAACCTTCTCAATTGAGAAATAAAATACTTAATTACCTCGAACGTCGGCAATAAGCCTATACATCCCTCGGGCCTTCGGGATGTATATGGCTTATTGCCGACGTTCGAGGTAACTAACTCTTACATAATATGCCTATAGCAAAACTATTATAACTGTATTTTTTTGTCGTTATTTACATATTATGCGCTAACTTACCTTTTATCACCAAAGATACCCGAATCCGCTATCTTTTTAAAAATTCTCCCATAGCTAAAATCCTGTAGAATACCAGCCACAAAGGCCGCCGACTTCATCACATGACCTCTTAGTGCAAGTCGTCTATTCTCTATTGATTTATATCGTTAGTCAAAAGGAAATGCCTAGCATGGGTCCTAGAGTCCCGTTCGCACTTTCCTCTTTGGGTAGCATGTTGGTTCTGTAATTTAACAGAATTTAATTTTTTCTAACTCGGGAAAAAAAGTGCATGTTAAACTGTAAACTGCATTTCCACGCGCGCTTTGATGAATTGGTCGATTTATTTGTTATGTTAGGGAACGGAGCACGGTGCTGATGCCTTAAAGAATCACTTGAAAACTGCTAGTTTTATTCTAAATAAACAGAACAGCAACTTATACACGCAATAGTCTCCTTCACAGTTCCCTGCGCCATCTTGAAAGGTAGCCGTGCCTTTACATCGAAGCGAAACGAACGGTGAGCTTACGACGATAGAGACCTTTTTTAAACACCTTGGACGTGTCTCTATCATTTCGAGCTCACCGTTCGTCTCGCTTCGATCCAAAGGCATGGCTACCTTTCAAGATGGCGGAGGGAACTGTGAAGGGGACTAATAGTCTCCTGATATTTGTCAAGAAATTAAAATGATAAAACAACTTCTTCTTTGGATAATATAAATGTTGTTTTCTTTCGCAGTGTTCGGTGACTTGCGGTAAAGGCGTAGAAACTCGACAGGTCAGCTGCACAAATGGCAAAAAAACTTTCCCAGAATCAACATGTCTATCAGTTGTCAAACCATTCATGGAAAGATCTTGTTCACGTGATGCCTGTCCTAACTGGACTACCACAGGATGGTCAGAAGTAAGAATCATTGATTAAAGAAA
This sequence comes from Actinia equina, assembly GCA_011057435.1. Lineage (NCBI taxonomy): Eukaryota > Metazoa > Cnidaria > Anthozoa > Actiniaria > Actiniidae > Actinia > Actinia equina. Next base: position 73,819 of record WHPX01001156.1, on the reverse strand, counting down.
CTATTGTTGTAGAATTAATGATAGTGGTATAAATAACTGACGTTTCGATGTTACCGCGACGAGCACTGTAAGAAAGAAAAATCAGACAACAGCAACCAACACCAATGTGGTATCAACTGTTATATAAATATATTTTATAAAGGATGTCTGATTTTTCTTTCCTTCAGTGCTCTGTAACTTGTGGTAATGGTGTTCAGATTAGACAAGTCAACTGTAGAAACATGGAGAAAGTGTTTTCAGAATCTGCGTGTAAATCGCAAGGAAAACCATCAATCAGGAAGTCGTGTTCGCCTGGCAAATGTCCCTACTGGATTACCACAAGCTGGTCAAAGGTAAGAGTAGCTTATTTTATTTTCATTTTGAAATGTTGCAGTCTCGACTTTCTGCCTCCCTCCATTCCTCCTTCCCTTATTCCGTCCGTCGAAGGATCTGCTAATTGTTTATTTATATTATTTCAAGTGTTCAGTTACTTGTGGTTCTGGTAGGAAGACTCGCCAAGTGTCGTGCCATTATCCAACGGATAACTCAGTGGTTCAAGATAAACCTCTGCAATCCAGCAACTAAACCAAGTAATCAGGAAAATTGTTTGGAAGGTGAATGCCCTCTCTTGTCAGAAACACCTCGTCATCACGGTTCCTGGAGTGAGGGAGATTGGACACAGGTTTGTAGTAAGATTTGACAATGATGAAATGACCACACTAGAAAAAGTCAAAAGAAGAAAGACGAAAAAAAAACAAATGCAAAGGAAAGGAAAGGAAAGGAGAGGAGAGGAGAGGAGAGGAGAGGAGAGGAGAGGAGAGGAGAGGAAAAGAAGAACCAAGAAGAAGAACAACCTCAACCAATACGTTTTTCTCGAGATAGACCCGGCCCTGACCCCGTAAAACAGTAAATTATTCCCATATGTCATCATTATGCTGTACTCTACAGTGTTCTGCCACTTGTGACAAAGGTATCAAAAGAAGGCAAGTCCTTTGTCGTAATCCCAAGGGTCTTGTTTTATCTAATACCAACTGTAATGAAGAAGAAAAGCCAAAAGAGGAAACGTCTTGTATAGTGAAATCCTGCACCTCTTGGAAACATGGAGAGTGGGGCCTGGTAAGTAAACTGATTAATACTTGCAGTCATACCAAGAAAGCTCAAATAAGAGGGAAACTTCTTAATAGAGCGCGCGCCATGTAAATTCCAGGTCGGGCTATTTTTAGTAACCGGATGAAGTTAAATTTCGCCTTATCCTACTCCCTTGCGTCATCAACTTGCGTTCTTTCCTTGATCACTAAAAACGAGACGGAAAGAGCACACGTTCCCAATTTTATATTATATTATTTTATATTATTATTCTTATTCTTATTATTTAAGCTATGTTAGATGTTAGCCGAAATGAAAGACTTGGTCTTGCAACCATATACTGAAGGAAAAAAATTCTAAAAAAAGCTAAAACCTATTCTGTCCTTTCCCCACGTTTGCTTTTTGTAAATAATGATAAGTATTTTCTTATTTTACTAATCTAGTGTTCACAACCCTGTGGTCAAGGAATTCAGCTGCGTATCGTCAAATGCGCTTTTGATAACTGGGAGATTGCAGACGATAAAAGATGTGACCCTTCAAAAAAGCCTCCTGATAATCGCATATGTAAAATCCGATCATGCCATCCAAAACCTGTAATTTATTTTACGTCAAGCGATGCCCTGGGCAATTATCCCACCACTCCTTTTAGCCCACGATGGGAAACCAAAGATTGGAGTCAAGTGAGTGTTTATATATTTGCCTCTGATATTCTTGATTAGGTATCCTTAATAGAGTGTGTGCAACCATGTGACTTAAAATCCCTTGAGATATGAATAACAATGAAACAGCCGCCGTCTTGGTTGACCTAACAAGAGAAGCTAATGAAGAATGCTTTGACACCCTCAACCAAGATGGCGGTCATGACGTAACATGCACCTGCTCTATTGATAATATATTTCTTTAGCTTGGGTGGGTGGGGGGGTAATGTACGCAATTCCCTTGGGTATCCTTTTCTTGGTTCAACGGCTGTACATGTAAAAACCTATCCAATATGTATAGAAGGAAATATACAAATAATAACATATATTAATAAGATAATATCTACAATATTTTTACCTCTCCAGTGTTCTGTGACTTGCGGCAAGGGGGTTAGGAGCCGGGCTGTTACCTGCAAGTTAAGGAACGATAAAAGAAGCAGCCTTTGCTCTCCACTTACTAAACCTCAGACTACGATTGTTTGTAACTTAGGGCCCTGTCCCGAATGGATTGCACAATCTTGGAGTCAGGTTGGTCAAATGAGCAAATTCTTTTGTTTTGTTTGTTTCGCGTATTCGTTGTTGTTGCCTTAGTTTATGCGCGTAACGTATTGCATCATTTTTTTAGCGGGGTCCCACATTGTAAATGAGGTGAAAGCAAAAACATCCTTTTGCAAAAAAAAAATGTAGATATGATAAAGATAGAGATGAGGGTAAAAATGGGAATTAAAGAAAGAAATAATAAAATAGAAAGAAGTATTTTCGACTTTCCTCCTCTATAACCGCCATCCCAATTCTAAAGGTAGTTATAAAATAACTGTTATAAATGTTATGGTCTTATTGGTTGGGAGCAAGTGCTCAAATAACTGCGCGTTTTCTATTTCTTTAACAAGTGAGTGCATTTTAGTTTTTGCTCTATCCATTAATTTCCCCTTTCTGTTGTGTATTAGTGCTCCGTCAGTTGCGGTTCTGGAAAAAGGCATCGTATAGTAAGATGTAACGGAGAAAATAACCAGTGTGATAACAAAACAAAACCACCTGAGACAGAAATCTGTAACGACCAAAAGTGCCCGCAGTGGAATGTGGGGTCTTGGAGCAAGGTTGGTTTAGTATCTCCGTACAGTATTGCGAAATTATAATTTTGTACTGATTTAACTAGACCATTTTTGGACTTTTCGTTTTCTTTATTCGCCTAAGTTCATAGTACACAAACCTTATCTAAACGGACCCATTACTAAGCAATCACCCTTTATTAAACCGACTCTAGCTAAGTCCTGATGAATTAATTTTCCATGTGCATTATAAAAGAAAATTTTATTCAACGGATACTCTCTAGTAGCAGACATCAGATTCAAAGTCCCAAAGGTGTTAGGTTATACCGATATTGTTATAGTCCCCTTCACAGTTCCCTGCGACATCGTGAGAGGTAGCCGTGCCTCTGCATCGGAGCGAGACGAACTGGTGAACTTGCAATAAAAGAAACCTGTCAATACTTGTCCAAGGTGTTAAAAAAGGTCTCTATCATTGCTTGAAAGGTTGCCGTGCCTTTGCATCAAAGCGAGACAAACGGTGAGCTTGCAATAATAGAGACCTTTTTTAAGCACCTTGAACAGTTACTAAATGTCTTGATCATTGCAAGCTCACCGTTTGTGTCGTTTCGATGCAAATGCACGGCTAGTTTTCAAGATGGCGCAGGAAAATTTGAAAGGGAATATTGTATAAACGCTTCTCCGTTTATCATTAAACATCAATTTGGCTCTCCATACTTTGTAGGTATTAAAGTGTTATTCATATCTTCTTTGCTTCTTAGTGCTCCATTACATGTGGAAAAGGATTTCAGACGAGACCCGTCGACTGCAGCACTGGAAATGGTAACTGCGACCGTTCCAACAAACCATCCCAGATCAGGTCATGTGAATATGTGCAATGCCCTAAATGGAGACTTGGAATCTGGAGTGAGGTAACGCAGATCTAGAGCAATTTTATAGATCAGGGCCCGGTTGTACGAAGGGTTGATAGCGCTATACGACGGATAAATCCTTATCCAGTGGTTAAGTCGATTCTGTATTCAAATAAATTTATCCAACCGAGCGCAGACGAATTGTCATATTTACTTCCTTTGAAGCATTCGCTGTTTGTACGATCAAATAGCTGGTACTTGCATACCACTATTGCGATAAATGAATGATATCTCTCCGTATCCTAGTCTTTTTGCACTTACACCAATCTGCTCCAGTATAAAAACGCCATTAATGACGTCATTAAAAAGGACTAGGTTTTCTTTGTGCCTTCAGTGTACTGTCACCTGCGGCAGAGGAGTACAGAAGCGAAACGTCACATGTGGTTCCAAGAGTATGCCTTGTGATATAGACCACAAGCCTCTCGAACGACGCGTCTGCAACACGAGAAAATGTCCTTTCTGGAAAGCTAGTACATGGAGTAAGGTAATAGGCACAAAAAGATAATAAAAATGAAATGCATTTATATTGCGCAATTATCAACGAGCATTTTACTTCAAATACGCATAGAAAAGAGGTCTGTATTCCAAGGCACAATTGAAATAATTTTTTGGGGTTAATTCTATTTTTAGTGCTCTCAAACATGCGGCGGAGGTATGAGACTGCGCCCAGTTAGGTGTCATCCTATCAGAGGTTTATGCAACCCCCAAACAAAACCGATAGACACAGAAGAGTGTAATATAGAGGAATGCCCGAAATGGATCCCCGGACCTTGGACTGAGGTAAAGCAATGGATCCATAGACCTTCATGATTTATGCTTAAAGTTTTCATCTTCCAGATTATGTCCTAGCTATAGCATCATTTCTTCTTTAACCGAATTTGGTTGGGAAGACACATGGATTCAAACAAATAATCTTATTACAAAAATAATGACACGTCTGAAATGAGAAAGAATTACACCTTCTATATATTCTATATATCTGTTCCTCTTATTGATCATAGCTGTCAGCCAAATTTTTATAAAATGGGATCTTTTCGATGTTGGTGAGATTGAATTCATTTTGTTTAGTTGGTAATATTTATCCACTTTCTTTTCTTTTCTCATTATATCAAGTGTTCTGCAAGTTGTGGTGGTGGTGTTACCGGGCGTATAGTGCGATGTAATAACAAGCGAATACCAATCCTCTGTGATACTAGAAAAAAGCCTTTAACGGCAAAAAGCTGCAACGTTCACGAGTGTCCTAAATGGGCTTTTAGCAAGTGGAGTAAGGTTGGTATAATAAGTCCTCTTCTTAATTTGTAAAATGCTTGTTAGGAAATTAAATGATATGATTTTAAATTGTAAAACTATTTAAATAGTAAAGAATTTTCGAAGAAAATTCGAAGGAAAAGACCATAATTTTTTTGCTAACATTTGTTTCATCTCTGATAATCATATTATCTCTTTGTTAGTGTTCAGTAACGTGTGGTATTGGGGTTCAAACTCGACCTGTGTCTTGCAACTCGAAGAACGGTTCATGTGATCCAAGAATTAAGCCTCCAAGGACAAGAGTGTGTAATACTGGACGATGCCCTACATGGATTACCAGACCCTGGAGTGATGTGAGTAGTAGGGAAAGAGAAAAATGAAGACAACGGAGTACAATCTCCTGATTTTTTAACCTTATTTTGTGTTTATCAAAACTGCACCTGTAAAGGTAGCACTGGCATGCGTCATTACTGTTGTTGATATTGTTGACCGATATCAGAACAATTAGCCAAATCGTAATAGTGCAGTTTTCGTATGAATGTGAAGAGCTCACTGCCGTAAGCGTGAGCTGCCGTGACCGTGATGCTTTCTAGAATTTTAATTTCGCTTATTTTTTACCGCGCAATGTGATTGGTCTGGCATTGCCGTGACCTTGGCGTGACCGTGTCCGCGCCGTGTTTATGCCGTGTTCCGGGTATTTGATTGGATGGAGAGTAAATTTTCGTACATTGTGATTGGTCTGGCGTGTCCCTTGCCGTGTAATGGCCGTGAGGTTTTCACAGTCATACAAAAACTGCACTATTCTAAATTAAGCAATTTTTCTGTAATATTTAAAGTTCTCGCGGGGTAAAGCTGTCACAAGCTTTTTATCCGTTTTGCATGAATATCAAAAATATATAATATATAAACCTAAGTTATTCCTACGATTGTAAGAGCATGGTAGTACAGCATTTATCGTTTAATATCTAATGTGTGTGTAAACATTACGAGAACCAATGTAAATTGTTCGTTTACATTGTATTGTGTGTCTTGTACACATCAAGACTAATAAACGAAACATCGTTTCCCACGTATGCTATTACCATATTTTATGTATTGCCTCTTATTATATACACTAATATCCTTATCCTTATGCATTGTCATTGGATGAATTTTCATAACAGTACTTTCTCAAGAAAGTTCGTATAGCATAGTTATACTATTACTTGTTCGTGACTTCAGTGTTCTTCCGTGACACCAGTACCGTGATTTGTTAGATAATTAGTGACATCGGTATCACTAAGACACTAGAGAAACCCGTTTGCGCATGTGTGCTCTTCAGCATTTTTTATAAGAATATTGAAGAGTTTGAGTGAGAAAATGAATGTTGGTTTTCTCCAAGTAAACAAAGAAGTTCGCGAGTATACTTTTGTCAGACCATGATACTGTATTAACGAACACAGTATAAAATAATTAGCTTTAAGTTTCAAGCATGGACACTAAGTTTTGGCATTTTGTGAAGTCCAATTTATCAGGGATGTTTGAAAGTCAAATTTTACATTTGTTTTGGCTAATTTGAACACGGATTCAGAGCATGCGCAGACTTTTTTTACTCGTGTCTATCATGACTTGATGACTGTTCAGTTTACGTTACACTACTAACATGTCTTATTTGTGACATTAGTACTATAAGATCAGTGACATCAATAGTTCGTGACAGTATCGTGAAATATTCGTGGTGTCAGTACCATGTCTTGTTCCTAACATTTCTACCACATTTACAGAAGCATAATGTCTCAAATGTTTTACTTTACGTTACACTACTAACATGTCTTGTTTGTGACATTAGTACTATAAGATCAGTGACATCAATAGTTCGTGACAGTATCGTGAAATATTCGTGGTGTCAGTACCATGTCTTGTTTCTAACATTTCTACCACATTTACAGCAGCATAATGTCTCAAATGTTTTACTTTAGAAAACAGATTATCACTAAAGAGCTTCTGAAATTATCATTTTCATTATTTCCCAATAATATTTTGAATTAATCGTTAATCTATAAGTAAAGCTACTCTCATTTCTCTGTGACCAATATCCTCTTGCTACGCCGTTTTTTTTTTCCATTAATGAACCGATCTGATTGTTGACGTCATAAGCAATTCTGAATCACCGTTTATCGTCATCACATTATTTGGGTTTTTCTATGTGATTCTAATCATTACTGATGCTGTTATGACCTGACTCTATTTCAACATTGGCCTCATCATGTTGTAGTGCTCCAAAACTTGTGGCGATGGATTGCAGACGAGGAACGTTGAATGTGATGGCGTTCTTGGTAGCTGCGACATCAATCAAAAACCATTGTTCGCTCAAGTATGCAACCTTGGGACGTGTCCAGAATGGAAAGTTGGAAACTGGAGTGACGTTAGTAGAACTCGTTTGTTTAATCATCGAATGACTTTGGTTTGATTTGATTACATTAACTGTTCTATTAAGGTATTTTTTCACTTTTAGTGTTCCGTTAGCTGCGGTGAAGGCGTTAAATTAAGAGATGTAATGTGCAGTACTAGAGATGATAATTGCAGTATTCTACCAAAGCCTAAAGCAAAATCAAAATGCATCTCGTCAAAATGTCCATCATGGACCGTTGGTCTTTGGAGTAAGGTCAGTGGAGCTACCTTCGTATAGTCACAAGGTGATTGGGGCTAGAGAAAAAGAAACGCTGAAGTGGGTGGATGTTTTTCTAATCCCCTTGTACCATTACACAGACTACCGAATAAATAATTTTTAATTGCAAGAAGCACGGAAAGAGTTTGTATTTGGAGTTTACTATAGTGTCTTCCTTATGCAGATGAGTTTAAGGGTAAAAGACTAGAAAAAAGGTATAAATATAGTTGACCAGCTTTTGATTCACGGTAACTAAAATCCTTTACAATTAACTCATCCTGTAATCTCTCAGGAGTGATCAGGGGTAGCCAAAAGGAGGGAGTTTTGGCTTTTTCAGTTCGTTACTTCAATTTGATGAGGCTTTCATTCCTTTGCAGTGTTCAACAACCTGTGACGAAGGACTGCAAAAACGAGAAGTTATATGTAAACCAGCATCCGCTCGATGTGATCGCCGAATCAAGCCTGAGGACACTAGGATCTGTAACCTTCGTTTGTGCCCGAAATGGGATTCTGGGACATGGAGTGAAGTAATTAAACAATAATTAAACAATAGAGAGAAAATTGAATATAATACATTCCCCTTATTGAAGCCAAGCCTTGCGACATAGATGATTTTGAAAGCCAACGAAAAAACAAACAAACAAACAAAAACAAAAAAATAGAAAAAAAAACCCCGTAAAACTTGTAACCTTTAGCAAATATAAATCTTTTCACCCTGAAACTTGCCAAAGAGTTTTGCAAGCTCAATTCCAGCCTTGATTTTACATGGCTTGAGAATCTATGAGAAATTTTCTTGATCACAATATTAATTAACCATCGGAATCCTAGTAATCGTTAATTAGTAAAGGAATGCTTTGTTTTTCAGTGCTCTGTAAGCTGCGGAGACGGAGTCAGAAGACGAGCCATTAAATGCAATTCAAAAATATTTCCATGTGACAACGATTCACGACCAATCCACGTAGAAAGATGTAACCTTGGTTTATGCCCCAAATGGACTGTTGGTCACTGGAGTATAGTACGTTCTGGTGGTACATTCATATGCTTGTTTTATGACTTTTACCATAATACAAATAAACCCGGTTTAGCAGCTTTCGAGTGACTACGATTACCTGCAGTACAGGATTAAGTAACAGTGCCTTTTCCCAAATTGTCGATGACATGTGCAGCAATTATTTTTTGTTAGTTCCATATCTGTACCATGTACTGTGATTTTTCCAAAGTCACTCAAAATCCACTTGACAAAAGAAGGATACAAAAAGGCTCTTTTTGTCATATGCTTGCACGGCAATATGTAGTTTTAATCAGTTTGTTGTTTTTGGACTTAGTGTTCTGTTACGTGTGGCGATGGCATCCAAACAAGAGCTGTTCAGTGCAGTACTGGTGATGATCGCTGTGTTACCAAAAAGCCCCAGACTAAACGTTCTTGTAATTTAGGGGATTGTCCCAAATGGATTGTTGGACCATGGGAGTATGTAAGTAATACTACAAATTGAGAGAAATACAGGGGTACCTATGCCTACCATGATAATGATGATGATGATGATAGTAATGCTTTGAAGATGATGATGACAATGGTGATATTTTGTTGGTGTTGAAAACGGTTGATGATCTGACAACCATGTTGATGGTAATTATGGTGTTTATGAATCTTTAAAGGTGTACTTGGATGAAAACGAAGTCCGAATAATTGAAGTATTTGAGGATAATTTGACTCAATTATGATTATGTAAACCAGATTAGTGAAAATTTAGCCTGGGAACCACTTACAGTTGAGAAATTTTGGGTTAAAAGAGAAAAGAATAATATAGGGTTCAATAACTAACGTCATTTACTCACGATTTATCTGCTAAATAAAATTTAAAATTTTTATCCGACATTTTAATAGGAAGAAAATATGTTGCTTCGCTACTATTGGGGCCACACGGATACGTTTAACTAAGTTTAAGTCTTTTCCAATTTTTATCCACTTTCATCCAAGTGCCCCTTTAATGACCTAGAGTTGGTAAGGGTTCGATTAAAAGAGCAAAAGGGGGAGTAGGATGTTAAAGTGATGAACTTTCCGATCGCGAGGGCGTGGTAAAGCAAAGAGGAAGAAGATGATGGGAAGATAGGAGAGAAATGCTACGGGTGTCCTGCATTTCATGTGCTCAAACCATGTACGCATTTTTTATTTTTTAGTGCTCGGTGACTTGTGGTTCAGGTGTAAAGAAGCGCATAGTGTACTGCAATACACGAGATGGTCGGTGTGATGAAAGAGTCAAACCAGTAAGCTCCCAAAGTTGTAAAATGACGGACTGCCCTTCTTGGAGTGAAGGAGCATGGAGTAAGGTAATTTGATTTTTTTTTACTGAAATACTCCCTTTCTTCTGTCTTTGATTGGTTATTTCTGAGACATCGAATGTGGTACATCCTAGTGTACTTTGGGTGCAAAGATATGTCCGTCATATGTATATATTGGTTTTTGCAGCGAAATTAGGTTATGAGTCAAGTTTGTATGCGTCTGGAAAAATGCATCTGTGCTGATACTAAAATTTATCTCAACCGGCGGATCTCACCAGTCAAAGTCACGCAAATCCTCTTTCAATTTTTTTATTCATATTTGCTTATGATATTTTTTGTAGTGTTCTGTGACTTGTGGTCCTGGAATTAGAATGAGAAGGGTTCAATGTCTCTCCATACAGAAAAATGTCTGCAATGCTGAAACTAAACCAGCTGAAACCGAGAGATGCCACAAAGGACCTTGTCCGTCGTGGCTTTTTACTGACTGGAGCAAGGTTTGTAGCCATCCTATTGCAATTGATTGCTACCACTTAGTATACTCAAAATTTAGGCAAAACGTGTGCACGTCTGCTTTTTTGTGTCGCAGAATTCTTTATATTCCCCAATTTTGTCATGGCTGTCCCTCCTTTACACTTTCCCCGGTTCTGCTAACTATGTTTGCAGCCGTCTCAATAGCGCATAATGTCCAATCTCTTGTGCTTCTGTTTTTCAATGTAACCATTGATTTTACATACTTAGTGCTCTGTCACATGCGGAGTGGGATTCCAAACACGCTCCGTGACTTGTAGTGATCAAAAAAGAAAGTGCAACCCTACCCGGAAGCCTTCGGAAATACTACGGTGTAATAGAGGTGAATGTCCAACATGGACTATAGGTCCCTGGGAGGAGGTAAGATGATTTTAATATTCACTGTTTTGTATTAGAGAAGTTTTCGTATGGTTATGAACAGCTCACAGCACGAACACGGCCGTGACACAGGGAGGCATTCGCCAGACCAATCACGGCAGTGCACACTTATGGCACCGACTTTTTCGCAGTCATACGAAAACTACTCTACATACCATAAATCTGGCTTCAATTAACACTGTAAATAACATATTTTTTGTGTCCAACAGTGTTCAATGACATGCGGTGAAGGTAAACAACGACGGGAAGTAATTTGTTCAGGGGGAAAGCTAGCATCTTGTGACGAAGTTTCAAGACCGATTGATACTCAAAAGTGCAACCAAATGGAATGTCCTGTATGGACTGTGGGGTTGTGGAGCGAGGTTAGATTCTTGACCTTTCTGATAGAAGTTCATAATAATTTAAGTTGTCTAACCGTTCCATGCCATAACGGTATTACATTTATATTGCATTTAGTGTTCCGTGACATGTGGTGATGGCATAAAACGAAGGGACGTTATCTGTCGCTCAAGCGAACAGCTCGCAACTTGCGACAAAGGCTCGAAGCCGATTGATACCAAAAAATGCAATCGCATGGAATGTCCTGTGTGGACTGTTGGGATATGGGGCGAGGTAAGGTTATTGATTTAGTGCATGAAAGTTCAAAATGAATAACGCACTGATTTTTCCAGCCTTTTACCAAAAGAGAAATCCACAACCGAAAGTTCTATTAGAAAAATATCTACCCTTAAGAATCCTCCATTAACACTGTATTCTCTTGGGCCCGGTTGTACAAAGCCTGGATAGCGCTATCCGACGGATAAATCTTATCTACTGGATAAATTTATCGGATAAGAAGCATCACTTTATCCACTAATTATCCGTTGGATAGCACTATTCACCCTTCGATACAACCGGACCCTGATGTTTAAAAAAAATAGCCACTTATTCATGTTTGTTGTGATAGTGTTCTGCTACTTGTGGTGCGGCTGTACAAAGACGAAAGGTTGTTTGCACGTCAGCCTCTGGAAAAGGAGATTGCGAGAAAAGATCAAAACCTATCGATGTTCGTGCCTGTGAATTAGACGTATGCCCTACATGGATCACAGGGGATTGGAGTAAGGTATGCAATTCATCTTATCATGGTTGATTTATTGTTAAATGTCATCCATAATACTAATAATAGCATAACGATACTCTTGTTTTTGACATTGTCGGACACTTTTGTCATACGGACACCCACAGCCCACCTATGATTCTTTAACGCTGTCCTTTGTAGCAGAGCTGAGATGGATTTGGAGGATCACGTTATATTACGAACTAGCTATAAAGCGCAAACATTGACGACTGAGACAAAACAGGCGTTGTATATATTATGATCGTCTTCCAAGAATAAGATTCTCAAGAATAATCTCCATAATTTACTTTTTTTTTGAAGTGTTCTACTACCTGTGGTGAAGGAAGAAGTACACGTGATGTCAAGTGCAATACTAAACCAAGCAAATGTAAAAATGACGACAAACCAAGACACGTTAAAATATGTAATCTTGGTGACTGCCCACGTTGGATGGTTGGCCCCTGGAGTCAGGTAAATCGTCTTGTACATTGCTAAACAGTATTAGTCTTGGTGATCTAATGCTTAAATGTCTTTTAATTTGCCAATGAGAGATGGCCTCCGTGGGTTAGAATTAGATGACATGGATGTCCCCAAATGTATTGCATGAATCTTAAAGTTCTTTCTCTGCAAATTTTGCCTCATTTTATCATATTTATAAAATTATTAAAGGACGAGTGCATTACTAAGTCTAAAAGTCCATGTGAACGTTTCTTAAAGTAAGCGGCAGACAAGCTGCTCACCATATCTCATGTCTTGCTTTTCTTTTCTTTTTGGTCGTAAAAAAAATTAGCATGCAAGAGGGGTGGAAATTAAAAGATACAACGTAATTACATATTTAACAAATTAAAACAGCTTTTACCGTGCTCCGTTCAGAAATTAAGCACGCAGGAAGAGACGTAAGCACGAAAGAAGTGTAAGGAGAAGCGTGAGCCGTAGGCGAGTAGTGCTTTAGTACTGAACGAAAGCCGGAAAAAACTGTTTTATTCGTTTTGTTATATAGGTACTACTTATATTTAAAAATAAAGACAGTCGCAGGATCTAGCAGCACTTCACCCGCGCGGATGGCGTATGCGCTGTACTCCGTTCACTAATAAAGCACAGTTTTCGACTAATCAGCGCGTGCGTTCTATCCCAACTATATGATAAAGAATTTTTATTTTCTTAGTGTTCTGTGACGTGCGGTAAAGGAAGGATGGAGCGTTCAGTGAACTGCACCATAGCAAACAAATGTAACGCAAAACAACAACCATCAAAAGATGTCATTTGTAATATGGGTTCATGTGCCAGATGGAATATTGGGGAATGGAGTCAGGTAGGCTTATTGCTGTACTTCTTTTAGCCAATGGTGTTAAAATGTGAATGAGTTAATGAAAATTAAGCAAATGTACTTTAAATTTCAGGCTAAAGTGTCTATATAGTTCAATTTTTGCGTTCTGTAAAGTGTTACAGTTGGCCTTTTTAATTGTTTGATGCTGAAATGATAACCTTGAGAATTCGAGAAAAGCCAAATGTGTGAACTTTAATAATCTTTTTATTCTCTATCTAATTCATCATTTTTAGTGTTCTGTTTCGTGTGGCCAAGGAAAGAAAACCCGTACTGTACGTTGTTTGGATGGTGATAGGCCCAGCTATGTTTGTGACATCAAAACAAGACCAGCATCTTTTAGTTCTTGTGGCAGCAACCAGGATTGCCCTTCATGGAGCATTGGAAATTGGACTGAGGTAACAACTGCTGAACTAGTAGAGGCGACCAAAAGCACGCATCACCGACCAACCAACCAATTCAATTAATTAACTGACCGAACAACCCACAGGCCGGCCGACCGACCGACCGGCCGACCGACCGACCGACCGACCGACCGACCAACCAACATCAACACCCACCCACACCAACACCAACAAAATCAATAAATCAACCAAGCAAACAATCAAAGAATAAATAAACGAATGAATGTGTTGATTGACTGATAATTGACTATGATTTATTTTGATTGTATTCAGTGTTCCAGGAGCTGTGGTATAGGTGTTGCTGGCAGACAAGTACGGTGCTTACAGGGAGATAAAACCCTGGACTATTCAGCATGTGATGTCAGCACAAGACCTGTAATAAGAAGAGCATGCCAGATACAAGAGTGTATAAAAGGTGCATTTTGGAGCACAGGAAAGTGGGGAAAGGTAAGAAGATGATTGCTGATAAGTTAGAGGAAGCCACCTGCATCTTCAAATCCGCAACAACAGTACTTACAGTACTTTCCTCAGATTCGGCACGAACTTTGTTTTCTTTTTTCTTTTTCCTCGGACAAGGACTTAAAGCCGTAGGCCCCGTCCGTCTTCACTTATATAAGGTGGATGTAAAAGATCCAATGAAGACTCTGGTAACGACCATCTTCAGTGCCCGTGCTAAAAGGGGGGCCACCAGTTAATCAGTTAACAAAATTATTGTCACGTGTCATCCTCATTAGATAAAGTCTTCAATCAATCAATCAATCGATCAATCAATTGTAAAAACTAAAGGTTATTAAACTGCTAGTTATGTATTACAGCCGCATGATTTTATATGTGAAAGCGGCCGTATTTTATCGAGATAATAGCTTTATATAGGAATTAACGAATAAAAAATATCATGAATCAATGAATAAAGAAATCAGGAAAAGTTCGATATTGCCAGCAAAAATGGTTAGCACATTGTCATTTCATTCGTAGTGGATGAAACATTAAGAAATAAGAATAACAATACGAAAGGATCGCTGCCACAGACCTCAACACTGACACAATCCCTATCAGCTTGATTGGCAGTCAGTTGATTTTTCCCGCCCTAACTATCTAATTCTTTGTATTCCATGAAGTGTTCCGCCCAGTGCTCAGAGGGCGTCAGGACTAGGACGAACATGTGTGTCGCGCGGAACGGATCCCAAATCGAGGACAAATACTGTGACCGGCGAAAGCTTCCCAGAACAAGTAAAAGCTGCAACAAATATAGACAATGCGGAGAGTGGGAAGTAGGACCATGGAGCAAGGTATCGTTCTATTCTCTTGAAATTGTTTTCTTCGTCTCTAAATTCTATAAAAGGTTCACAAGTTTTTTCGAAGTTGTCATCAAAGCAATGACTACTCTTTACTTTTAGTGTTCGACGTCCTGTGGTGATGGCTTGAAAACAAGAGCAATTCGATGCTTGCACAACTTGGAATACGCACACGAGGATAACTTGTGACCTTTCTAAAAAGCCAAAAGATCAGTTGTTCTGTCAAAACAATATATGTCCTCTATCATCAGACGGCGTCTATAGATGGCAGACGACGTCTTGGAATAAGGTAATTGAGGAATCTTAATCCCTTTCTTTTCTTGAATACATGTGTTGATTAGTTCAATGGTAGAACAAAAAGTACCTTATCGTGGCCGCTAGGGTCAATATACACCGTATTTCATGATATTTGGTCCTTTGAGTTGTTTTGAAATTAAAACGTTTTACTGGATATTTTTCTTTCAGTGTTCTCGTACTTGTGGATATGGACGAAAAGGAAGGCGCGTTATGTGCATTGATAACCATGGCACCGAAGTGATTGACAAGTATTGTAATGCAAATGCTAAACCAGTTCAATTCCTCCCGTGCTTTGAAGTGAGGTGTCCACCCAAGTGGAAGTTTGGTGACTGGTCAGAGGTAAATTTAAAAAAGCGAATTAAATGAGATGCAGTAAGTTTGTACGTGTTGTACTTGTAAAATGTGTTGCCATACTCTAAAGACCTCCTCGGTTCGGGCGTAATCTTTCCCATTTCAGGCTACGTGTCATTCCCTTAAGAATAAGATTATTTGTTTGAGTCGTGCCATGTGTCTTCTCTAGTGCAACCGAGCGCAACCGTTAAACGAAGGAATGATACTCTTAGGAATGACACGTGGTCTGAAGTGGGAAAATATCACGCCCGAGCCGAGGAGGTCTATCGATCATGAGAGGAAATATTTGAATCTTGTTTGCGGACTATTGCTTGATTTTATCTCTGACACCTTTCTTTAGTGTTCCAGAACATGTGGTCATGGAGGATATCAAGTTCGTCCTGTCACCTGTGAGGGGGTACCAGGGGCTGGAGGATGTAACGTTAGAAACAAACCTCCAGTATGGCGCCCGTGCAACTTTGGTCCATGCTCAGGGGAATTCAAGTGGAAAATTGGCATCTGGTCTCAGGTATATTTCTTTCTTTATAGTTCTAGTACCAATTTTGAGCGTTTATCAAATAGTGCTCGGAATTGTAATTTAAAAGTCCACGTGTTTCTTAACTGAAATAAATGCATTTAAGGATATAAATCATTAAAGAGAAGAATCTTCGATGCAGGAGACACAGGTCCTGAAATTTAGGAATCAGGCTTTCTAAACAAGGTCAGATAGAAGGGGCTTTCCCCATGGTATGGTGATCCATTTTAACAGCGATTAACGTATATTTCCCCTTAGTGTTCAGTGAGCTGTGGCATAGGAGTAATGAAGAGAGACGTCACCTGCTTTGACAATCAAGAAAAACAAAGACCAGATTCATTCTGTACTCTACCTGCTCTGAAGCCTGATGAAACTAGACCATGTCATATGAGACCTTGTAAGATCATTTTGCAGCATTTTACGTAAGAATACGACGCATGACGCAGAAGATAAAACTAAAGTGGGGTGCGGTCAGGGAAGGGGAGAGGACATGGGAAAACTCAAAACACTGGAGGGAGGGGTGGGGAAGGGGAAGAAAATATATTCCTTTACTGGATTTTAAAGTGCATATAACATGAAAAAAATTAATGTTAAAATGTGTAGTTTGTTGGCATTAATAAGAATATCACGGTTAAATTTGTTTCAAAAACGTATTTCTCTAGAAATTCAGGAAAATTTAGCACAAGTGGTGACGTCGTTTTAATTCAAGTCTCCAGATTTAGTTGCAAATACACGAAATTTGTTTGAATGTAGAATGTTAATTTCAGGTAGTACGCTTCTCAGTTTCCCCACATTTGAAGAGTACTACGTAAGCTATCAAACGAAGCTGAATAGAATATGTTTTTTGTCGTTATTTTATAACAATTACAATTTATATATAGTGCATTACTATCGAATCTAGAGTATGTGTCGACAAAATGACTTCACAAATTGGGATTAATTTTCTCAAATATCTCAAGAAATATGCTTTTGAAACAAATTTCATTACGAAATATTTATTATTACTAACAAACTATACATTTTAAACGATGAACTTTTTTGGTGTCATATACACTTTAAGTCGGCTGAACGGGACAATCATTCCCTCAGTTATTCGATTCTTCTCCCAGTTTTCTTCATTTGATCTTCACGTATTTGGTTCAATCCAGCCCGTTCGTATTTTTTCTACTTAAGTTAACGCTTGGAGTCATATTTTGGTACCATACAAGTACAGCTGAGTTTGTATTTACGATATCCTTGCAATGTTTACAGGTACTCCTAGAACATGCAGAGAAATTCAGCTTACGAGTGGCTTACAGGCAGATGGTGAACATGTGCTTGAAATAGAGGGTAGACTACTCAAGGTAAAGAATCAGACTTCAATAATAAAAATATTTAGAAATATGACTGGCTTGATAATCAAGAACATGCGTAATAGGTAAATTACGAGCCTTGTATGAAACGACTGAAGAAGAGGGCCAATGGGCCTTTCATAACTTCAAGTCGCGTAAAAAATGAGCCAGCTCAACTAAAAACCGTAGACAGCTGTTTCGGTCTGTATTGCACCTCGTCAGCATGGTGTATCTAGATAGCTGGAGTATGTAGTGAGCTGATAATTAAGAGGTTTGTAGCTCGATCCTAAGTGACTCACCAATAAGTTCAATCAATCATTGACTACTAAAAGACTTTAAAAATAAGGATAATCAATAAATGATGCATGAGACATTAATCTTTGGAATTGCCTTATTCATAGATCTACTGTCATGGTATGACCACCGATAGTCCCAAGGAATACATCACCCTGAAGTCAGGCTCAAATGATAATTTTGCTGAGATATACCCAAAGAGGTAAGACACGTTAAAGGCAATGTTGACTTTGAGAAGTAAAATAGTGAGAATTAAAAAAAGACAAGGTTTTGGGGAAATATAGAGGTAAAAAAAGGAAGAAAAAAAAAAGATGCAAAAGATATGAAGGTAACAGAAGATATAAGATATAGAGCTGGAAAGAGCTGGAAAACACAACAAAGAACTAGAGGAAGAAGAATTATATCATTGAACAGAAAGAATAGAAGGAATTCGAAGAAGAATGGCAGAAGCCATTATGGTAAATTTTAGCTATATTATAAGAGTATTCGATGTTGTTAATAGCGACCTTTAGATACGACGACGAGTACGAGATCGAGTACGAGTACAAGTCTTCAAATTTTTCCTGTGCTCGTTTTTAACACTGGTGAATCGTAGTCGATGTCCGATTTTTTACAATCTAAATTTTCAATCTACGTATACACGATCACTACAAAAAGTTAGTGCCTCTCTTTAAGAGTCAAACATTGGTACTCGTTCTCGTATTCGTCGTCGGATCTAAATGTCTCTATTGAATTTTGAACATCAATGTATTTTTTTCCAGATTACTAAATCCATACCGTTGTCCAAGAAATAGAAGCACAGAGGGCTGTCCGTGTGAACAACAAAACTACGAAGAATATGGTGGCTCCTACTTTTCAAAAATAAGATTCGATATCTCTAAAATGCTTATTATTGGTATGTATTGACAGTCAATTTGACTCTGTTGTTTAGCGCTTTACAATAGGATATGTTTTACATTGGAATCCTTACATTGGGACCTCTAGTGTTTTTCATATTCAGTCCACTTGATATTTTCTTGATTATGTTTTCTTTGTTTACTGGTAACGTTTGCGAAAGCGTATTTGTGGATGCAACTCCAGTCACATATCATGCTTCCAAGGAACTGGAAATGGAAAAATGAGAAAACTCCACAAACGAACATTTTTTCATAAGTAAACGTGTATTTTATTGATTATGTTATCGTTTGCAGCTGATGATATGGAGTTTGCTGTAACTAGGGGTTTAAAACCCCCTCTGTACGGTACAGCAGGGGATTGTTATAGTATAGTAAACTGCCCACAGGTGAGCTAATACAGTCTTTTTTGATGACGAGGTGAAAATATAATGATCCTCGTATATGAAGAAGCAACTACGATAAATCGCCATGCATTATATTAAATAACTTGTTTAATTGCTTTGAAAGGGTCGGTTTAGCATAAATCTACAAGGAACTGGACTAGAATTATCGTCTGCAGTGAAATGGAGATCAACTGGGCGCTCTCCTTCTCAAGTTATTTACAGATATCCTGTAAGTTTATGCTTGTCTCATATTGAAGTTGGTTAACACTTGTACCCTGACACTCCGTCTGTCCAACCACCCAGTCAACAAAGTCGATTAGTGTCCCTTCACATTCTCCGTCGATCTCCGTATCGACCAGTGTCACAGAAAGGCCTAAAGATTAAAACTGATGAAGTTATTCTCTTGCTTACTTTTGGATTCAGGAAGGCAAACAGGTTATTGGTAAATGTGGTGGCTTATGCGGGAAATGTTCTCCAGATCAAAGAGTTGGTCTTAAGCTTATAGTTAGTAAAGGTAAGAAAGTTTCATAGTATCAATCAAAATAGCGCCAAAGAAGTTCGTATTACGGGAGCAGAATTTCGTGCTTTCTGCATTGCTCGATCAAAAATGTTTTATTTGCAGATTCTGTAATAGTCTAGTTCACAGTACCCTGTGCCATCCTGAAAGGTAACCCTGTCTGGGCATCGACGCGAAGAAAAAATGGCGGTAAATTTGCAAAATGACAGTGAATCCAAGGTGTCAGAAAAGATTTTTTTATCCATGCAGGGTCACCGCCATTCTCTCTTTGATACACAGGAACAGTTACTTTTGGAGGCGGCGCCGGGAATTGTGAAAGAGACTATAGAGGTTTTGTACCATTTCGTGAAGGGAGCCATGTTAGATCGCAGGAGCAAACAATTGTTTTACATGAGAAAGAACTTAATTTCCGAGAGGAAAGGGATTTTATTGTTCTGCCATCTAAACACAGGCAGTCCAAGCTTTACGTATGGGCGCCGGCATGTGATGGTGCAATACCTCTATTGTAATCACTTGGAGCGAACATTTTATGTGAAAAATGGAGTGAAATCGTTGCCTCTTGTGTATTGTACAATAGCAAGAAAGACTTGCAAATTTTCACAAGGAATCTATTATGAACCATGCATTTTTTATATTTTTACTTTGCCATTTTTCATATTCTTACTTTGTCATTTTTCTTTTCAGGAGACTAAATAATTTAGGTGGGATAGTCAATTTTCAAATTAGAAATGTAAATATTTAAAGTATCAAGCCTTCAACAAGAGACCGCGCAATTGTGGAGCACTAAACATTAAGAAATATATATTGAGTTTATTCATTCTACGAAAAAAAAACCCGTGTGACACTGCTCTGCTAGCAACGGGTATGCTACCTCTGCTATCGCATAGTCAAGAACAAGCGCAAAGAATACACGTGAAATTATAAATGTTCATATATATGAAGGAATGAAAAGACATGCGGTGCTGTGCTGTGTCATATTCAAGCCTTGAGATTAAAGGAGATCTATATATGCGGTCTTGACTTTTTATTGGTTCACTACTGACAATCCTCTTTGAAGTCGAAGATCAAGGTCTCTTGGTAAAGAACGAAAGGAAATGACCTGTTTTATTATATACAAAACATTGATGCTAGAGTCGACAGGAATTTGACGTTTGTAAATATATGTAAAGCGATAATATTATGGAACCTACTTTGACTCACGAAAAAAGATAAAATCATTGTACAGAAATCGAAGGAGTTGGGTTTTAATTCTGTTATCTATTTCTAGGTAAAATGATAATGATTCGTATTTTTCTTCACGCACATCGCAGGAAGTCTTCAAGTAGCTTGTAGCACTGTCTTTCAACATTTCCAGTTTGTCAAGGCTGGTTGGTTAATGAGATTTTAGACGTTAAGTCACGATAGTCATAATACAGGCCTTTAGCATCGGGATTACGTCTAACCGCTAACCACTAACGACCAGGAATCGGGCCCCGGAAAACGACCACAAACACAAAGAAACACTCAGTATCCATAAAACTCAATATGGCCATTCTTCCATCAACAACTTCGTTATGGCGCCTTGCTAAATGCTGGGAGTTTGACGGTAAACATGCACCTGCCTGCAGGTAAAGGTTGCGGGGCTAGCAAGAACATCTTGCTAAGGACCTCTAGCTTTACTTACCACCATCTTACGACACCCAACTCTACTAAATCAATTTTTTTCAGATATTTTTATTTGATACCAGATTGTTCTGTTTATCTTATATTTCGACACCAGGAGCCACCCAACTAAGGTAGACATGGCATTTTCTGGAAAAAAATCCCTTTTTCCAAGTAAACGTTTGAAATATTGCGATAATAGCAAAGCACTATATTTAAGACTGATATCTTTCTACAGATAATTTATTTAATCATTGAATGAAATATAAATTTACACCAAATATTCAACTGTTTATTAAGCTATTCGAGCAAGTATGATTATAAAAATGAGTTTAAATTTGAGATGTTATTATATAGCCCAAGACTTTTACTTTAAAAAGCTAAAAAAATATTCAAAAACATTTACAAACGCCAATTTATTGACAAAGAAATTCGTCATTTTGTATTTTGCATTGCCTTTTGCATTATTTTCTATTTTGTCTCAGTTGTTCTTGTCAAGTTTAACTGAAAATAAACTTCGTCTCGTTCTGTAAAAACTCAAGATCAAGTAAGCATATTTTCTGCTCACCTTATCCAGTTTTCGAGTCTCTTTATTGGTCTTGATTTGTCCTAAATCTCCAGATTTTCGATTTCAATTAATGAAAGACATCCGAGGTAAATTTCACTAAACTTGATATTGTATTAGATTATCTGTAGTTATCTTTCGTTTTTTTTAAGTAAAAGAGATTCAAAAGCCTAAAACTGTCGGGCTTGGAAAACTTTGTCGAAGAATCTTCCAAAAAGCAAAATTAGCCCCTGGGGGTGGTGGTGAGGTTTGTACAAAATTGCTAAGTGTGAGAGTATGTACTCGCGCAAAAAAAAAACACAAAAAACAACAACAACAAACAAACAATATAGTGCATTTCGATTTGATTTCCCTGCATGGTTTTTATTATGGGAGAAATTATCTTCATCTCGAATGAAAAATAATTGAAGATTTTTCCCCCAATCTAATTTTTACCTTTCAGTTTCATTCAAATTGTTCTCCCTGTGACATCCGTATAGGGAGCTCTATGTTAAGAATATTTAACTCAGACAGACTAAGCGCTTGTACGAAAGTTCAAAACAAAACGTTTTCCTTATTCAGTAAAATGTTATTGATTCAAAGAAATGCTTCTGAGTGGACATCTTTATAATACATAATTTAGCTAGCTCAAAGATTAGTCAGCAATATCGTTTTGTATTTCTTCAGTTTTACTTAACCATCAAATGAGCCAAAAGATTCATCTTGATGTCACTGCTGTATGCCAAAATATGAACCAATTTGAGTGCCTGATGGAGTATTCACAGATAGACAGAAATATACCCTGGACGTCTATTTGACGGAGCTACAGATGCGCATATAGTATAAAATGCATCCAATCATCCATGCATCCGTCCATCCAACAATTTATCCGCCCATCTATTCCACCCTTTTTCCTGTTACAACCATTCAGAATGCCCTGACGAGCGTTTGCAAATACCCTCAATATTTGGCAATTATTACAACACAAACCTTCAAATGCTTTCAATTACTCTTTATTGTTTCTTAAACCTATTATCATGGTGACTTGACTTGATCAGTTTCTTACCACTTATACTATTTATATTTTCCTTTTTATCCCCTAATTGAAACAAATTTACTATCCGTTTCATTATCCATACCCATTGAATTATTTAGTTAGTTAACCATCAAATTGGCTAAAAGATTCAGCTTGATGTGACGGTGGCGGGCAAAAATATAACTTTGACAACTGTACCTGCTGGGATTACTCGTGGAGCATGTAGAGTGATAGAAACAACCCCTGGTTTTCCCTTTTTCACCTTTATGAAACGTTTGAAAGAGATTCTTACATTTCGTGGAACTACCGATACACCCACTCTGAATCTATTGGATCCACGACCTGCATAATCTATTGCAGCACTGAAAGATGATTTTTTACCTCTTCTGATGGTCAGAAGACTATGGTCGATCTTAGAGCGGATGATGGCAGTTTTTGGTTTGATCTCTTGACGTGACAGTCTCTGGAATGCGTTGCCGTCGCGTGTCTTACCCGACAAGCGGATCTTAAAGGATTTAGCAGAAGGGAGGTCGAAGGTAGCCGTGTCATCTTTGAACTTCAAATCCTTGATGCTTACTCCGTGTTCGTTGACGAGATCAGCTTTCAATGCCGCCATATTAAGGCGTGAAATATGTGGCAGAAGAAGTTGCACCGTTGCCTTTTCCCCTAAAAAAAGAGGTTAATATAGTTAGTATAATTATTATGATTATAATTTGCCTAGCTCAGGGGATAATAACAAGTGTTTTCTACTACCAGTAATATAATGTCACATGATGCTCACTTGTCAGCCTTTTGACACTTACCAATTAATGGATTGGATATTGGAACAACCATTCCAGACTTTTTCAGAGTCCTGACAAACATCTGGTCAAATTCAATGTTGGAAACAGCGCTGGCCTTGATCTAAGTAGAAAACGTATATTAAAAACCATTAATTAGCCTGGGCTTTTTATTGAGTTTAGTTTAATCATCTTGGCAGTTATAAGCTATATGACTGTTTAATAGCAATAAGTACCTCGTACGACAGACCCCGCACAGCTGCTGGGACAGACAATCTCCAGGTTCCTTTCTTTGGATTCTTGATTAACCAAAGCTTTCCTTTGTACATAGCTAAAGTACGAGCTAAGTTTCTGCCTTTGGGATTAACAAGCTTTACGCTGTTCCAGTTGGATTTTGCGAAGATGGAGACGATAAGGTTTGCAACGCTTTCGTCGACTGGAAAAGCTACATCACGCGACGCTCTTTCCCAGAGGCCGAAGAAATCCCTTTTGCCTCTTGTGCTACTGCTTCCTCCTGACGAAATAATGGTAGAACCGTCCAGGTCGGTTTTGACAAGGGCATCGGCACTTCTGATAGCTGAAGCGCTCTGGAAAAATAGACCCAAACCACCGGTATCTTCAATGATGGCTTTGAAATCAGGACTTTTTGCTGGATTGGAACAGCCTTTGGTACTGAAGAAAAAGTTTACAGGTATCATGTAGTCCAGGGCATATCCAATGGCGTTATCTCTTGTGTATTCTCCTCTAGCCTTGGGAGGCGCATCAGTGAAGACATACATAGGAGAACTTGGTAATGGATCTCCAACTTTGATAGCATTGATAATTCCATTAAAAGCCAGTTCCTTACAGTCACCTCCCCCCCTAGCTCGAAGGCCATTGATAGCTCTTATAAAGTCTGCACGTTTCTCATATGAGTATTTTTTGACAGGTCCGGAGCCTGTAATAAGGAAAGTATTTTGTTTAAAATTATATGTATATTTATTTTTAAGAACATTGACACATTTAGGAATGAAAGGTGGTGTAGCAAAAGAACTAAGACAGTATTCCTTTCACCTCTGAGTTGGGATTCGGGTTTGATTCCCAGAATCGTATAATGTTAGTAAATTTTGTTAGGTCTCTCCATTGATTCTGAGGTATTTCTCTAGGTTTTAGTTTTCCTCCATCCGCAAAAGCTATAACACGCTAAAATTCCAACTTCGATCAGCCCAAAGCTTTTTGCCATTCCTGCAGCTAATCTGCTATTTGTTTATTGTTTATTGTGTGTTTTGCTATTTCATTATTTTACGAGGCTTGTACGCAATTTCCTAGTACGAGCTACCTCTATACAATAAAGTAAGATATCTCATCATTTGAGCATGCGGAGATTTCGAGTTTGCTAATAATTGGTGACTTGATGATTAGTTCGCAAGACTGTGAAACAAAGGACGGGCACGTCGCGTAATATGATTTCTCATCCATATATGTATTTGAGCATGGTGCTGCACATGTGAGGATTTGAAAAAATACCAAACTTTTCTTTAGTTTGAACTAGCTTTACCTGGATCGTTGTATGGAGAAAGAATGTAATCCACTTTTCCTTTTCTCTTGTGACGAGCGATGGCTCGTGCAATGGCTTTGGCTTGGGGAATTTCTTGTCCCATACTTCCAGTCGTGTCAATGACAAATACAAGAGAAACATCGCCATCCACGGATAGAAAATCCTAAATAATACAAAAGGAGTTGTTTAGGAATTAGCTTTTCGCAGAGGAAGCAAGGCCAGAATTAATCCTCTTTATTCAGTTACCCTGAATTTATCTTCTCCCAGAGCGTCTTTGACCTCTTTAATGATCTCATCACCATTACCATGACAATCTTCTTGTTTTTGCAGGATGAATCCTAAAATGGTTCGTGCGTAAGTGTATCCCTTGTGATCCATTGCTTTCTTTATCCTATCGATCATCTCATTCTTGTTAACTCTAACATTCTTTGGAATACCTTCAGCTGCTCCCATTCCTAATCAAATTAAACACATTCCAAAAATGATTTACCAATTGTATTCTAATGTATGGATAGATAAGAATTACAATTTCTCACCTTTGACAACTTGGAAGATAGCTCCCACTAAATGGTTATTAACCTCCACGCTTCCTTTAGGCAGAGCATCAATGACATACTTGACAATATCATCGACGCTACAAGGTTCTGCGTTAAAACAAAATCAGAGTAACCTTGACCAAATGAATAATAAAAGAAAAGTTGTAGAAAGTCACTCACTTGGTGCACATTTGTTTTTCGTTACACTTTCGCGTCTCTTCATCAAGACCAGAGCATGATTTTCCACCGTGAGAAGGTGGCGGGTTGGTGCAGGTGCGAGTTCTCGTCTGCGTTCCTCCACCACATTTCTTGCTACACGAAGACCAGGCCGAGTAAGGACTCCATCCCCCATCAACTGCCATTTAACATTTGTAATTAAATCGCTATTATACACACTACTTCATACACTATCCGCTTTACTATAGGTTTTCACTTATCATAAAAGCCGTGACCTTCTCGAGCACGCTTTTATAAGGATTTAAAGGATTTGTTCTAAGGCTTTCTTTTGAAGTATTTTTCTTTGTTTTGGCTTTCTTTTCTAACTGTTTCTGTTATTGCTAAAAGCAATCAGAATCCTCTCACTAAATGGACTTTCAAAAATATTTTAATACTAGTACTAAGCTAACATGAAAATCAAAAAAAAAAAAAGGGCAAAAAGGGCAAAAAGGACTCAAAATGTTTGATATAATTCACAAACCTGCACAAGGGTAAGAGTTACAAAATATTTTAATACTAGTAGAAGCTAACATGAAAATCAAAAAAAAAAAAAAGGACTCAAAATGCTTGATACAATTCACAAACCTGCACAAGGGTAAGAGTTACAAAATATTTTAATACTAGTAGAAGCTAACATGAAAATAAAAAAAAAAAAAAAAGGACTCAAAATGCTTGATATAATTCACAAACCTGCACAAGGGTAAGAGTTACAAAATATTTTAATACTAGTAGAAGCTAACATGAAAATCAAAAAAAAAAAAAAAAAAAAAGGGCAAAAAGGACTCAAAATGCTTGATACAATTCACAAACCTGCACAAGGGTAAGAGTTACAAAATATTTTAATACTAGTAGAAGCTAACATGAAAATCAAAAAAAAAGGACTCAAAATGTTTGATATAATTCACAAACCTGCACAAGGGTAAGAGTTACAGGATTGAGTCATTTTTGCAGCTCCTGAACATGGTTTTCCACCATGGGAAGGTGGTGGGTTTGTGCAAGTGCGAGTTCTCTTTTGCGTTCCTCCACCGCACCTCTTGCTGCATGTGGACCAGGCTGAATAAGGACTCCATCCACCATCAACTGTATATTATTCATGTAAAAAATTAATTATTCTTAATCCTTAAAAATTGAAGTGTTTGCGAAGTTTTATTACCACCTAAACATTTGTTGGCAAAAAAGTTGGTTATCTAGTATTAAGAAGTGTAGAGAACTGTTTAACAATTAACTCACAAACCTGGACAAGGCTCAGAATGACATTCACGGGTCTCTTCATCTGGACCAGAACATGGTTTTCCACCATGGGCAGGTGCAGGGTTGGTACATGTTCGAGTTCTCTTCTGTGTTCCCGATCCACCACAGGTCTTACTACAAGTGGACCAGGCTGAGTAGGCACTCCATCCACCATCAACTAGATTAGAAAATAAAAGGGAAAATACGGAACTTATTGTAGTTTTTAACATGATCGTTATCATCATAGAGAGTCGGCATGATCAGCATCAGCATCATCTTCATCGCACACCATCGTGAATCATCATCATTTCTTCACATCATCATCATCACCTTATCATCATCACTTTATCATCATCACCTTATCATCATCAATATCATCTAGCAACTTTTTCTGCAATTTTACAAAATGAACGAACATTATTAGAATTCAAAGGCAATATTGATTAGTTCATCACTACTTAGCAAATGAAAGTAGCATATCAAGTTATCGTAGATTTATAAGTTTTACACCGTAGTAATAAGGTGATAGATAAATTGGGCTGGAAAAGTCTTCGAAATAGATGTTCAATTCATAAGCTTATTTTTATTTTTAAGTGCTTAAATGGCATTGCACCTGAGATTTTTAATGGTTACTTTAATTATGTCTCACATGGCTATAATACTAGACAAAATGGTTTAAATATTATCATAACAAAAGTTAGGACTGAATCAGCCAAGAAAACGTTTTATTATTCTGGAGCTATTATTTACAATAGCCTACCTAGCTCTCTTAAAGAGATTAATTCTTTATTATTATTTAAGTCTAATCTCAAAGATATTTTTTAAATGTTTTAATGAATTGTATAGATTTTTACTAACATTTTAGTATTTTACAGTATATATGTATTTAATTATCTTATTATTTTGTTGCTAATTTTTGTTGCCCCCAGGGCGCTCCTTGATAACAGCTGTTGGCTGACGAGCTTACCCTGGTAAAACATGTAATTATTATTATTATTATTATTAGTGAAAATAGAAAACTGACGTTTCGGACGTTAGTCCTTCGTCGGAGTCAATAGAAAGTAAGAGTGAGAGAGATGTTTATATAGTAGAGGATAGAGAAAACAAACCAATAAGAAGAAAACAAGCCATAAAACAAAAAGAAAACAAAAGGATAGAAAGCAACAATAGGTGAGAAAAAAGGGAAAAGAAAAGAAAAAAACAAAACAAAACAACTTAAATGTAGGCGAAGCGTTCGTTCATCCCGTGGGGATTAACGGTGCCAAGTGAATGAATAACACGCATTTCTTTTGTTTTGCGATGATGGTTGCTGCCGTGGGTTAAACAAAGACCAAAAACAATAGCATTAAGCTCAGAGTGATTAGCAGAATTGAAGTGCCGAGCAACTGGTTTATTTAAAGTAGTATATTATGACGGAAAATTTTAAATAGAAAGTCTCACAATACCTGGACAAGGCTTAGCAGCTGAGCACGGCTTGGTTTCTGTTGATGTTGTAATCTTCACGTTGTACGATGGACAATTGGGACGAGTGTCTTTGGAAAGTATGAGTTTGTATTTGACACCTTCGCCGCACACCTTTGCACTACACCCAGTCCATTCTAAAACACAAGAAAACGTTTAATATTCGCAGTTCCAGGGTAGGAGGAGGGAGGGCTTTGAAACGGGCACACATCTATTGGCCGATCCGTGTGCGGAGAGTAGGACTGGGCACTACTCTGACTGTCAACAATGGCGGACTCTCAACGCCCTCCCTCCTCCCGCCCTGGCAGTTCTTATTAAACAAACGTTTAAAAATGTATTTTTGCAAATTCGTGTGATATCTGTTTTCTCTTGAAATTTAACGTGGAATTCCCTCGGTTGTTTCCCTGTTTCCCCTCGTGAATTTTGCTAGAATTGTAATCTCTACAGTATATATTTACCATCTTTACGGTGGTACATGAAGTTAGACCATTGGGTTCCGATGCCATAATCGCCTTGGACTTTACAGTTGTCCTTGCAGCCATGCTTGTCGTACGTCGCATAAGCATCTTTGGATCCCCAGCATTCTTTAAAGTACTGAACACCAAAGTAATCATAACCTTCTTTCTCGGCTTCTTTGCTGCATTCTTCGAAGATGTGTTTATAGTCACTGGATACTACAGTTTTAAAGTAATGAGGCATTGCTCTGTTGGGGTCATCTGCGTAGCAGCCAAGCGGCTCCCACTCTGTACAGGTGGAAATAGTAATATGTTTTAACAGATATTTTAAAAGCAAAATATCTAAGACGAGTGCTGACTAGTAAAAACTGAATTAGAACAGGTGCGCCCTCACCCACTTTTTGAGAAATAAATTTTCAAATTAACCCGGTCCCATTCGTCATTCGTATGCTAAACTACTCGCAATTATGAGACTAAGTTATATTTAAAAACAAGAGAAACACAACGTATACCAGCAGAGATGTGCGCTTTCATTTTCATTTTGCACCCACCCCCCCCCCCCTCCCCCCAATAAGAATTATGCTCCCAAATCCTTGCGAACCAAAGAAACAAAAACAAAGGTTTTTAGTAGTAAAAAAGTCACTTTGAAAATAAACGTTTATTATGTTTCGACCGCAGTTAATGTAAAACAGAGAGAGAGACAGACAGACAGAGAGGGGATAGATATTTAGTAGACATATTAAGACGTCACGAAACAAGTAAGCTTACCAGCTGCATTGGCGACATGCACTGCTACAAGAACAACCAGTACGACCCACATCTTATGTTGGACCATCATGATGGAGTAGATAACCAAAGTAACTAAATGTAACAAAGAAAGGATGGAATATCATTTGATCATAGATTAATATCAGTTTTTAACAAGCGCAAATAAGATGCAAAATGAAATGTTTTCTTTCTTAAATGAGTCGCACATGATAAAAAATGAATTAAAGAGCTTTTAAGATAACTATTTCTTTATCAACTATATATGGTACATTTGAGTGTGTAAACACTCTCTCTTCACACCTGAGGCTCAAGCTAGGGGTTCAGGCCTTATTTTTAGGACCTTTTTCTTAACTTTCTTGTCTAAATTTCTTCTTGTTCTATATTTTTATAACTCATTACCACGGCCACGGCCAGGACATTAGTGTCTGTAACAAACTCTTTACTGTGAGTACTTTGAGGATATAAAATTAATTTAAGTCGAGCTAGATTTTGATAAACTTTGATTGCAACACAGTGTTCTTTTATGAAAGATGTTCTCGCAACAAGACGATTCTCTGATAATGGGTCGTTGACCAGAAACCTTTGGGAACAAATTCGAAGCAAAAGAAACAGTATGGAAAGGCTACCGCGAAGATGAACGGCTATGAGTACAATACAATCCTCAAAGATATGATCACAACTTACCTTAACTCGGTTTGTTGTAAGACGTTTGGTTAGTAGATGCACTACCTAATCATTCCTATATTTAAAGTCATAGTAAAAAAAAAAAAACTTATTGAAATGTGGCAGACAAATGACTGATAATGGCGTGGTGCATGATTATTCAAGATTATCGGACAGTAGTAAAATAATCATTGTTATAGTATTTTTTCCCTTTGGGATTCAAACGTTGTCTTGTCTATATACAAGGATTACGAGGCAGATACGTACTTTTATTTTTACAGGACAGTAATATTGAAACAATTTATGATGGTAATTTTTCCGTGATCAAAGTTTTAAATTCCTGGATATTTTAGCTAATTCGTTGAGCTTGTGAGACATAGCAACGGTAGCTAAGCCTAAGGGGGTCGGAACCATGAATTGGTGATAAAACGCAATTTTCATTCTTTGTAGATCCTACTGTTGTAGTGATATTGTCTCCTTTACTATTTACGTACCTTCTAATTTATGATCAATTTTTGTCAAAAATAAAGTAGTTTTCTCGGTCGTATCATTGTAAAGATAGCGAATAAAGAAGAAAAAGACTGAGAAGAAAAGGAAAAGGAAAAGGAAAAAGAGAAGGAGTAGAAGGAACAGGAGAAGGAGAAGGAGAAAGAGAAGGAGTAGAAGGAACAGGAGAAGGAAAAGGAGAAAGAGAGGAAGAGAAAATCTACAAAATTCATCGTTGAATGAAAGAATTAGGTTGGAGTCCAAGTTAAAGCGTACTATATATTGGGAACAGGAAAATCAAGCAAAACGAGAGTAGAATGTATTCTTAATAAAATTCCCCTATGGTCGCCTAGTGTAGAAAAATCTGGAGGTATGTTTTGATAGTGTAGTGATACTACTTAACTTTCACATTACACCCAATAATAGATTCCGCCAGTTACTGCGATATGTCTGATCATGTAGGCTCTTTAGGATTTAAGTTATAAGAAATGATAGTTTTAGAGATAATAATAATAATAATAATAATAATAATAATAATAATAATAATAAATATTTATATAGGGTTAGATATGGGATATCCGACAAATTGTTTTAAAGATAACAACAACAATCTTGCAACATAATTCATTCTAAGGATAATAATTTGAATACAGTTTGGGAAGAAATTCACCTGAATAAACTTTTGAATAAGAGTAACGAAAAGTAACGAAAAGTAAAAACGTTAAAAGTAAGCAAATTAACAGAACATTCTTGAGTCGAACTATTCCCTGGGAAAATACATAGGAAGCAAGGAAATAAGACTGAGATGTTTTTCTTAATGATTTTATGTTCCGAATTCATATTCCCGTCTTGTTGATACTTAAGGTGGCTCGATGGGTTTTTCCTGCGCGCTACTTTCCAACTTCAAATCGCAAATACACCAGCGCTAGCAATTCATTGGGAGAAAATATCTTTTGGAGGTTTTAAGGAAAGACGAATATTTCGAAGAAGCATGCTTTTACAGAAATCGGAATTAATATAAAACTGCTATTTGCGTTTGCTTTATGATTCATTCTCTCCATTTTTTAACCAAAAAGTTTCTAAATCGCACTTGAGATCTTAGAGGATGGATACTTTGCTCAAGGTTCAGAAAATTTAAAGAAAATCTGTGAAAGCATTTAAAAAAAATTTGACCTTGTAGCTTTGGAGCATAGAAATAAAAGCAAAATAAAACATTCCAGTAACGTCGTGGAAAACGTATTCACTCGCCAAGAAAACCCCAGAGCTAACTTAACTGAACCTTTAATTCATTAATTATTTTTAAATGAATCACAAATCTTTTTTTTTTCTATCGTATCTTTAATTTTAATTTCTCAATTCTCACTCAGCCATGTCTGCCGTCTATACTTCGGGAAAAGGGTATGCATATAAGGTGAATTTCAGTCCAAGATGTTGAAAAATGTCATTGTTAGGATAAAATTTCGATTAAATATGAATTCAAGGAATACAAGTCCAAAATTATGCTCATCAAATGTCGAGAATCAAAAATGTTATTAACAATTATAATACAATAAAGTGTCATTTCCTTAATTTTAACGAAAACGCGCGAAAAGACTTTGGAAATAGAAATGAGCGAAAACATTAAGAGAGGATTATTCAATCAGTTAGCGCCAAAATCTATTTTCTCGAAGAAAGGCTGTTGTACAAGGCTAAAATCTTGTTATTCAGAAAGTTTAACTTGTTTGGAAGTGGAGATGAAAATTTTATTCGAAAATGAGGTTTAGGCCTGCTTATTTCCCATATATTTTCTATAAAAAAGCCTGACAAAGCAACAACACAAGTGCAACAAAACATCTTTGTACAATTGAAAATACCGCTTCAAACAAGCATTTTATAATAGACTCATACGATAGTCTAGTTTTTGGCCGCTTTTTGCCATTATTGCTTAATATTGAAAAGAATTTCCTCTTAATATTTTGTTCAAATATCAGAAAAATGATTCTTTATCTTCAATTCGTTTTCTAACATAGAAAAGACTGACTATATAACATCAGCGGAAGTTACGAAACAGAGGTTCGGCACCAACATATATACTTTTCTCAGTTTCTTGTTATGTATTAAGACGCTATTAAAGCCACGTTGTGAACGATACTCTTAGAATTCCTGATCTTCTTGTTTGAGCAATAGCACTTGAATATGGATGGTCGCTTGTTCCGAGCCCTGCGGTCGCCACATGTGAATTGAGTTTTTTTTGATGTGTTGTTCCTTCCCATGATACGAGGGTTTTATCCGGTTTCCTCCCTCCGTAAATATAAAAATGTGAGATGAGCGTTGCGTGCATAGACATTGAATGTAGTAGTAGTGTGTGTGAGCAGAGGAGAGTCAAGCGCGTGGAGCATTGGGGGTTAAAAATTTCATTACGCTTCATTTGCGTTTGACCATCGTTGTACGAGCATCTCCTGGCGAGAAAGTATTATGAATGCCAAACCTGTCTCACCTTTTTGGTGTGGATTTTCTTGCTGTTGGTGAATTTCTATATGATATTTACAATACGTAGACTTTCAATTTCTACATACTTGTACATTATAGTTTCTGCCTTTTATGTCGATAAAACTAGATAATACGCAAAAATTCCAGGCAACCCAGTTTACGCTCTGGCTTTGAGCGTCCGATGACACAATAACGTATGCCAAAACTCGGACTCGAATCGATGGAGCTGGGACTGGGACTGCAAAATGGATAGCTTGGATGATTTTGATTTTATGAAACGAATATTTTAACCAATGTAACTTTCACTGTATATAGATCGCTACCACAGTCCCAACTAAACTAAAGCCAACAACTAAGTATTTTCACTTCGGCTTTAGATTCCTAGAGGCTCAGCTAGTAACAGTGCCTTCCGGTATCCCAGTCTACCCCAGGGTCTTGTTAATTTATTCTGAGTAAGCTACTCAAAATTAAACGGCTTCATATAATTTCTTTTAACTTCCCCAAAATATAACCAAACATTTGGTCTACGAAGGCTAATAAATCGCTTTCAAAGTTTAGGTCTAGATTTTGAGATAATTTGCGAAAAGTCAAGTCAACAGCACATCCGACTAATAGAAACCGTGTTGCATCAGGCGTTGCGTTATGGATGTCACGCCACGAGCTTTTCTACAACAGACTTCCTTGATTCATATTTATGTCAGTGTCATTAATTCGGGTCAGCAAAGCTTCATCGGGTTTTTCACCAAGTTTGATAAGGACTAGATCAAACCCGGCGTGGAATCGGTTCACCCTGAGACCCTTGATTTTCTTGTAAGGCAGGCCGATTTTTCTTTAATATTACTTCGAAACTGCTATACTTTTTGTTATTCGGTAATTTTCTTTAAAGTTATTTTACCATCTTTGATTTCTGAAGAGATAACTAGCTATTGTAAAAACTAGTGTGAGCTGCGTCGATGTTTCTAATGAAACAGCAATGATAAAAAGGCAAATTATACACCGTGAAAAGATGAAAAAACTTACTGACGTTTCGGACGCTAGTCCATCGTTGGAGTAAAAGAAATCATTGTGTAAAGTCAGCTGGCTGTCATAAACATATATGTTTGTCGCAAATCGATAAATGACCTTTTTTCAAGTTAAAGTTCTTTTGGCTCGATCTAGAAGGACCCATTTAAAAAGTAAAAGAAGACGTCCTACTGGTTTGCATACATCATGCACAGAGGCCTAGTACAGCTAGTGGGAAGAAGTTTGCAATCGGTTAACCAAAAAAAAAATATTTTCCCCTTAAGACGGTGTTCTCTTCATAATATTGAAATAATTACATGTTCTGCCCTTTCTTAGGCTATAAAATAAACAGTTTTGCGTTAGGCATGTCATACTACTTGTCATAAAAATGCAGAAATTGCGCAATAGTAAGTCTTCACGGGACCACCCACTATAAAACATTTTGATGCATGAGTTTCCCTTTATCGTCCCTTTTAAACAAAAACCAAACACTTGTGACGTCATCTAATGACGTCATATTTAAACTTCCCTCAATATCCTTATTCAGAGACCAATGCCCATTACACCCAAGCATATTTTAGCGGTCATTATAATGAAAAACGTCAATTGCTTTCCGCTGGTTTTTAATTTTGCTTCAGTCTACGATTATGACTTTACTTTATCCATATCTTATTACTAATACAATATATATCTTTTTTTAACTCTTATCGAAACATATTAAATGCTTGTTTGGTTATCCCTACGCATTGAATTATTTAGTTATTTAACCATCAAATGAGCCAAAAGATTCAGCTTGATGTCTCCGCTGTAGACAAGAATATGAACTCTGGCAACTGTACCAACTGGGGTTCCTGCTGGAGCAGTCAGATAGACAGAAACGTACCCTGGGCGTGCATTTGTCACTCTTACGGAACTTCTTACAGAGAGTTTCAAATTTGATGGAACTACGGATGCCTCCACTGAAAACGTCTTTCTTCCACTACCTGCATAGTCAATTGCAGCACGAAAAGATGATCTTACCCCTCGTTTGATGGTCAGGAGACTCTGGTGGATCTGAGTGCGGATGATGGCGGTTTTGGGTTTCACCTCTTCACGCTGACAGTCTCTGGAATGTGTTGCCGTCATGTGTCTTACCCGACAGGCGGACCCTAAAGGCTCTAACAGAGGGGAGGTCGAAGGTGGCGGTGTCACCTTTAACCGTTATATGCTTGATGCTTACTCCGTGTTCGTTGACAAGATCAGCTTTTAATGACGCCATGTTAAGACGTGAAATATGTGGCAGAAGAAGTTTCAAAGTTGCCTTTTCCCCTGTAAAGACGGGGTTAGTATAGTTAGCATAATAATTTTGATTCGTAGTAATTTAGTTTATTTGCCTGCATGCATTTACATCAATTTGGCTCAAATTGCTCAAGCTAGCTAGTTCATTGGATAATAAAAAGTGTTTTCTATTACCAGTAACATAATGTCACATGATGCTCACTTGTCAGCCTTTTGACACTTACCAGTTAATGGATTGGATATTGGAACAACCATTCCAGACGGTTTCAGAGTCCTGACAAACATCTGGTCAAACTCAATGTTGGAAACAGCGCTGGCCTTGATCTAAGTAGAAAAGGTATATTAAAAACCATAAATTACCCTGGGCTTTTCATTGAGTTTAGTTCAAGCATCTTGGCAGTTATATGCATGTATGACTATTTAATAGGAATAAGTACCTCGTACGACAGACCACGTACAGCTGCTGGGACAGACAATCTCCAGTTTCCTTTTGTTGGATCCTTGATTAACCAAAGCTTTCCTTCGTTCATATCTACAGTACGAGCTACGTTTCTACCTCTGGAATCAACAAGCTTTACGCTGTTCCAGTTCGATTTTGCGGAGATGGAGACAATCAGGTTTGTAACGCTTTCGTCGACTGGAAAAGCAACGCCACTTGATCCTCTTTCCCAAAGGCCGAAGAGATCCCTTTTGCCTCTTGCGCTGCTGCTTCCTCCAGATGAAATGATAGTAGAACCGTCCAGGTCGGCTTTGACAAGGGCATCCACACTACTGATAGATGAAGCACTCTTGAAAAATAGACTCAAACCTCCGGTATCTTCCATTATGGCCTTGTAATCAGAATTGCTTCCTGGATTACCACAACCATTGGTACTGAAGAAAAAATGGACAGGCATCATGTAGTCCAGGGCATATCCAATGGCGTTATCTCTTGTGTATTCTCCTCTAGCCTTGGGAGGCGCATCAGTGAAGACATACATGGGAGAACTTGGTAGTGGATTTCCAACCTTGATAGCATTGATAATTCCATTGAATGTCAACTCATTGCAGTCACCTCCCCCATGAGCATAGAGGCCGCTGATAGCATTCTCAAAGTTTGAGCGAGTTTCATATGTATATTTTGTAACAGGTCCAGAACCTTTAATGAAATTAGTTTTATAGGTTAAAAATCTTAAATATAGCAAATCTTCAAAATTTTGGCACATTTGAGAATCAAGGGTAGCGTAGCGGTAGTTCACTTTTTTATCAGTTGTTAATATTCAGTCCTTTAAAAGGCTTCTATACGCAGCTTGCTAGCACGAGCCACTTCCATACGATAGAACAGCCTTCGTATGAGCGTGGAAAGCTCGGTGCCTTACTGCGAGAGTCGCAGTGACCTTGGTTTTTTCTATACATATAATTCTCATCCTGTTATAATGTTAGAGCACCGCACCTTACAACATATATTGTGAGGATTTAAAAAAATGCCAAATTTGGCTCTAGTTTGAACTAGCTTTACTTGGATCGTTGTATGGAGAAAGAATATAATCCACTTTTCCTTTTCTCTTGTGACGAGCGATGGCTCGTGCAATGGCTTTGGCTTGGGGAATTTCTTGTCCCATACTTCCAGTGGTGTCAATGACAAATACAAGAGAAACATCGCCATCCACGGCTAGAAAATCCTAAATAATACAAAAGGAGTTGTTTAGGAATTAGCTTTTCGCAGAGGAAGCAAGGCCAGAATTAATCCTCTTTATTCAGTTACCCTGAATTTATCTTCTCCCAGAGCGTCTTTGATCTCTTTGATAATCTTATCGCCAGTACCATGACAATCTTCTTGTTTTTGCAGGATGAATCCCATCATGGTTCGTGCGTAAGTGTATCCCTTGTGATCTATTGCTTTCTTTATCCTATCGATCATCTCATTCTTGTCAACTCTAACATTCTTTGGAATGCCTCCAGCTGCTCCCATGCCTAATAAAAATGAACCAATTTCAAAATATATTAGTTTACGAACTGTATTATAAATAGATGGATAAAAATTAAAAGAAGGGTCTTACCTTTGACAACTTGGAAGAGAGCTCCCACTAAATGGTTATTAACCTCCACGCTTCCTTTCGGCATGACATCAAGGACATACTGGACAATATCATCAACGCTACAAGGTTCTGCGGTAAGAAAAAAAGTAAAATTGAGCGAAAGAATAATAAGAGTCCAGTGGATTTAATAATAATAAGTGAAGATCACTCACTCGGTGCACATTTGTTCACGTTGCATTTTCGTATCTCTTCGGCAAGACCAGAACATGGTTTTCCACCATGGGAAGGTGGGGGTTTGGTGCAAGTACGAGTTCTCTTTTGTGTTCCTCCACCGCACTTCTTGCTGCACGTAGACCAAGCCGAGTAGGCACTCCATCCTCCATTGACTGATGATAAGAATTTTTTTTATATAAACCACATTAATTAAATCATTTTGTTCATGTATCACATCTTCTGAATAGAAATTTGATTTGTAATTTGGTGGTTCCCGTGTACAAAAAATCTAATATATTCCTACTTATAGATAAGTTACTAAAAACATTGCCAACCTGAACATGGTTTTGCGTTGCATTTTCGCGTCTCTTCGGCAAGACCAGAACATGGTTTTCCACCATGGGAAGGTGGGGGTTTGGTGCAAGTACGAGTTCTCTTTTGCGTTCCTCCACCGCACTTCTTGCTGCACGTAGACCAAGCCGAGTAGGCACTCCATCCTCCATTGACTGATGATTAGAATTTTTTTTATATAAACCACATTAATTAAATCATTTTGTTCATGTATCACATCTTCTGAATAGAAATTTGATTTGTAATTTGGTGGTTCCCGTGTACAAAAAAATCTAATATATTCCTACTTATAGATAAGTTACTAAAAACATTGCCAACCTGAACATGGTTTTGCGTTGCATTTTCGTGTCTCTTCGGCAAGACCAGAACATGGTTTTCCACCATGGGAAGGTGGGGGTTTGGTGCAAGTACGAGTTCTCTTTTGCGTTCCT
Source organism: Actinia equina (assembly GCA_011057435.1). Taxonomy (NCBI): domain Eukaryota; kingdom Metazoa; phylum Cnidaria; class Anthozoa; order Actiniaria; family Actiniidae; genus Actinia; species Actinia equina. The sequence continues at coordinate 35,202 of WHPX01001156.1, read as the reverse complement.
CCACCGCACTTCTTGCTGCACGTAGACCAAGCCGAGTAGGCACTCCATCCTCCATCGACTGACGAGTAGAAATTTATTTATATAAACCACATTAATTAAATCATTTTGTTCATGTATCACATCTTCTGAATAGAAATTTGACTTGTAATTTGGTGGTTCCCGTGTACGAAAAAGCTAATATATTCCTACTTATAGATAAATTACTAAAAACATTGCCAACCTGAACATGGTTTTGCGTTGCATTTTCGTGTCTCTTCGGCAAGACCAGAACATGGTTTTCCACCCTGGGAAGGTGGGGGTTTGGTGCAAGTACGAGTTCTCTTTTGCGTTCCTCCACCGCACTTCTTGCTGCACGTAGACCAAGCCGAGTAGGCACTCCATCCTCCATCGACTGATGATTAGAATTTTTTTTATATAAACCACATTAATTAAATCATTTTGTTCATGTATCACATCTTCTGAATAGAAATTTGACTTGTAATTTGGTGGTTCCCGTGTACAAAAAATCTAATATATTCCTACTTATAGATAAGTTACTAAAAACATTGCCAACCTGAACATGGTTTTGCGTTGCATTTTCGTGTCTCTTCGGCAAGACCAGAACATGGTTTTCCACCATGGGAAGGTGGGGGTTTGGTGCAAGTACGAGTTCTCTTTTGCGTTCCTCCACCGCACTTCTTGCTGCACGTAGACCAAGCCGAGTAGGCACTCCATCCTCCATCGACTGACGAGTAGAAATTTATTTATATAAACCACATTAATTAAATCATTTTGTTCATGTATCACATCTTCTGAATAGAAATTTGACTTGTAATTTGGTGGTTCCCGTGTACAAAAAAGCTAATATATTCCTACTTATAGATAAATTACTAAAAACATTGCCAACCTGAACATGGTTTTGCGTTGCATTTTCGTGTCTCTTCGGCAAGACCAGAACATGGTTTTCCACCATGGGAAGGTGGGGGTTTGGTGCAAGTACGAGTTCTCTTTTGCGTTCCTCCACCGCACTTCTTGCTGCACGTAGACCAAGCCGAGTAGGCACTCCATCCTCCATCGACTGACGAGTAGAAATTTATTTATATAAACCACATTAACTAAATCATTTTGTTCATGTATCACATCTTCTGAATAGAAATTTGACTTGTAATTTGGTGGTTCCCGTGTACAAAAAATCTAATATATTCCTACTTATAGATAAGTCTCTAAAAACATTGCCACACATACATGTTTTGGCAATATATATATAGACACACACACACACATGTTTTTATCTGTATATTCATAGTTTTGAGTTTATATAAATAACGGACTACATGAAGCCATTCCAGAGTCTAGTGTGATTTAGGAGCAATCTACAATATTAGTGTCCGTGTTGAATCCGATATACAAACTCTCGGCTACGCCTCGAGTAGTTTGTATATCGTATACAACACGGCCAGTCATACTGTATATATTACTTAAACTTCATACAGATCTCATGCATCTCTAATTTGGCCGAGATATTTCAAATTCAACCCTAAGCAAATCAGGACGAATTCTGTATCATCAGAGTTTACAGATGTCTTTACGGTAGTGATTTTGTATTGTTCTAAAGTCATTAATTATTATTGAATTTTGTAAAGACTAACTAAAGACATATAATGACTGCATTGGATATAATTTAAATTTGCAGTGGATATACCATTTATGAAATGATAGATACATGGATGACGATAAGGATTTTCCATACACACATACATGTTTTGGCAATAGAAGTTGAATAATGAAATCCGATAAATATTTAACGAGTAAGTCACAAACCTGGACAAGGCTCAGAATGACATTCACGGGTCTCTTTTGCTAGACCAGAACATGGTTTTCCACCATAGGCAGGTGCAGGGTTGGTACATGTACGGGTTCTCTTCTGTGTTCCCGATCCACCACAGGTCTTACTACAAGTGGACCAGGCTGAGTAGGCACTCCATCCACCATCAACTAGATTAGAAAATACAAGGAAAAATATAATCGTTTTCATCAGTTAATTATCATTGATAACATCAACATCATCATCACCATCAATACATCATCATTATTTTTATCATCATCATTATCGGCATCTTCATCTTACATTATCATCATCATCATTGATACCATCAACTCATCACCATCATAATTATCATCATCTTATCACCTTCATTAACATCATACATCATCTTAGCTGCATTAATATTATGCATCATCCTTTTCATCACATTACCATCATCACCAGGTCATCATCATCATCATAGATAGATAGATAACTATATTAACTAGATTAACGTTACTTTGTGCAATGTGCCAAAGACTCTTTTTAAATACATTCGAGTTGATATAAAATGTAATATAAAAATATATGAATACGAATATTATGCACAATAGATACAAAGTAGATATCTAAGGTATAATAATAATATTAATAGTGATAATAATAATAACAATAATAATAATAATAATAATAATAATAATAATAATAATAATAATAATAATAATGCTTAAGCAGGAGGCTCACATCACCAAGGTGCTTTTCAGAGAGGTCTTGCTAGAAATTGCGCCATAAATATATGTTATAATCTAAATAAATCTAAATAAACTAAATATGAAAAATATAAATACAATATTGATATTATGTAAATGAATAATCTTCTCATAGTGAACATGTAAAGTTGTGAAATAGATATGTTGGACATAAATACCACACACATCCACCACGAATGCACACGACTCCCATACAGCCACCACCTCATCATTGTTATCCTCCTCCTCCTCCTCCTCTTCCTCCTCCTCCTCCTCCTCCTCCTCCTCTTCCCCCTCATCCTCCTCCTCCTCCTCCTCCTCCTCATCACCACCACCTCCATCATATTTTACCTCACAAAGGAAAATTGAAGAATATTAAAAAATGAATATCGCGATCTAAGAGTTCATCATTAATCAGCAAAGATAGGAAGATATAACTAGCCAAAAACTAGTGTGAGCTGCGTCTGTTTTTCTAATGAAACAGAATGATAAAAGGGTAAATTATACACCGTGGAAAATTTAAAAAAACTTGCTGACGTTTCGGACGCTAGTCCTAGTTTGCAAATCCGCAAACGGAACTAACATATTATACATGGCACAGAATGCCTAATGTTCAAAGAGAAATATCACAATACCTGGACAAGGCTTAGCAGCTGAGCAAGGCTTGGTTTCTTTTGATGTTGTAATCTTTACGTTGTACGATGGACAATTGGGACGAGTGTCTTTGGAAAGTATAAGCTTATATTGGACACCTTCGCCGCACTTTTTTGCACTACATTCGGTCCAATCTAGAACAAAAAAAAAACTTGCTAATGTTTATAGCGGAACACCATAGGTATAAAATACGGTATACTATGCAACTCAGTTTCACACGTCACTTGGAAAATGACGACTTTTAATTTTTAACTATTATTTATTAAACGAAACACATAATTATTGAAGAAATCATAGAAAACAAGACCCTGGGCTCAGGGTGCATTGGGATACCTAATAAAGATGGGCCTGGTTATGAAATATAGGCATGACATCGAAATATGTTATGTGATTATTGCTGGAAAGGTTGTACATCTAGAGAAATAATGTTAGACATTTACACTTTTGGGGTCTCTGTGTCGTAATGTATTGATGTTTTTGATGAAATAAATAAGTGCAGTTTGGAATTGAGTCGATCAGCAATGCACAGTGAAACTATACAGAATTTATTTGTGAACACTTTCTCAGAAAGAAAAATCAAAACAAACTGGAACTCCAATTCCAGTTCCGGTTCCGGTCTAGATTTTGGCATACGTAATTAGGTTTCAAGAACGTGCTCATTCGCACGAAAATTCCCAGTCACACGCGACCAACTAGAACTTCATCACAAACGAAAAATTGAATTTGGGGCTTTAGAACCATTGCAGGATGATGAAGGCGAGAGAGAGGGAGGGGGGGGGGGGGGGGGGGGAGAGTGGGGGATTGTTGCCTCTAGCATGGGGTTTCGTCATGTTTGTAAACTGAGCATTTTATGTTATTTCGCCAACCCCTCTTCCACTATGTGCTATTTAATTGATAATTACTGAGGCACGCAGCATTCGTAGGTATAATGCAGAGAGCAACGCTCTCGGTCGTTCCGCACGGTTAAGAGATCGGGAGAATATTTGCATAACAACATCTTCAATGTCATCGTGTTTATGCAAATGTTCTGCCGAACCTGTCCCGAAGTTAGCATTGTGGAATGCCCAAGAGCGTTGCTGTCGACCGATATTGAATTAATTATTTCTAGCGGGGTGAGCTCTTTAGGTACACCTCCCTTTAGAAAATGTTTTCTTCAAAATTTGGATACGACGAGCTGTAGAAATTTCACTACCATCTAGATAAAGCTCTGGTCTATTGATGTAGGAAGTTTAAAGAAAAAAACTTGGAGCCGTTTTGAAGAAAATGTGATTTTTAGCAAAACTCTCATTTTTGAGGTTTACAATGACAACTAGTAAAAAAAACATTTATTCGATGAGTTTTTAAGATTTCATGCTGATTTTTCGTAAGGCTCATTCGCAATACTTGCAGGGAAATAGGTATGTGAACACTTCCAGGCAATCCATTCAATGGTAATATTTCTACAGCGCGATGTTTCCATATGCTTCAAATTTTGGATCGAATTTTCAAGCGGCGTTTTAACTTTTTTTCTGCCCAAGACTTTCCATCCAAATTTATACACAGGCTGCAATGGTACTAAGTGATAAGATTCTAAAAAATTCAGAAAAATCGTAACTGGGGATGAGGAGAAAAAAGCCAAAAAGTAAAAATAGCACTGTTTGATTTTCGGCCGTAATAGGCTAAACATTTAAAACATCTTAAAATAAAATACATGCACTGTTAGAATCTAGGATAATCCAAGCACATTATATGAAAAATACAATTAAACTGACGCAATAATTTTGCGAAGGCAGCGAGAACAAAATCTTGTCCAACAATCGCTCTGAATTAGTTTGGTTCCACCTTAACTGTATCTGCGCGGAAATATTTATACACATGGTTTATGGTCATCGAAATTTCCACTTTCAAAATGTTCATACATGAAAATAATAAGGAAATGAGTATTTTTAGTCATAATTGCTTTGGTTCATTGTGCACGGTCAGTATCACGTGATGGTACGGTTCAACATCAAACGCAAAACAATAATCCTAGTTAAAGCTGAGAACTATTACTACAGTATATATTTACCATCTTTACGGTGGTACATGTAGTTAGACCAGTGGGTTCCGATGCCATAATCGCCTTGGACTTTACAGTTGTCCTTGCAGCCATGCTTGTCGTATGTTTTATGAGCTTGTTTGGATCCCCAGCATTCTTTAAAATACTGAACACCAAAGTAATCATAACCCTTTTTTTCGGCTTCTTTTCTGCATTCTTTAAAGATGTGTTTATAGTCACTGGATACTACACTTTTGAAGTAATGAGGCATTGCTCTGTTGGGGTCATCTGCGTAGCAGCCGAGCGGCTCCCACTCTGTACAAGCGAAAAAAGTGATCTGTTAAGCAAAGTATGTCTTAAACTGAGAAATACAGAAGGACAAACAAACGCAGTAAATAAGTTAAGTTAAGACCCGTATAATGTTAGGGAGAGAGAGAGAGAGAGAGAGAGTGACAGAGAGAGGAGGGGGGGAGGGAGAGGGATATTGAGATAAAGGTTTAAACGCAAGGGCGAGGTTTTGCATCAGAATTGAAGACCAAGGCCCGCATACTAAATTATATGGAGTTCAGAGAGGTAGATTACTGTTTGTTGCTTTGTTCTTTTGGAAACAGAGTGCTTACAATATATCCGTTTAATTAAAAACCTATCTCGGGTTTATAATTCAGCCCCGTTCTCCCCTGTTGATATCAATTCCGCCCCCCCCCCCCCCCCCCCCCCGCGGCTTTCAGAATCTGGGTTTCGAAGAATTTAACTGAGAACCTACATCAAACAATGGATTTAGGGTATAAAGACGCCACGAAACAAGTAAGCTTACCAGCTGCATTGGCGACATGCACTGCTACAAGAACAACCAGTACGACCCACATCTTATGTTGGACCATCATGATGGAGTAGACAACCAAAGTAACTTAATGTAACAAAGAAAGGATGGAATATCATTTGATCATAGATTAATATCAAATAAATAATGAAAAGATGAATTTGAAAAGAGCTTTTAATATATATTTACAGACTAAGCGCGCATACCATTATCAGGAGCTCAAGTGCAGATACACACTGAAATTAAAGCTAGACAAGCTAGGGAATTCCAGTCCGGCTTTTTCTTGCTATAGTTTCCGCCCTAAAACATTTTTTCCCGCCTCTTTTTTTAGGAACGACCATTTGATTTACTCTCTCGCTTACTTTTTCTTTTCCGTTTTAAAACTTTACGAATAATGTACTAACTACTTGGATGGCATAAGCCGATTGTGTAACACTTTCGGGTGTGGTTGTTTTTTCATTAAAGATGTTGACCCATAAACTTGGGTGCCAAACTGAAGTTATTTTCTTAGCTGGACGGGAAACTAGAAATCAGTAGAATAAACTGCAAAGATATAAACCCTATGTTCAACAAAATCTTTGAAGATCGATGATCACAACTTACCTATGCTCCGTGTGTTGCCAGATGATGTTTTCATTCCTGTATTTATAAGTCACTATAAAGACAATTACTTCAAATGTGTCATTCAAATGACATCACAGCTTGCCTTCCTTCTTTGTTCAAGTTATTAACGCTATTTATTAATATGTTTTCAGTTGATACTAATTCTTAGCCTGAAATTGGAAGTGAAACTAAAAAAAAAAAACTTTTTTAATTATTAGTTACCGTTATTAGCCGTCAAACGCAATTTTCATTCTTGGTAGATCCTACCGTTGCAAGGAAAGTGATAGTATCTAAGAAGAAGAAGAAGAAGAAGAAGAAGAAGAAGAAGAAGAAGAAGAAGAAGAAGAAGAAGAAGAAGAAGAAGAAGAAGAAGAAGAAGAAGAAGAGGAAGAAGAAGAAGAAGAAGAAGAAGAAGAACAAAAACAACATCAACATCAACAAGAGTCTTTTTTAAACGAGAAAGAAGAGAAAAAAATGGAGGAGAAGGAAGTGGGAGATACAAGGAAAGAAAAATGAAAGGAAAAAGACGAATACGAAAATCGGTTTATCCTGAGAAATAATCAAATTACTACCGTTATAGGAATATAGTGAAAACTCATATCCACAAACCCTCAATCTACTGATAGATTGTTGAATCAATAACAAAACAAAGACGGTAACATCAATCAATAAAATTAATATAACTACAACCAATGCCTATAAACACAACTAGTCTCTGCAAATAAATGTTCAATCACATTTTCATGACTAATGATAGCAAAATGAAAAAGCAATAAAGAAAATAAGTATTTTAATCAAAATATTTATATTTGTGCGTTAAAGAATGCTTGTTCAGTGTGTCAGGGAAAACCTGCTGGGCGATCATGGAGGTCCTGCGCTAAGATTTGTGTAAATTATTTTAGGGAAAAGGGATAACTGACAAATTATTTTAAGCCGATAGGAACAAGCCCGCAAGATAATGTTAAGGATAAAGGTTAAATGAATTAGAATGCATCCGTGAAAAGTTTAACTAACAAATATCAATAAATTAGCGCTTCAATTACGTTTGTGGGACTACGAGATTTGTAGGACTACGAGTTCATTACTGAACTTTCTAATTTGTGCAAATTTGTGCAATTTCTTACAAAGTTTTTCACGGATTCATGGTATGCACTCTAGTATAGTTTAGGAGACAAATAGAAAATAATCGATGAAGAAAGCAGGGAGGAGGTCAAAATTATATCGTGATTGTAAAATATTGTGATTACGTGGCGAGCGAGCCGAAAGTAGATTGAAGCAAATATTTCCTTTAGTGAGACGCTAACAATACACGATATTTTATGATGAGCTGGTCATTCAAATTATCTAATTATTCTATAATTTAAGCTTTTTATGAATTAGTTTTAGGAGGGAATTGAAAATATAAAAATCATGAAATGATCGAGGGATAACTGTTAGTAGGGACAGGAATAAGTGTTCAAGATGATTGGGGCAAATGAAAAAATGAGGCTTAAGATATTTGGGTAACTGATCTCAGACGAAGGGGGTAATAGATATTTGAACAGTTTTTCGCTTATTACTGACATGATAATCAATTTAATTTATAACTTGATTGAAGTCATTGTATGTTTTTTAAAAAGATGCGACTCATTTTCTACTCATCGTGAAATTTAGGCGCATTTGTTTGCTGATTTTCACTAGCGACGGGGTCGTCAAGAACGAAACGTTGGTTAAGGAATCTGGAACGGAAAAATATTAAACACTACAAACATTCGTTAGAATTATATCTAGTCTCTTTTCGGTATTTTCGCTCTGACTAGCGGGTCTTTAAGCGATTTATTCCTCTTGTAAGAGACGAAAGGAGGATCAGGAAAGATACTTTAAAGGTTCTGGTTGCCAGTAATAAGGTGCCAAGGCTTCACTAAAATGTTCTTGATGTTATAGGTACGGCTGGATTGTACATAGTGACGAATGGTAACATTTTACGATGCGATTTTGTGTTTCGTTTTTTAAGCGCCTCTTGTCTTCCAATAAATTTAACTTCTTTAAGAATGTTTGTGACAAACCCTTTTGGATAACCTCGATTGCGGAGGCGTTTGGTGAAGCTTTGTATGTCGTTTTCAAAAGCTTCGGCTACGGAGTTGTTACGTAGTAGTCTTAACACCTCTCCCTTGACAAAACCCTTTTTTACACTAAGAGGGTGACACAATGAGAAGTTGGTGTATTGGAAGGTTTCGGTTGGCTTAAAATATGTTTTTACATCTACGATGTGTGAAGTAGGGAATCTTGGTCCTTTATAAACTGTAGTGTCGAGAAAAGTTACGCTCTGTGATGATGTTTCACAGGTGAATTTTATTGTGTTGTGGAAATTATTAGCAAAATCAACAAATTTTGTGATCTCTTCTTCTGTTAAAGTCCACACGGAGACAACATCATCAATAAAACGTTTCCAGACGAGAGGTTTGTAGGGACTATTAGATAACAGCTTTGTTTCTAAATGTGCCATAAAAATGACAGAGAAAGCAACAGCCATTTTAGTTTCCATTGCTATACCGTGTATTTGTATATAGTGTTTGTCGTTAAATTTGAAAGATTTTTCTTTCAGAATCAGTCTCATGAGCTCTTTTAGATAATTTACAGGAATTGGTAAGTTTGGCTCATAATGCTGTTCGTAATGCGAACAAATCACTTCGATGCCTTCTTCTTGAGGGATGTTTGTGTATAGTGAACAAACATCCAGTGTGGCGAGTATAGTTGCAACTACTTTTCCTTTGAGTAGATGCGATAATCCATGTGAAAGAGGATTTTTCATGATGACTTAAGCCAAAAATTTACTATTACTATAATTGGATCACCCAACGAGGGATAAGGAAGGAGTAGCATGCCTTCGAACTGTGAACAATATTGTCCCTCTCCCCTAACTTTTTAGATCATCGAAACTTCAGCCTGCGCTCATGGTCATTGTAAACGATAAATAGTTTACTTGTCAAAATTGAACTGGGTGTAATCAGAGTCAGAAACCGCTGAGTGGGAATCAGAAGAATCGGAAGGTTTATTTTTTCTTGTCTTTTTTTGACGCTTATGTTAACTAATTTCCCCCATGATTTACATCCCTTTTTCGCATCGTTGTTACTTTAGCACAATAATGCGAAAAAGCTAGTTATTTTTTTCCTAAAGATATCTGATTGAAATTTTAACAAAATCAATAGATGAACTAAAAGTTAAAAACAAAGAGAAAGAATAAGGAAGGAAGTGAAAAGAGAGAAAGGGAAGAAGCCCAAGCTAAAGCATCCGAGAAGAGGAGAAGATGATAGAAGGAAGGAAGGAAGGAAGGAAGGAAGGAAGATATTTTTCAATTTCACCTAATTTAATCGTATTTACAAAGTTAAAAAAAAAGGGTTCCAATTAAAAAGAAAAGATTTAAACTGTGAAAGGAAACTTTTTATCATTTGAAGTGCAGTCAGAACGAATCCAAGTTATGGCCACAAGTTTGCCAGCGATGTTGGCAAAAATGTAGCCATGGCTTCTATTTTCAACATTTCACATGATAAAAACATTATTTTCCATGTTGAAGCTGTTCTTTTCAATTGTAAATTCAACGAATACTTTCATTTTGTAAACACCATTAAATTGTTAGATAACATTAAAAATTGATGCAAAACATCGACCGGGTTTTGCTTGATTAGACTTTTCAAGTCCTTATTGCGTTTTATAGTAGTTATATTTTGTTTGAAGTAAATTACTTTTGCAGGAGCGTCTAGGACAAAACCTACTACAAAACGTCACAGCCGTTTAATTAATTTAATACTTAGATTATCCAAAACTGGTGTTTTGAAATAAACCCAAATAAGATCGACTCGTCTTGTTCTTCCCCTTGAATTAACATGTAAAGATAAGCGTCGATCAAGGTGACCTGGACTTTTGCTAAGTCTTTGCTGCCGCCGGTAATATCCCTCTTCTCAGATAATTAGGTATGAGATCAGAACAATAAGCCTCTTCCGCTTGGGGCAATGTTTTCCCATTTCAGACCACGTGTCATTCCCTTGAGAATATGATTCTTTCTTTGAGCTGTGTTCACATTCATGTGTCTTCTCATGCGCAGCCGAGCGCAAAAGCAATGATAGTCTAGGGAATGACGTGTGGTCTGAAATGGGAAAATATCCCTCAGAGCCGAAGAGGTCTATTGGCAGGAGAGAAGTCGGACTTTGGAAGTGGATCCTAAAATTTGTTTTCAGGATCTTCGCTCGAGTAACTACAGATCCCCAGCGAGAGTTCTTTGCATTACCAATAAAATTAAGTTTCTTTCCAAGACCATTCATTAGTCCCACATTCACTTTATCTAGTGTAGCTGTGGTTCTAGTGCTGACTCAAATATTCCAACATGATATATATTTTAATTTATTGTCTTGTCAGAAAAAAAGTGGTTGCTAGGCAGCCATCCTTTTAACCAATTATTTACATGAATATTTAATATTACCAACCAAGACGTCACAAAAACTGTAGATGATGGCTAGTGAACACACGTGGACTGCGTCGGTGTTTCTAATGAAACAAGTTACTATATCGTAGAATTATAAGTTGAACACCGATGTGAAAATGGAAACTGACGTTTCGGACGTTAGTCCTTCGTCGGAGTTTCCATTTTCACTACGGTGTTCAACTCATAATTCAACGATAACTTGTCACAACAACTGATTCATTTGTCAGACATTTTTTCCATTGAATTCATTTAATTAAATCCCTCAATTTTTTTTATCAAAATCTTAAACTGCACCGGTTTTTGTTTTCGCTGTCGCAAAAACACTTACAAGCTAGAATTTTTTTTTTTTAATTTTGAAAAATATACTAAATATTAACCTGATATTTCGATCCAATGGATCAGCTGTTTTGAGTAATTTGAATAATGCCACTTTATTTACATTTCCGGTAGATAGAAAGCTTTTCTCATTGGCCAATCGTAGCAAATAACCAGGTCTTTACCAATGCCATCAATATTTTAATTCAAAATCTCTGTATATTCTACCGAATTTAAAAGCTAAGTTTAATATAAAAGCGGCTGGTTTTGGAATAAAATCGCAAGGAAAAATCTTACTTTGAGGGACGTGCTTTGAAAGGTATGATGAAGTTAATTTATCAACTAGAAATCTTTCTTTGCCCTAGAGGTTTATATATATATATATATATATATATATATATATATATATATATATATATATTATTTCGGAATACTCTTCAAATAATAGAAATTTTAGAGTAACAGATTCACACTTAAGACCCCAAAACATTGCTCTAAATCTAAATTTTATTTTCACGTGAAATTCTATATTTAATCAGGCATTCTCGATGCTCTTATGTGTGTCAAAACCACAATTTTAAAAATATGAACGTTGTTATGCGACATTAGTCTTGATGTATGTAAAATATTACGAATTCAACTCGCGTAAATTTAATGATGCCAGAAAAACCTGCCATACTCGTTTTTATTACATTTTCAATGCGGCACGAAAAGAATGAATTATAATACTCTATTCTTCGTTACTGTTTTCTTGCTATCCTAATGTTGTAATTTTCGATTTTTTCTCAAAGTATTGATTATATTTAACGACAGGGGTCCGAGCGAACGACTGTTCGAACTAATATTCCGGACTCAAAATACGTATGCCAAGAGTATAAAGGTCTTACGGAATTAACTTCAGCAGATTGTGGTCCTCAGTTCTTGACTATCATAAATCGAAATTAATTTGTTTTTAAACCTCATAACTTTTTGCGCTCATTAGCGTAAAAATAGATATCTATTTGTTATTATTTTTTATTTGATCAAACTTGTTCGTTTTTACTCTGAAATACTATAGACACGCTAATAGGAAAAAAAGATAGACAAAATTTTCAAAAACGTTTCCAAAAACGAAAAATAATTATGAAAAAAGAAAAAGAACAAATACTTGACGAATATAATACATACGTACAGGCGTACATACATGGTTTATTTGTTAACCAGGTTTACAAAAAACGCAAGACTGAAGTCCTGATGTTGACCTGCCTGTAGTAGCTACAGGACAACTCCGGATTGCCTAACGTTTATGTAAGGGTCTTAAAATTGTTGCCAAAGAATAACTCGCTTGTGATAGAACAAATCAAGCAAAATAGGGTTTTACAGAGTATTTGTTCCAGCACGATTTGTGCCACATGTTATATCGGATATATAAATTCCAGTTTTACCTCTGTCCCAGAACTAGCCACAATTATCTCTGGAAAAAACAATATTTAAAATCCAAATATTAAGAGTGTCATAAAAAAATACAATAAAGATATTAGAATAAATAAGCATTTTTGCAATGTAAAGTTTCTGAAAACTTGCCAATGATGGTAAACCGATAAAGTGATGATGCATGAGACCACTTCGCCGTTTGCACTAAATCATAAATTTGGCAATACTGATTTTCCCAAGTTTTGTTAAGTTGAATAGATATAATTTACCTTTCACTTAATACGAAATAATGATGCTTTTTAAGATAAATATGCCAGGAATCGTATACCAGAATTTTAATTTTAAAAATTTAGATCTTAGTCATGAGTGACATCATTATCCATGAATAGTTTCTGCAGAAGGAAATAATCCATAATCCCGGAGCTCAAATTACGCCGTCAGAAAATGATATCCTGTATCGAAAGGTTATAAACTTAAATTTATATAAATAAATATTGTTTCTCGAATGAGTTTCGATCGCAAAAGTTTTTTCCCCATTGTTTTATGATCGTATTTAATGTTGTTCTCAGCTGTTTGTTGAGCTTCATTCATTCGATGAACTTGGCCATGTATCCTCAATAAATCCCTATCCTCAGCCTCCTCTCTCTTTCTAGACAAAATATCACATGATTTCCTATACTTCCTATAAAGACCTCTCTTCGCTCTCCATGCAGTAACATGTCGCCATCAGTCTCTATAGCTTAGTTCCACTAATTCTGGTAATTCCTATTCATACTATTCTATAAAAATCGATGAAGCGTTCGTCACGTCATACAAACAACTCGCATATAATTATAAACAATATTGGCATACTCCTAGCTTGTCCTAGCTAGTACACGAGTAAATTGAACACTTCCCTAAGAAAACCCGCACCGACAAAGTTTCGAGGTCCTTAGATGTATTCTTCCGCAAGTTCTAGACGTTCAAGCAACCCAAGATATAGTGATTATGAATATAGGTCCAACTATCGGAGAGAACTCAGTGACAATAATGACGAAGAAGACGATGAATTATCGAGAGAACAAGACCAGAATGAGTACGTCTTTTTATTTTTTCGAGCAAGATTATTTTACTTAAGAATTTCCTGATGCAAAATGGTCGAGAATACGCTTATAGTTCATTTGGAAGTACAAATTACGAATATACTGGGCTGCTTCAAATTTGAATAACCATGCAAGTCTCATATTGTTATAGGTTTGAATATACTCCCAGACAACTTTCACGTCCAAGAAGCTTTGTTGGAAGAGAAGACTTTACAGAAAGGTAAACCTTTTGTTATATATTATTAAGCTTTAATTTTCAGCTTTTTATCGTTATGCTAAGTCTGGGTAAAACTACTCCAGTTTATAACTAAATGCGTCAACTTCAATCTATTTGGCTGCTCTGTCGTTCTTGAATACAATAGAAAATTACACGATATTTGAAGAAAGGATTAGTTTAAATAGAGGTTCAATTAAAGCGTATTTGAAGTGCACTTTTAGTGAAACATTTATTTGGAACTTGTTTTGCTTTTGATATGTTTGGTATGTTTGCATGCACTGGGTGATTACTAATGCCCAGAATATGTAATATCTATACTAACCATAACTTTATTATATGCAGGCCTGAATACAACTACCCAAGAACACAAAGACCCTTAAGCTATAGGAAAATCGATCTTATTGATAGGTGAGAAATAAAGTTATGTTGTTTATAGTACAAATACATGGTCTTGTAAGATTTCAACCTTCAAGTTAAGTTAAAATACATTAGTATAATTTTCGTTTTTCTATTAACCAAAAAATGTATTTATATTTAAATGGTTTTCAAAACGATTAGCATTACTGATTTTATAGTCATATTGTGTTGCTATTATTTTCTCATATTATGAATTCCGTTTGGAAAAATAGATGGAGCTTTATGATAGAGAAAGACTGATGACTTAATGTTGTGTTATACACAACGTGGTCAAACAACATGGGGAGTCCCTGAACCGTGATTTTCTGGCGCGCAAAAGCAATGCCTACCTCGTGGCCGAATATAAATTGTCTAGTTCTATTTAGACAGCTTATTTTAGCTGCAGGCATTTTAGTTAATGGGGCCCCTGACCTATTTATCTCGTCACTAACTCGGTGGCATGACCCACAGTCACACAGTTGACTAAAACAGCTAACTTTAAAAGCTACTGTCTAAATTATATATCATTTTATACTAATTGTGATTATATTATTTTTCAATTAAATCAGAGATATAATTGACTATCCCAGCAATGTGAGGAGTCGAACTGTTCGACGAGCAAAGTCAGACGTTTTTGAAAGGTACTTTCTTCGTAAAATGTTGAATTCCATAGCTTTCAGTATCAAGTAACTAAAAAATGAGAGATGTTGTGTATTTGGTTTTGATGGTAGTTCCGCGGTAAAGGAACAATTGTCAATTATGTCCCTTTTTTCATTTTATAAATCCGCACTCCTTATATAATTGCTTCTAATTATTTTAACCAAATTTTCCTAGACTTGTTCCCAAGTAAAAAGAGCCACAGTATAGTCTCGTATATATCCTAAGCTTCTACAAATCCGAAAGGACATTCATTGCCAAATAAATGAGACGTCATTTTCTGTTCTGTTCAATCGAAAAAACGTGCTTCACATGAGTGAGGGCGTAGACTCATGGAATGCGCATTGGCACTCGTAATTATAAAGTACCTTTATTGGTGTTCGAGGGGAACGAGGGGAGTAATAATTAAAGTACATTAACAACGTATGTCTTGGTGTTCTTATATATGACTAATAGCAAACTAGTGAAATTCCCGCCCTCCAACTGAGATTGTCTTACACGAAGTCAAAGCTCTTTTTACTCGAGCTCTTTGAAAAGGAGCAAAAATTTGTTTGGAGTGAATTTGAACTGGTAATAGGAGGAACGTCACTCCAACTTATAAGACATCAATGTTGTGCAACAAGCTTATACACGGTTTTGCTGCTGCATCTTACAAATCATAAGAATGCATCTGTACAAGTTTTACACGTTTAGCGGCATGGGAACTTACAAGGGTCTGTTTGTAAGAAGATTTTTATTTTCTGAGTTTTTGATTGTTTTTGATGTTTGCAGACACACAGAAGAAGATCATCTAGACGAAATGGATAGTTCAAAAATGCACCGAAGTAGCATGGAGAACCTTGCTGCTATAGCGAGTAAGTGATGTTTTACAGATATGATCACATATATCTTTTGAATTTAATCAGTGCATTTACCACGGTGTCAAGGGCTAACCATATTAATTGTTCTTTGTTACAGCACCTCCAAACGTACGGTCCTTCAAGGATCAAGAAACGGTAAGAAACAGTTGACAGTTCAAATAATAATTTATAGGATTTTTCAAACGGAGTTCTAGGTATTAAATTAATGAAGGAGGTATTTAGACACTGAAATAATATCAGAATACAAAATATCGGCCCATCATTGGCAATTGGTAGTCGTTCAGAGGGACCATGTCGTACATAGGTCTTCATTTAACACTATGGTTTACTCTCGAATTCTTAGCACGATTCGATGCTGTTTTCCTTTAAACTTGATTTTGATTTTTGGTGTTTATATTTGACTGTAGATGATCCAAGAAATCAAGAAAGAAAACTTTGATTTAAAACTGAGACTCTATATGGAACAGAAGGAACGAGAGGTAGGTATACCACCGCACGAACATGGGACCCCCTTAAAACGGCCCTCGACGTCCCTTGGTTCCTTGGTCCATTTTTCATGTCCTCGTCCTCCAACTTCGATCCCAATTTCAGTTGTCCTTACTTGGACATATGGAGTTAGTAATAGTACTATCGTCGTGTACGGATCAACGAAGTACGTCATAGGTTTCCAAACACACGAGTGAGACTTAGAAATTTTAGTTCTCCTCACCTAGAAAAAAATTAAAGTGCCTACACCACCTAACTCAATATTTTCAGTATTGATTCTAAATAAAGTGAGTATTTGAATGGTAAAAGAATTTCATATGATTTGAGTGATGCATCTTGAAGATATCAAAGTTTATATTTCCAATATGCTAATAAGTGTGATGTCATTATAGGCAAGATTAAATATACAAAACTTTTCTAGGGCAGCTAATTATTCTGTATATAACATCATTGTCTTACTCATGGTTTATAGAAAACTACTAGCAATTTTTTTCTCTCATAGTAATCAGTGTTGCAATTTAAAAGCGATGAGAAGCAAACTCAAATTCCTATAATGACATCACACTCATTAACATATTGAAAGTATAAAACTTGATATTTCCAAGATGCATCACTCAAATCATATGAAAATCTTTTACCATTCAACTATCCACTTCATTTAGAATCAATACTGAAAAATATTAAGTGAGGTGGTATAGGCACTTTAAGTGAAGACACCAAGAATCGAACTCGGTACCTTCGGCACCAAAGAAATACTACAATGCCAACCCTAACCCTAACCTAACCAATAGACCACGAAGTCGAATTCGGTTGGGTGGTCTCATTTTTTAGTCTTATTTAAACGATGTATCATCAGCATGTGCACATAAATATTTATTATAGTTTAATTTATGCTATCGTAGGGTACGAATACTAGCCGATTACTCGAAATTTGAATTTGAATAGAATTCCCCTGACAATTCCCGTACACGACTATACAACCTTAGTAATTTATCATTTAACTTGCTCATCATAAAATCTTGTTTTGGCAGCGCCTTCATGAGGAATATCAGCAAAAAGTTTTAATTCTTGAAACGGATCTAACTGAATCTCTTGATGAGCTAAGTGATGCTCTAGAACGAGAAAAGGACTACGAAATATCGCTGAATAATGCAAGGAGGAGAGAAAAGGCGTTACTCATCAAACAGCGTCGCTTAGAAGAGACAATGAGAGAGCAAGACGAGGAGATCAAATATTTAGCGGAGACTAGATCAACGTTAGATCTTTCACAGGGTCCTCCATGTGATGCTACGACGCAAACGGATCGTCCTTATTACGAAGAAAGAGGAATAGATACAGGGACGTCAAGGAGTAAGGAAACCTCCGTGCGAAACCCGAGTAGAAGTCGACCGCCTCCAAAAGTACCGCCCCAAGAAAATGCCGTCGATGGAAAAGGCGGGAACAAACAACCACCTGAAGGAGTGGACTTATTGAATTGCGCATCGATATCTCGTAAAGAACAAATTCTAGGAGAAGCAAGAAGAAGGAGAACTCTGAAATCAAAGAAAGACAAGCAAAGGAAGAAAACCTTAGACGACATGCCAGAAGCTGATCAAACACAAAAAGTCACAATCAAGAAGAAAAAGGCCGGTTTGTTTAGTAAGTTGCTTTGCTGCTGTAGTTCGAAGAGAAGTCAGTCGGAAGCTTATGAGCGAACCATAGAAAAGGCATAAATTTTTAACAATTGAAATTTTTTACCGGAAAAACAAAATCTTAATTTTCGTTTCTCAAATTCGACCTTTTGGAGCATGAAATATGTAGGGCTCAATTAGGGAACCAAATCGTGTCCCAAAATTTGGTCCACCAACATTCACCGCCATGTCCCTCAGTAACATTGAATTGATAAGAGACAAATGAATGCGGGTTTGGTTTTTATTCCTGCATAGGATTATAGTATGGCAGAAACAGCTAGGTTTCCGTAACAATCTTTACAAATTAGCTAAACACAAAGGCAAAGCATTCATAACCCATTCACGCGAGGTCTTATATTGATCACATCATATCGAAGCATACACCGCGCAGATTGTACCATAGATGAAAAAATATTTTGACACAAAGTGTATTTTAATTCCGTCATGAGGTAAAAGTCTTATTAATGTTATTCATATAGTTAATCATTTTAGCAGTTCGGCGAGATCATTTTTGATCTGTCAATAATCTGAATTCGGATAAATAACAGTTTGAATAGATTTTTGAATGTAAAAATACATTTTTAAAATAATTTTTCCCGATAAGGAACCGGAAATAACCGGAAAAGCAAAAGATTAAAAGCTAATAGCATCAATGTACTATTTAATGTTAAGATCGAGGCAAACGCAAGCAAAAACGGATCTAAGTATCAAATTTAAATTTCTACGCCATGTAATTTGTACAGACGAATTTCGTTAGCAACCTGAATATTCTCGGGATACTTTACTAATCGATGGTGTACAGGCATTTCGAGAGAATGAAATTATAAAATGATAAAATAAAATAAATAATGGCCGCCTTGTTGAGGATGAGATGCAAAAACGTTCTTATCCCTCATGGTACGTTGATGTAAATCCCACACTAGGAAACTCGGAATTCGCGCTTAATAGTAACGTGATCATTTCCCGCCTTTTCTAGGAGAAAATATGGCTAATTTTGCCTGTAAAGAAAATTAAAGGTCAGTGACCGCTTTCTTACAGTGAACAAGAAAATTTTGTCGGCTTTAATGAACTTTCCCATTTTGTATAATTTCTTCATTTGCCGTCAAAGTGGTGTAAAATATTGAGATATCATCCGTAATCCACCTCTAGAGATGGCAAATTGGCTATTATTGTTTGTATCATAATTCCAGATCCTGTAACGAAAAGTGAAGGTCCGTGACCGCTTGTGTTACAGGATTGGGAACTAAAAGTCGACAGCTTTATTTGTTGTTTGTATCATAATTCCAGATCCTGTAACGAAAAGTGAAGGTCCGTGACCGCTTGTGTTACAGGATTGGGAACTAAAAGTCGACAGCTTTATTTGTTGTTTGTATCATAATTCCAGATCCTGTAACGAAAAGTGAAGGTCCGTGACCGCTTGTGTTACAGGATTGGGAACTAAAAGTCGACAGCTTTATTTGTCTTCCAACATGACGGAGATTGGTTACGTGACATTGATTTTAGACAGTGTCGTCTAAATATAGTAAAAAAAAACAAAAACAACAACTACAACAAAAATAATAGGTTGAAAAGTCGTAGTAATAGTTTTTAATATGTACATATATTCTTACGAGAATTGTGGACCAAATTCAGTATTTTACTTAAAAACTCTTGCATTTGAAATTCGACAATGCATTCATGTATTTCATAGTTATTGGGAGTATATATTCTATTTGATCCATACATTTATAAATAAATATATTATTAATAGACTGTATTTCGTGGACAGATGTTTAGTGCTATAGATTATTAGCTGCAAGGGTCCATAACAGCAAACAGATAATTATCTTTTTCCTCTGACGTAAGGGGTTCGATTCTTCTCTGATAAACGGGATCTTTCTCTTTGTGTAATAACCTGGAAATACAAAGGATTGAGATATCAATAGGTTGCTATCAATAGACGTCACTTTCGGTAATAGCTCTTTTTTGATGGCTTGTAAAATACTGGAGGTTGTTTTGATCTCTTATTTTCTGGTTTGATGTCGTGAAAATAGTCAAATACAAAAGTTTGAGAATTTATTTTGATATGTTTTGACTTAGCATCCGCTAGTTGCCCCCCAGCAA
Source organism: Actinia equina (assembly GCA_011057435.1). Classification (NCBI taxonomy): domain Eukaryota; kingdom Metazoa; phylum Cnidaria; class Anthozoa; order Actiniaria; family Actiniidae; genus Actinia; species Actinia equina. The sequence continues at coordinate 14,918 of WHPX01001156.1, read as the reverse complement.
TTCGCTTGTTTGCCCCCCAGTCAACTCCAAAAAGTCACGTGATTGATAGTAAGCAATTATACGTCCAATAAGGGTATCCTTTTAGTACTTAGTGAAAATCGAGGTACTTCATATTCAAACTTTAACAAATAGGCATCAGTTTTGTATGTGTCTGTCCTCTTACTGACGAAAAATTGCGTCATCACATTGTCAAATTAGCCGAGTGGATCCGCATACTACTTTGCAATGTGATGACGAAATTTATCTTCAATAAGAGGGCAGACGCAATAAACTGATATCTTAATTTTTTTTCTATAACAAAGGCGATAAAAACTTCTCATTTTTAGTGATCAAAACAACCAACGGAAAGAGCGCGCGTTCTTTGACTCCAGTTTTATCTGTCTGTTCTCTTATGGATGATAAAAAAATAACCATCGGCGCGCGAGAAATTTGTAAGTTATTGTCGCGCACCCCTCTTACTAAACCCCTCGCCTACCCTTTAATTCAACTTCTCGCCTACCCCCTTACGTTCAACCCCTCGCCTACCCCTTCATTCAACCCTTCGCCTACATCCTTACGTTCAACCCTCGCCCACCCCTTACGTTCAACCCCTCGCCTACCCACATACGTTCAACCCCTCGCCTTCTCCCTTACGTTCAAACCCTCCCCTCCCCCTTGCGTTCAACCCCTAGCCTACCCCCTTGCGTCATTTTGCTTGTTTTTAGGTTGCTCGTATAAATATAATTGGCTCCTCTCTTCCCCTACTGTGATATCACTTCTTTCCCTCTCTTTGCACCCTCGAGATAATGATTATTCAAGTGCCGAGAGTAAATGCGGCTGAGGAGCTACAGTCTTCTAACCCCATAAGTTAGTTCGACAGTAAGGATACAACGTCATTAACATATATTCAACATAAGTGAATATACCCTGTGAATAGTTTATGAGCACACAGGCATTATTTTCAGCCACTTTGAGTCTATTTTGAAAGGGTTCTGTACAGTACTTACCAGAAGTCTTGGCCTCGTAAAGTTTCATACTTCTTGTGTTGTGAATCAATGATTGGAATCTTATTCTTTTCCAATAACCACCCTTCGTTTTCAAAAGGTCCCGGATTAAAACCTTTGGTATTTTTCAAATTATCATCGCTGTCACGTGGTTGTAATTTTCCGGTCTTCCTTGCGAAAGTGTCAACGCTGGGATCAGAAACAACGGACAGTGAAGGGATTTCATGCATCGAAAATCCAGGTTTTTGGAGCGCCAGCTTCTTTGGAGGGTCCTTAAGCAGCCCAATTAATTTAGCAGGCTGATTTGCAGCTCTTCGGCCACGAGCTATGAGCTCAGTCTCCGTCAAACAACGGTGAGTTCGAAATATTGGATCATCAACGACTATCTTGTGTTGCCAAAGTTTTGCCGCTGCTTCTTGTGATTGACGGAGTTCTTGTTCTTTGATATCTCCCGCCGCATGAATAGACTTGACGGGCTGCAGATCCAAGTATGTTGGTCGAGGTCTCGAGAGATTTATGTCAAAATCCTTATCTCTAAATGGCCAAGGAAAGATTTCCCTAGAAGATGATAAATGTGCAAAAAGTTACATCATTAGGGAAATTAAGAGACTATGAAGAGGAAAGACTTAATCTTTACAACTTTTTTTCCATATTCTGCGAACTCAGACATTCCAACGGCATGTTTTAAAATTCTTTTTTACTGCCGCCAGTCAAGAACATAAAAGATACACACTGAATATTTTTGATTGACAGGAGCGAAAAAACCAATTTCAGCATGCAGCTCGCAACTACCGAGTTCGCAGACTATGGAAAACTGCAGTAAGCATAATAAATGTTAAATGGTACTTCTTTTGTGGAACTCTTTTGAGAGTTGAAATATACCTCTCTACCTTGGGTGTAATATATTCCCATTTCAGAACACGTATTATCATATTGTTTCCATATTCATGTGTCTTTTTCAACAACCATTAAACAAAGAAATGATACTCTAGGGAATGACAAGTGGTCTGAACGGGAAAAATTAAGGCCTTAGGTAGAGGTCTATTCAGTCTATTTCAATGGGCTTCGTCTTCAGAACTTGGGGAAATGCATCAAATAAAACTAGCTCTACAAGAGAGTATAAGGTTGGTTTTATTCTTAACTGCAACTGCTTTATAACTCACCGATCGACTGTTGGTTTGAGAATGCTAGAATGAAGAACATTTTCTTTCCAAGGCTGAAAATAATAAAATATGACGTGAGTTATGCTATGCCGTAGTGTGGTGTATTTACAAGCTAGAGTAAAGTAGTCATTGTGTAGGAAGGTTTGGCGTGGTGTGGTATAGCGTATTGCGTAGTACAGAATGGCAGGGCGGTAGGAGGGATCCCTCCTTCTGCCCTGAGTGTGGTGGGGTGTGTTGCGGTGTAATGTTGTATAGCGTGGTGATGTGTGGCCGGATCGGTGTAGTGAGTATTGGTATGATGAAGAGTGGTGAAGTGCTGAGGGTTGTGGTATAATATGGTGTGATAGAGTGTGGTGTGGTGTGTTGTGTGGTATGGTGTTATTTGGTGTGGTGTGGCATGGCTCGGTGTGGTTTGGTATGCTATGGCATGGCGTTGTATGATGTGTTATAGATTAGTGGGGTATAGTATAACATACTAACTTCATAAAGTATAGCATATATAGTGCTGTAGTAGTAGAAAAGAGTTAAGTGGGCATAAACAGAAAATCATAACCAACCATGGCCAGGTATTATTCGTATTATTTAGTCTCACCTTGTTAAGTTCATCAAGCCGCGCACTATCAGGTTTCTTATGATGAAAGTTCGATTCGATTGACGTTTTCTTCCCAGGGAATACAAATCCATGTGGCGTTCGCCATTTCTCTACTGAATTCAAATGTTCTCTCTTTTTAACGGCGCTAGGGTCGACAGGTAGGACAATTGCCGAGTTGAATCTCGGACAGTAAGTAAAGCAGCTATCCTTTTCCTAAAATTGGTTAAAAAAAGTTAATAAGATGGTTAATAGTGTGTACTATTTCTCCATATGGAGAAATCTACTAAGCAGCCATGACAACCACATTATACGACTTGTCTCACCCTGGCCATCATCTGTCTTAGTTTCTCCTTTGCTAGTTCTGTAGTATTCAAACTTTGAATGCTGTAATTGTGGGCTACTTCCATAAAGAGTTCAGATCTGTCGACTGCTATTGTCCTCGGCCTTTCTCTTTCCATAGCTTTTGTAATTTTCTTCAAAATATTTCAGAAAAAATGTTAATACCTGACAAGAATACAATGTACATAATTCAGATTCAAAACTTACTATGTTTTCCAGTACAAAATTCTTATCATCTGTATTCATTCGTTCCTTTAGTTTTTTCTCGTACGATAGGTTATGGGACTGCAAAGGTGTCCATGGTCGTCTAGGTTTTGTTGCTCCAGATCCTATAAGGGCCTGGCGTTGCCTTGTGGACTCTATTTCCTCGAGCTCTGCCATATCAAAATATAAAAGTTAAGACACGACTTACGACTTCTTCCATCGCAAGAAAAGTTACAGCTTGTAACTTTGTTGTAGTTTTGATGGACCCAAGCCAGAACACATAAAAGTAGTGTTTCTCTTTGTAGAAGAAATGAGCGAAACGCGCGGTCACTGAAGTCATAAGTTAATGTCTTTGGAAACATTTAGTAGCCTGTTTCTTTAATAGCATGTTGCAAATACGTACCTCCAAAGTCTTCTGCAGATAGGGGCACGCCAAACTCTCGACTCATAGAGATGATCATTTCAGCACTTGGAAACAAGTCTGACTGGGTAGCTTCGCGTAGCTTGGTTACTCTGAGAATCTGGGAAAATAGTAAGGCGCTTAAGTAAAGTTCCTCAACCTGAGTGAAACCAGATTTTCTTGTTATATCCCTCCTACCTTATCAAGTTTAGTGAGTGCCTCAAAGCACGGTTTTGGGACCAAATCTCTGACATACAAAAGTGGATTCTTTGCGATGGATTGAAGTGGTTCATGCAGACGGACTCGACACAGATCAACATCCAAAGATGCGTACAGCCGACTCGAAAAGGTCATTTCTGAATTATACAAGACGTTGAATACCTCTGGATCTGAAACCAAAGAGCTGATTTATTCGTTGACCATTTAAACTCATTAAGTAAATATGAGAGGATGCTTTTGAATAGCGAGTGAAGAATTGATCAACCATTAATAATAAGCGCACAAAAACGTTTCCAATTGATTGCGCGCTAGTCCATTTCCACTAAATCTCTGTATCTTAGCAAGCATGCACTTATCTGTACACAGAAAAATAGCTATAACTTACCTGGTTCAAGCGGTCTGGGTAGTCCATGCCACAGTCGTTTTATTCCTTCATTAGCGATTCCTTCGAGGACAAACACATGGTACTGTCCATCCAACACCTGACAAGAATGAGTAAACACGAATTATTTAGTTCTTTACTTCCTTTAGCAAGATTTTTATGACACGACTTTATTCAATAATATTGGCATGCATTTGGTTTCCCCCGACTGTTGGAATCCTCATTAAAAGTGAATGAATAAAGAAGGGGGGGGGGGGGGGGGAACTAGTTAGACCTTCTTATAAAGGAGGTAATGAAAAAATATTAATTTTTAAATCAAATTTGCTGGTCAAAAGCCTACCTGGAATCCCGTGATTATATCAAGGGTGGTGCTCGTTCTTTGATCCCTGGTGAGAAACGGCAAATCTCAAGATTAGAATCACATTCAAACTCTCATTAGAGCATACGGTGAACGACCTTTGCTCCCCTCTTTGACCCCATACTTCACATCACTCTGTGCGGCCTTCCGCAAATTAATCGATCATATATGGTTATCGAACTCACTTGGACAGCTTGTAGGTTGATAATGCGGCTTGGATCACGTGCTGAGGGAGTGAATCTAATTCCAGTGCCTCAGCATTGATGGCGGTCACTTCGTTCTGAATTCGTCTTAAAAATTTACTGTTTGAGTACTTGAATATGTAGACAATGCGTCCAAAAGGACACTGCAAGAATAAGGCAAAAAATGTATAAATATATTCAATGTGTTATGATAACCACAATGCAGTTTGAGCTTGGTTTGTCATCTACTTTGATCATACTTGTTAAACGTAACTTCACATTTGTAAAAACAAGTACGCACTTTGCCTTTGAACTATCGATTGGACATAAGAGAAAGTACGAAAATTATTCTATTTCATAAAACAAGCTTACATAACTGTATAAATTTGTTATATTTTCCTCAAAATATAAAGCAGGTTCTTAGAATTTTATCTTGAAACTAGTTAGAACGATATAACAGAGATTTTAGAAAAGATCTTCAGTACCTCTGTAGGGACACCGGGCTTTTCAGTAGGGAATGTATCGACTCGTTCACCAGTGGCGCTTAAAGGATACGCCAGGTTGACTTTAATCTTTAGCTCGCTTCCTGCCTCTAGATAGTTGGCTGTTGGCATGGGCTTGCTCTCTGTATAGATAGAACGATCAAAATATCATAAGACAAACTGTAGTTAGATAAACGGCTAACAAGAGTCACGTGATCAAAGTGCCACAGTCGCCGCAGGAATGGATCGCACTCTAAATATTATAAAAGAACTCAAGCACAACTTTTCACGCGTTTTTTAAATACTTCCCTTTCTCACCCCTTTTCTATCACCCATTTAGCTGCTCAGCGCCGGGGAACCTAGAATGCATCCTGCTAATCTAACTGAATAAGTCTAAGAATCTGCAAACTTACGTGGCCCATCGACGTTTCCAGGACGACCAACAATGGCACCATCGGGATCTTCATGACCAAGGTTAGTGTCAGGGATTGAACAGCAGTGAATGGGTGATCGTAATTCAAGTAGTGTTTGGCCAAGTAATAAGCCGGATAAATCAAACTTTGCTATTCCACATGGATCCCAGGTTTTTTCACGTCCTTGGAATGGGTTGTGCGTTGTACGCCGACCTGAAATTGGTGATTCGAGATGTCGATGTTAGGAGCATAGAACATGTGTCATTAGCTTTAGGACTATGCCTCTATTCATTGATAAAGTTTGATTAGTTTATATTATATTAATGGTTTTGGACTCTTATTTCCAAGCTAAGGTCACTTGGCTTGAAATGGGAAACCATTACGCACAAGTGAACCGGGTCCATTAAATAATACATATATTCGCGCGCACGCTGAAATGCTAGCGATACTAGCAAAATGTCGTAGAAGAAAGGGCAATCATATGATTCATCATACACCCATTATAATAATCGTGGCGTTTTGGGTTCTTGTCTACTGTTAATCGAATTTCAAAAACCAAAGACCTGAGGCTTCGGGATGTGTTGGTCGCGAAATTACGAAAATGAGTAAATGTAAAAAAAAAGTTGTCTTTCTCACCGGCCACCATAGCCACATTATTGATCATTTCATCCTCAGGATTCTCTCCAAAAATCGAAGGTTTTGTTTTCTGGCTTTTAATCTTACGGTCCCTGTCATGGACCTCGATCTGTAAGGGAGGTCCTTGTAGATATTCTGCTAGCAAATCTTTATTAATAGTCCCAAGGAGAACCACGCTGATGTCTGACCAGAAGATCTCACGACCATGCTCACGACCTTTACTCGTATGCTTGTTTTGGTTATAAAACTGATATTCTAGATGCACTGGTTTACACCTTGAAAACAATTAAAATAGCTATTAATACAAATACAAGACAATACTGGATGTTATAATTAAGGGAAAATTGAAATATAGGTATTGAACTGGAAATCGGAATTTTAGAACATTTTTCTTGAACCACAAGAAACTACTAGGAACGGATGGCAGAGCGAGAACGTCTCGGATAAAAATTTAGAAATATGGTTGTTGTAGTCCCTTCCCCCTCCCCACCACTTTACCCTGGGCTTAGGCTATAGCCCCTATGCAGCACGTTGGAATGTAGCTCATTTTGGAGGACATAACAATAGGTTTCCAAGAGATTGAAGTTCTTTTGTTTTGCAATTGTCTTCCAAAGTGAGCTGTTTTGATGACACATGCAAGGGGTCTATTGCTTTTGTCAGCTCACATACGGGTGCCAACTTGATGACAACGTTCGTACCCCAAGACAGCGTCCAATGCAGCTACAGTATGCCGTATTTCAAAAAAGAAAGAAATAACTTTCTACATACTTTTCCTTTAACTGCTGATAGGATAACGGAGTATTGGGCATACTGCTGGCAGAGTTCACTTGGATTACCATAGGATTAAGTTCTTTTCTCTGGGTTTCTGACAAAAGTGGATTATCAAGGGTCACTGAAAGCAACAAGTCTTGGATATTTCCAGACGGCTTCTCAAGGCGAGCAGTGGTGGTCTTGATTCCAGAGAAGAGCTGGGATAGCTTGACGGAGACAGTGGCTGTACCGTGGACTCGTACGTGGGCAGCGGCTGCAGCAGCCACATCTCGTTTATTTGGGTGTTTACCGTGCAGATGTTTCTTTTGTTCTGTCGAATAAAATGATTGTCAAATTTCCCGAATCATGATGCACATTTAACAAATTGACATCAGATTTTTATGTGTCTGTCCTCTTATTGACGATAAATTGCGTCATCACATTGTCAAAGTAGTGTGGATTCACGAGGCGTAGCCGATCCGCATACTACTTTGACAATGTGATGGCGAAATTTATCGTCAATAAGAGGACAGACACATAAAAATCTGATGTCAATTTGTTTTTTACAATAACAAAAACGATCAAAACTTCTCATTTTTAGCGATCAAAACAACCAACGGAAAGAGCGCGCGCTCGTTGACGTCAGCTTTATCTGTCTGTCCTCTTATTGATGATAAAATATAGCCAATCAGCGCGCGAGAAATTTCTAAGTTATTGTAAAAAGCAGAATAGTTCGAATTTTAAGACAAACGTAAGATCAACCCAAATTGACATTGGAAGAGACAGCGAGGGTTCATCAGAGACTGTTCTTATTAACCATTTCCTTCCATTCAAGTATAAATGACCCGACTAGGAGTATCCCTACCCCGTGATCCTCGCCCCCACTGAATAAGATGGCAGGCTATTGAGGGTTATTCTCAAGTGCACCTACACGCAATATCCAGTAAATGAATAAATTGATTATTTTATTTACGGATAATACAATTTTGCAATTCAAAAACAGCTACCACTACCTGTAGTTATCTCAAGTTGATATGCGAGCGAGCGCATTTTTTTACGTCCTTTCACACAAGTCCTCTTGAAAAGCCATGTGTATACATGAAGATCACAAGATATTACTTACTATTCGCTAGCTCTTCCATTTGTGCTGCTGTTTTTGACTTCCGTCTTCTAGGAGTCAGTCTTGCTTCATCAGCTTTAGATTTTGACATCCTGCTTGATGTTTCAGCATCTCGTGGCGTGTCTGGCACGGGTGGAGTCACTCCTGCGAGTTGCGCGATTCGTCCAAATTGTGGAGTATGATTTTCGTCGATTCGGACCTGTACGCGTACCAAGCTTTGTTGACCAGGTGTTGTTGGAGTCTCAGGGATAGAAGTGGATGGGTATGGCTAATGACGGAAGAAAGAAATTAAAGTCAATAAGTCGGTCACTTGATAAAAAAAGAAACTTTGTAGCAATGTTTAGGGCCTATAATTCTTACTCTAGCGACATACGTCTTTATGACATTGTGAGTTTGAAGCGCAATTTCTCTCTTTATACCGCGCAAAAAAAAAAAAAAATCCTTGGGGTGAATTAAGCATTGTCTCTTATTGTCAACATAGCGGCAATATTGTTTTTTTTCATGCAAAAATGTACTGGGGGAAAGTCATTTTTGTATTTGAAGAAAACCAGTCATAATCTTAAAAAGTATTTTCAATACCGATGGCGCTGTTGTAGCTCTACTTGGATCCGACTGCTTGCTTTCACTTTTTTGTTCAGCAGCTTTAGACGGCGACTTTGACTGATTTGATTCCGCACCATTTGTCTCTACGATACCAGCTGGCGTTTCTATCACAGACTCTTTGGGTTGTAAACTGTGAAACGACTTTGTTTGTTTCATGACTAGTGACCTAACGCAGCTATCGTCTCCTTCTTCGCCTATTGCTGGGAGCCTGAAGGCTTTTGGTCGATCAAATCTTGCTTTTGGAGATACCCTGTCTTTTGTATCCCATATTTTGAGCTCCAGAGAGTGATTGTACAATTTAAGGAGAAGGTTTTTTGTAATCGTTAACTTGTGACTGCAGACAGAAGAAAAAATTTCAAAAACTATTACTGGTTTGATTTTGTACTGGTTTGATGCTGACCCCTTATTAGTGTGCTAAAGACACGACTTGGGCTAATCAAGGTACAGTATGCCACAAATGAGGCAGGGATGGGGCTGGGGGCTTTTGGCCTGCTTTTGAAATGAACCACAAACCATGACAATATCATTGGCACTAAATCTTTACATCAACATAAACCCTAATGAAAAAACTTGTAAAGTGGCTCTGTCAATAAGACTTGATAGTGCTCAATAGTACATTTCTTTTTTAGGGGAGTCAGAATGTCATGGTGGTAAAATGATCGCCTCTTAGTTCTAATGTGCAAAGTTCATATTCCAGCTGCCCCATGTAAACTGTTGGTTGGTTCTCCTTGTGACTCTGAGGGTTTTTCCGGCTCTCATGTTTTTTTCTCCCTCCTTTCAAATCAACCCTAACTAATTCAAACTGGTTAGAGATGTGCTTGGGGTCATGCATGGACTGTATAGTGCTGGTTGAGTTTTAATCCCCTGCCCTGGGGTATTTGGGCTTTGAATTAATGGATAGCGTACCTGTGGGTCCAGGCAACCCAAGTTTTATTCCCTTCTCTCCATGTTTTCAAAACCTTAGATTCATTTTCCATGTATATCTTTGCAGCAACTCCATAAGTTACAATGTCAGTCTTGATTGGCTCTACATCATCGGGTAACAGTTTGTACTCAATGTGGAAGTAATGATGAGGTTTGGGTGCTTCATATACACGTCGGCGTCCCTTAATACCACCAATTCCCTTGGTGTTGGGTTTGAGAATTTCTTCTTCAACTGTATGTACACATAAACAGGGTATCTTGTTAATTATCTAAAAAAAATGTGTCCTTCTACCTTTCCCATTTATGCCCTACCCCCTCCCATCCACACAAATCTTCCAAAAAGTATCACATGATCTCTTAAAAAATAGGCATGTTATATGAAAACCTGTCTTCCACTGAGTGTGCATGAAATTAGCGTCAGGGGGAGGGGAAGGGGTGCCTCAGCCTTCTGGAAGGTGATATAAGAACAAAGCTCAATTATCCTTTCAAAATATTTGATTTCTCTACTAAAATTTTTAATTAGAAAAACTCAAGTGACTCCAGGAAAAGGCAGGCACAATCAAATGTGTACTATTTTGAGTAAAATCACAAGATTAATTTAAATCTTTGGCCACATATATTTTACCCAATTTATTTTTAATTTTAGGCAAATCATTTCAGGGATTCCCATCTCTCCCTAGCCCTACCCAACTCTTGAGTACTGTCAGATATGTCGTTCATAATCAAGCATTATCATATTTATGATATATATTATCATATCATATAAAATACTTATTGATTAATAAATGGTAAAATCTGAACATAACTAACCTGTTGGAAATGCTTTAGCTACGGTCAAATTCAAAGTCACTTTGTGTTGTTCATCAGACATTTTCAATTTCGTTTAAGTTTGTTTCCGCTGTTTAAGATTTTTTGTGTTTGTGTGCTTGCCTCGGATGCTGGCGAGATAATAAAAATTACAGAGAGTTATAGGCTTCTGACTAATCGTTTAGCTTACTTGCTGGCTTAAATTACAGAGCGCCTAAAACTTCTGCGCCGATCTACTTTTCTTTAGGCTGGAAACAGCAACAGAGCTTTAAATAAGAAACTGACAGCTTAATTTGGTAAATGCTCAATCCTATAATGTAAATTATATAAAAGGAAAGCTAGATTTTAATGTCATAGGAATAAGAAACAAATAGTGTAAGCTTAATGTTGACGCCGGTCACTAAGATAGTAGACTGAAAAAGGCTTACTCACTTTCAAATTGTAAAATTCTTGATCGATTTTCACAGTTTCTGGGCATCGATGAACATTGTGAAGTCAAAAAGGTAGAAAGATTTAAGATCGGCCTTTGCTGGAGGCATTTGACTTTTGTTGTAGTAGTGTTGCTAGGTTTTCAGCCATCGAACGATCGATCATATTGATTATGACATCACTATGAGCCCACGAACAGCTGAGCAGCAACTGTTGTACCATAGTACTTCATGTACTTCGCTGATAATGACTTCACTATCAATAATAAAATATTCAAACCCTAAGATACTAACTTTAAACACATATACTTATCATTATATGTTTTAATAAGCACCTTTTACGCTAATACCCAAAGTTTTCAAATTCCCTCAGATATATTGGAAATCTTTTATCGTTGAAAGAAGACATGAGGTTTTTCCTTTTAAGGTCGTTGCTTAGTTACGAAGTAGTAGTCTCCTTGGATGTTCAGAATGATTTGTTCATGGTAACAAAATTCCCTCAAAAAATGAAAAATTCAGTTGTTAGTGATAATGGTTTGGGCCAAAACAGACTCAAAGCTTACAGAGGAGATACTAGAATCTACTTCTCGTATAAGTATAGTCGAGAAAGTTGATTCTGAGGTTCAAAATGTGGAGAGTGAAATGAGTAATGTAGTCCCTGAAGTGGATGAAGGACAACATGGAGAATCCAAAACAATTGAAAGCGGAGAAGAAAGCTTTGAAGAAGAAGTGGTAAATACTCTCAGGAGCCTCTATATTCTTCATAGATATTCTTAAGCTTGCAAAGATACGCAGTAAAATGAAATTTTGGTCGTATTTACCGCAAAATAGTCTTATCGTCTTTTTGAAAATGCTTCGTCTTTTTTTGCACCCAACAGACAACTCTCAACTAAGCTTATATCAAAATATTTTCTATAAAGCCTTCATTGAATAATAAACTGACATGTGATAAGAACCAAGTATAACAGAAATGTATATTCTTTATTTCCCTGTGTTGTTCTAAAGGTGTCTGTGGAGTATGTCGGAGGGCTGTCAGATGACATGATTGCCGATGGACTTTCTCAGCTTGGAAGGTCTGCTGATGGCACACTGCAAGTCTTTCTTACTCTTTTTCTACCAGTAAGTGTTTATAGTCTCAGCCAGTCAAAAATCAAGGAAAGCAGTAGAAATCGAATTTCCTGTTGGCATTTTATTTATATGCAAAATATTAACATGAAATTACTAGTTATCAATAGCAACATGAAAAGTATAGGATAAAAGCTGCAAATCCGGCGTGGAAACGTCTTTGCGATCCAAGGTCCAGTTATCTGCAGTCCAGTCCATTCCTTAAATATACGGTTCCATATTTTCCAAAAATAAAAAATATCTCAAAATTCAGAATTTAGAAGCACAAATTAAGTCTTACAGATTGGGCATATTTTTGTTATACATAAAGATTATCTACCACCCCTTAAAAACTGAAAATTTTGAATTCAATAACTTTTTTCTATCTAAAAATCTAGTTAGCTCAATCCAGTCCATTGCATCCATTTATGGTTCTGGTTTTTATATATTATGCATATCTTTATTCATATCTTTTCAAGAAATATAAATTAAAAAATAAATGCAATCCAAGATCCAGTTAAATGACATCCAATCCAGTCCATCAATCTACAGTTCCTGATTTTCCAAGATAAAATTTTGAATCTTCCTAAGAAAGAGACATTGTGTGCAATTAAAATAAGTAGTCTAATAAAATTATTTTTTATAAATGCAGGGATGCAATTTGACAGGCATTGAACCACTAGCAGAATTCACTTATCTACAGAGTATTACACTGTCTTATAATTCATTAACAGGTAATATTAAATCATTATAATATTCATTATGAGACACAATGCTGTTTTTGTCCACCCGTTAGTTACACAATAACACAATACAGTATATTGCAAAATGCAGGTGGTATATAGTATATTGCTTGCCTCTCACCTATACTACCCAGGTCCAATCCTCAGACCTCGTCATATGCCAGTATATTGTGAAATGCAGGTGGCATTGCTTGCCTCTCACCAATACTACCCAGGTCCTATCCTCAGAATTGACATATGCCAGTAGAGTAGAGTTGTTTGTCGGTTTCTCTCCTGTGTTTCACAGGTTATTTTCCTCCATCCCTAAAAATCCGCTTTTAAATTCTAATTTGTTACAAAAAGGGCATATGAAAATTACCCTGTGTACATGTAAATCTAGTTAGTCCTACAAATTAATTGTTTGTTTTTTATTTAAACCAGAACCGAACCATGCCACTTCCTTTATTTTTTGACAGATCTAACACCCCTTGGAAACATGCCTAACTTGATCTTCCTTGATGTATCCCATAATAAGCTTACTTCCTTGCTGGACTTCAAGCCACCACTAGCCATAAGGGTATGAATAAGTTGGATGTTTTTGGAAATTTATATATGTTGTACTTTTGTCAATGTATCAATTTTGTATCCCATAATTTTGGGATTTACAGGAAGTGAACTACTCTTACAATGAAATAACTGAAATACCTGATCTCTCTGCATATCATTCACTTGTCTGCCTCAATCTGGATTGTATCCTTTGACTTACTCAAGAGCAAGTTATATATTGTTATGGGAAGCTTTTGCAAAAGCTCTACTTAGCTCTTTTAGCTCTCACCAATTTTTTTTGGGGGGGGGGGGGGTAGGGATCTTGCATGTTTTCCCTGAGCTCTCTGGTAATGTCCTTTCCACAAAACATCACTTCTAAATTCAGTTTTCTGAATTTGGACAGTGATATTACTTGGATTGATTTCAAATTACTATATGAAATGAAATTATTGTTAGCAATGGTTTTCCTTAACTCAATAACCCAACAGATAACAGAATAACAGAAATCCAAGGACTAAAGGAGTGTCATAACCTAAAACACCTCAGCCTCATGCACAACCAATGAGAAAATAGCTAACCTAGACAATTTACATTTACAAACTCTTGATTTGGTGAGCTTATTTTCAAAGCTGTTTTTCGAACAGTGCAGTGACATCATTATCCATTTTTGGGTTCCTTAGGGATAGGAAACTGTGAACATAGGTTTCTGGATGGCTTTAGGGATCCCACTTGAAGTTTTCAAGCCTTTTATAAAAAGTTCAGTGTCAGCATTATCCATTTTCGGGTTTACGGAATGGTATTCCTGTGTGCATATGTTTCATGGATGGCTATAGGGATCCCACTTTGAAGTTTTCAAAGCCTTTTATAAAAAGTGCAGTGTCAGCATTATCCATTTTCGGGTTTAGTTAGGAATGGTATTCCCTGTATGCATATGTTTCTGGATGGCTATAGGGATCCCACTTGAAGTTTTCAAGCCTTTTATAAAAAGTGCAGTGTCAGCATTATCCATTTTCGGGTTTAGTTAGGGATGGGATTCCTGTGTGCATATGTTTCCTGGATGGCTATAGGGATCCCACTTGAAGTTTTCAAGCCTTTTATAAAAAGTGCAGTGTCAGCATTATCCATTTCTCGGGTTTAGTTAGGGACGGGATTCCTGTGTGCATATTTTTCTGGATGGCTACAGGGATCCCACTTGGATTACACATGTTGCCTCCAGTGGAGGCTTTATCTTCTAGTGATGTATGTCTAAGATACTTTATACGCTTTCTATTGATGACTTATTTTGTACATTCTTTAGAGTTACAACAAGATCAAAAAGATTGAGAATCTGGATACACTATGATATATACAGGTCAGTTGGTCCTTTAAAGTATATTAAAGTAAAGGTGACAGTAAGATATAGTGATAGTGAGAAACTAGTATTTACACTCATTCTACCTTCAGTAGAAACTATACCTGGCCAAAACAAACAATCTTAAGAAGTATGAAAGGATTGCAGAACGATTTTATTTACAAGATGTATTATGCTTGACAGCAAATAGGTAATCTCATAATCTGAAAT